>JAYDZK010000016.1:24037903-24052642 GCA_034509185.1 Euphonia xanthogaster
TGTGGGTAAGCAATCTCCACATTGCATTCTGCTTTGGCACAGACACAGGCACAGCAAATGAGATAAGAATTGTTTTTCCTTTCTCTGAGGTTCAGAGAATGTGAAACCCAGAAATATGCTTGGGAAGAATTGTGCCTTGCTTTTCTCTGTGAAGAGAAATGTGCCAACAGTGCTGTGCTCTCTTCAAACTATGTTTTGAGAAATGAGGTGCTGCCAGGAAAAAATAGAGGCAGCATTTTGGGCAGGTGCAAAAGATGAAATAATACTCAAGAAGCAGCTCTCCTCCTCTGCTCTTTTATCTTCTTTTGCTGATTCCTCAATATGGTTGGTTTTGGAAGATGTCCTTGTCAATGTTTTATAGATACTTTGTTTTTCATTTGCTTTCTTAAGTTGTAAGAGACTTGAGCTTTAAGTTTGATCACAGCAGCAGGAGTATATTTTGTGACACAAACCCACCTTGACCAGCTGCTCTTCAGTGTGGATGGTGTTCTCTCCCTGGAAGATGCCTGAAACCTCAGGGAACATTGATTTGAAGGTGCTGCTGGTACGTGGTTCTGGTTGCATAACATCTCACCTGCTCAAACCATGGAATTCTCTCTGTGGAACTGGGTGCAGCAGTTTTCATCCTGGTAGGATGTAACTATCCACTCAAGGTAGGTAGAGCTAACATCTTGTTGTGAAGATTTCCAGAAACTCAGGGTTTCAGAGGTGTGGTGCCTGTGGGGAGGGAACTTCATCTGTGCAGTTTTTAAAAGTGCTTGAGTTAATCAAAGTCCTTAATCTGTGGAAAACTGGAATCTCATGAACTGCCTGGGGGTGCAGGTAATGCTGCTCTGGCTGTAGCTTGTGGGGGTTCTGGGTATTCCCAGTCCTTCAGTCTGACACCTGTGTGGGTCTCCTGGGCTGGGATGAAATGGTAGGAACATTCAGAGTTGGGATATTACCAAACGTGCACCTTGGAGCTGTCTGCAGTATGCAGTTCCCTCCTCCACAGTGAGCCTCCAAAGAGGGCTGTCAGTGTGCTAAACTTCCATCAGGAGCTCTGGTTTTGTTTGGGTCCCTACTGGAACAGTGGTAGATGAAGAACAAATTGCCCTTCAGCTTCACATTGCTGCTGTGTTCCCATTTGTCAAGGCTTTCGGTCCAATTAGTCTGGGGCAATCAGCCTTTTGTCAGGAAATAATCACAAGATGTCAAAACCTCTAATAAAAATTGATGTAAAAAGCATTTGACTGCCTTGGCCAGTTCCTTTCTTGAGCTTTGATTCCTGTCCCTCTTGTGGAGATTGACACCTCTCATAAGGAGTGTTTCTTAGGGAACAAGGCTGTTTGAACAGCAATATGCCCACATTTAGGCTGATGTGTGCTCATTTTTAAACTGCTGGGTACTGCTGGGTGTTTCAATGTCCTAGTAAAGGCTCCAGTCTGAATCGTTTTGTGAATTGTCCCAGTGGTTGCAGTGGGACAGCTGGCAATGCATAAAGCTGAGACTTGGCAGGATGAGGTCCTAAGTGCTGACATGCTTTAGAAGGGTGTAGCCAGATGAAAAGCAATTCCTTCAAAACACTTAAATGTCAGCCTGTTCCCTTCCATACTCTCAACAGGCCCCAGCTCTGTCTGCAGGGAGCTGCAAACTGTCCCAGTACATTCTTTGGAAATAAAATGTACAATCTATTTTGAGCTGAAAAGAATCCACTCACTGTGAGGGAGAGAAAGTTGCCATGCTAAAGGAAGCTGGCTGTCATCTGTGCATAATATTTCTGCAGTGCTGCTTCTGAGCTGTTTCCAGCTTATCCACTATCCAGGGTTCCACTGCTCTTCATATGAGCAGGACCAGGCAAGCTCAGACCTAGTGTGGCAATAGTGGATTTCCTTGGTGGCTTTTTGCTGAGTTAACTTCCATGGAATAAAAAGTTTTCCTTTTAATATTTTATTTCAGTAATTGAAGTGGAAGGTATTTTTCTTGATAAAGAAGGAATTCATTTAGATGAATAAATGGACTTCTTCCTGCTTCCCTGGGGTGTTGAGAAGCTGGCAGGCATCTTCCTGCTCTCAATGTGCAGTTGTTGAGCACATGAGAACATGCTGGGCAGATACAGTGCAGCCCTGTTCCTTGAAGTCCCTGTTGGTGGTCGGGCTGGAATGCCAGTGTCACATCAGGGATATTTTGGAAAAGCACAATGCAAGTCAGTCCTTGGCAGCAGGGGTGCCTTTGAGCACGAAGATTTGCTTCTATGTTTTTTGCTTTCAAGTTTATTTATTTTTTGAGTTTGCCTTTTATATTTGTTCCAGTTGGCCTTTGCCAAGCAGCAGGGTTAGAATCCTGACTCATGTTACAAACCTTTTATTCAAGCTTCTATAAGGAGTTCAGGCAGAGGGAGACAGGAGCAGTGTCTTTTAAAGCTTTTAAAATTCACAAATACAACTGTTTTGTGAATGCTTCTTACCTATTTATGAAAAAAGGTTTAGGTAATCTTGTATGAACTCGTTTAACCTTAAAGCCTCCTGGAAGAAAGGACTCTGAATAAACAGATGCACAGCTGAGAATGTTGTGTATGAGGTGGGTGGCAGGCAAGGGGATGTGACAAAGCAAACCTGGTGCTGACAGGAGCTGTCCCCCCAAGGCAGTCCCAGCTGGGGATGCTTTGGTGAGGACACTTCAGGGGGGACACCTGTCACAGGACAGTGGCTCTGTCCTGTCAGAGAGCAGAGCTTCCTATTCAGGGCGTGCTCAGCTCCCAGAGCAGCTCACTGAGCAGGGTCCTGCTGTGACCTTCTGGTCTCCTGCTGCTCTGGAGCTGCCTCTGCATGGCTGGGGTACAGGTGCTGTGCTGTGGGAATCACCTTCCCTGTGCTGTGCCTCATCTGGGATGGAAGATCCACCTTGGCCTTCAACACTTGCCAAAACACGGAACAGAACTAGAATGGCTTCTCTGGAAATCTCTGTCAAGGAGCAGAGAAGCTGTGCTCTCCTGACTCTTTAGGCAGAGCTCCACCTTGACAGATGCCCAGGTTTTCAGAGGCAGTTGGGTGGGTGGGTTCATACCCCCTGTCCTTCCCTGCCTGACTCCAGAAGGGAATTAGAGATTGCCTTCAAGTGTCATCTCTCTGCCTCCCTCCCTGCTGCCTCTCCATGAATCTGTCCTGCTTTTATGGGAGGGATTCCACAGATTGCCTTGAGGGTGGGAATCTCTGCAGGAAGAAATAGATACTGACATTTAATGCTTCCATTTGCTTGGGAATAAACCTTTCCTTTCCCCTGAATTGGCTGCGGGGGTAATGAACTGCACCTCCATGTAAGGAAGTGTCCCAGTGTTCTCAAAGAGCAGTGGGCTGGGCTGATAATCCCAGGATGAGCTAAGGGTGGGTTTGCTGATTTACAGTCTCATGGAGACTGAGTCTTTTCATCAGGTACCTACACCCAGCACAAACACAGTCAGAGAAACACGTGGCAGCCTGGGCATGTTCTGGTTTCCCGCACAGTATTTCAGAGACTTTAAATCTGATGGCATTTCTTGTATGGAAGAAGAGTGGCTGATTAGCCAAATGTCAGACTTGATCCTAATCCCTCTGCCTGCTTCCAGGATAAAAACCCTCTAGTGAGTTTATGCTTCAGGAATGCAAGTCTTGCAAGCAATTTATCTTTTTCTTGTAGCTCTTCATGGTTTAGTGCATCTGCTATTTGTATTCCAATTAATTACTGGCACAAGCGATTACATGAGGTTGAAGTACAATTAGGACCAGCCTATAATTTTGTTTGGAACGGCTATGGGTGCTTGTTCAGATGCTTTCCCTGCTGGATGAGACTGATCAGTCTCTCCAGCTGTCTCCAGCTGTCTTCAGCTTTTCATGTTATTTCTCCCTCATTGTTAGTGCAGTGACTTCAGTCTTTCATTGGGGAATGTTCTTGCTTTCTGCCTCTTAGAGTACATTAGCTTCTAAAGGGAAAAGCATCCTTTTAAACCTGCCAGAGAGGCAGTAAATAGTGAGACATAACTTTCTACAAGGCATCTGCTGTCAGGATTGATTAAAAAACCACAAACTAAACCACCATAATTTGTTGGAGAGCAGGTGATTCAGTGTCCTCTCAGCATGCCAGTGTCGTTCTTGCTCTTTTCTTACAAGATAATTGTGTGTTCAATGCAGTGTGATCCTCAGGAGCCAGCCCAGGCCTTGGAGATGTGCCTGTGTTGGCCAGGCTTTCCCCTCCCGTGGATTTATGAAGCATGGAGGGAGAGTAAAACCACAACTCCACAATGGAAAAAGGCTGGATTCCTTAGGAACTCCCCTGAGCTCATCCCCCAGGACCTCATTATCCCCCCAAACCCTGTCTGCAGCCCTTCCTTGAGAGCAGCCCAAGGCCAGCATGGTGCCCTGCAGCTCCCTGCCCACGGTCAGCCTGGCCATGTGCCCCAGATGTGGCAGAGCTGGCGAGGTGCAGGTCTGATATCCATGCCACAGGCAGGAACTTGGAGCTGCTGGCCCACAAGGACTCCCCAGGGTGATTGGTGGCCATGCTAAGGTGCTGCTCCCAAAGCTTGTCAGCACCTTTGGGCTGGCTGAGACCCCCATGCAGACCCCTGCAGGGGCTGGGCAGCCTCAGGAGGCAGGGACAGAGGGCAAAGGGCAGCTCTGGCTGCAGTGGGGCAGAGGTGGGGGTACTTCTCTGCCTGCCCTGCATCTGTGCTTGCTTCCTTGATGGACTGAGTCTCTGCTGGGAGCAGTTACCTTCTAGGAGAGACTGGAGGTGGCTTCAACTGGAATCTGGTGCCTGCTGGGAAAGTGCTTGTCAGAGCTGAGCAAGAATCTTACGGAGATTTGAGGTGAAAGGCTTCTAAAAACAGTCCCAGTCCCTACAGGGAGGGCTTTGAGCCTTGTTTCCAGGGTGGGTGCTTGCCTTGGGCTGCTGTTTGCTGGGCTTTGAGGTGCCTGGCTGGGACCTGCGTGGCCAACAGAGGCACTCTCCTGGTACCTGGTGAAGCTGCAGTTCAGTGTTTGTGCCTGTGAGAAGGGGGAAGAGTCAGTACATGGAACTGCAGTGCCTTAATGACTTTCTTCAGCATTTTTCCCAAGGTCTGAGTGCTGGTGTGCTGGATAAAGCTGTAAGCATGTTTGCTCCTGCTGCATGGCAGCAAAGAAAGCAATAATTTGTTTTGGCTCCCTCTTGGGAACTGGTCTTTAAACTTGTATAGCCTCCTAATGTTTATCCCAAATGCCTCTTAGTACTCTGGCTGATTCAATTTTCCCTGCCTTCTGAAGATCCATCTGAAAACATTTGAGAAAAACAGTGCAAAAGCTCTGACTTGCTCCTTTCAATTTAAGCCTCTTACACCATTTGATCCAGCAAATGCTGCATTTTTAAATCTCCTTTTTTTTAAAATTGATTTCTGGCTTTTTTTAACTTTTCCCTGTTCCCTTCCCATTAATTCCCACAATAAGAGCAGGGTTTTTCCCAGCTCACTGAATTTAGCATGACCAGATTGAGCATCAGTTTCACCCTTGCTAAATCCAGTGTGCTTGAGGCCTTCAGGGCCAGCAGAGGCCCTGGCTCTGGGTGGCCATTTAGGCTGGATTCAGGGTATTTGGTTGGGGAAATAGTGTGAAAACCAGAGCTCATCTTACCCAAAAAGGATGCAATACCGTGTAAGGTGGTGAGATGCTGAAGCCTTGATGGAATTTAGAGTGTGGAGTGTTTCCTGAGAAAGCAAAAGGGGGATACCCCTGTGTTTGCCAGCCTATGGTGCCCTCACCTTGCTGGGAAAAAAAAATAAATTCCTGGGCTGCCTGGTGAGGCTAGGAGTATACATCCCTTCCTTCAAGTCCTTGCCAACAATACACACATAAAAAGTGGAAACATTCTCATTGAGAGAGCTTTTTATTGTTTTTTATTTGCAGTGTGGTAATTCACTGGAGTGTGGAAAATGATGTTGCAAGTAATTTCAGCTGAAGCTCTTAAAGCTGTTTTGTGCCTGTAATACTGCATTAGCTCTGATCTGTGTTAGCTTGCTCTGAAGCTTAGTAGCAGGAGTCTTCTTTGAATGTATCTGAGAAACCATCAAATCCTCTCTTAGCTAAAAGAAGTCAAGCAAGCTCCTTGGGGAGCAGTTTGATGGGATTGACACTAATTCCAGCCTTAACACTCTTCTGCATTCAGGTAACCTTGCCCAAAGCTGGGGCAGGGATGGGGGTGTTCATCCCAGGAACCCACTCCACATGGGAGGCTTCAACATCACCTGAAGCTCTGCCCAGCTGGTGGGCAAACCATGGCTTATGGCACACTTAGGGCCTGGAAAAGGACAAACACAGCTGATAGATCTCAACTTCTGCCTGCACCTGGCAGCTGTGTAGAGGGGAGATGGGACAGGATCTTTGTGGTCACCTCAGGACCCCCAAAACCACACAGTCAATGGCTGCTTTTGTTGTGTGGCCTCACCAGTGCTCACAAGGCTTCTCAGATAAATCCCAAGAGAAGATCCCTGCCCTAAACCAGCCTGCTGTCTGCATTAGAGATAACAATAGGGGATAAACATAGAAAGAAAACCAAAGGATTAAAATCAGTGGATGTTAATAATCTGAATATATTCAAAGATCTGGGCTGAAAAAAGGGAGACAGCAAACCAGGAGTGGAAGTCAAAGGCCCCAATAAGTGGGAGTTACAAAAAATTGAGCCATCTATTCCAGCTGAAAACAAGAGCACTCTGCTTTTTTGAGTAGTATTTTCCTTCTTTTACTCAAACTTTAAAATGCTGAGTAAAATTTCTACAATTGGTTTAAATTGATTTAGATTGCTAAAAATGGGAAATTTAGAATGCCATATTTAAATGCAACCAATTTTTCTCTTCTGACTTCTAAATTTAAAGGAAGATTAAGCCATGTGGAGAGTTTTTCATGACATGGCAGGAGTGGTATTTGTCTTTGGGCTGAGGTTTCCACAGGAAAGAAAGAGCAGAGGTAGGAGTGAGCTCTTGGTTCCATGGAAGTACTGGTATGATCTCAGTGATCTCACAGGAGAAAGGGCCCCCCTTGGCAGTCGTTGCCCTGGCAAAAGGCAGTTTTCTGGTAAATGCATTACAGCTATAGCGCCAGCGCCACAGGACATGGCCGGGGTTAAGCCATCTCCTCCTTTTCCACACAGCACCCCCTCCTTTAGTAGGTATCTGGGTCAGGGTACAGGAGGAAGCCCATGAAGGTGGAATCATTGAGGTTGTCAGCATAGACCCCATTCTTGTCGCCGTTCCCGTACACCTGGAGCCAGACCTCGTCCCCGGAGCTGAGGTGCAGCAGGACGGAGCCGCTGGCTTGGTCCACGTTGTTGTTTTGGAACTGGTCATAGGTGAAGATGACGGCCTTGTCCTTCCTGTAGAGGCTGACCTTGACATCTGACAGGTACACCGTGAGGTGGTAGGAGAAGAAGTAGGTGCCGGGCACGTTGCAGAGGAACTTGCCCGTGCTGGGGTCGTAGTGGCCCTGCTCGTTGTAGAAGATCTTGCTGAAGCGGATGGGGACATTGGGAGCAGGGCTTCGCTCCGTCAGCCCCACGCTGAAGGCAGAGCGCTGCACAAAAGCATCTTTGCCCTTCTGCCCTGGGATCCCAGGAATTCCAGGAGATCCGGGGGGTCCGGGAAAGCCTCGGCTTCCTACAGGGCCTGGTTCACCTTTGGGACCTGCCGGACCTGCGGGACAGAGTGGGGGTTGGGAGTTGTGCTTGCACTGTGCTGGAAGCTGCTGCTGAGATGCAGAGGGGGCTGTGGCATGAACCCTGCTCGGCACAGAGCTGAGGAAGGGCTCAGGGACCCCAAGAGCCCCCAGGGGCTGAGGCAGTGAGTGGAGACCCTGCTCACCCCCCACCCTGGCTGTGTGCTGAGCAGAGCAGCATGTCAAAAAAACATCATGAACTGGGAAAAAAACCCACACCAAACTCTTTGACTTGGATTATGGAATCTCCACCCCAGGAGATAATCAAAAGCCATCTGGATAAAGGTCAGGCATGGACCCACCAGACATGAAACCTGTTGGGACTAGGACTGGAGCAATGACATACCACCTGCTCCTCACCAACCTTCATCTCCTTTATCTCCCTTGAGTCCATCTCTTCCATCTTTGCCATCCCGGCCAGGGGAACCGTTGTGGCCAGGGTAGCCGGGTGCTCCTCCCATCCAGTTGGCACATGGCATTTTGGGGTCAGGCTGGGGGGTGTCCTGGGCAGCCACCCCTGGGCAGCGGGGTGCCAGCAGCAGCAACGAGCACAGCAGGAAGCCTGCCAGGCCCCTCATTGCTGGTTCCTGATGTGGAAAACTGCTTTGTTAACTTTAAAGGTTAATAGAGAAAAAAAAGTGAATACTCTTCCCACCCTCCCCCAAAGAACAGAGGCACAGAAGACTACATTTCAGTCAGTGCCTCTGAAGGAAAGCAGTTTGTGCTGCTCCTGTGAGCTCCATGAGCCAAGCTGGACCCTTGGGGCACAGCCAGAGCAGAGAGGAGGAGAAACCAGCAACTCCCCCAGCCCTCCTGTGCACAGGCACAGATGTTTCAGACCCAGCACAGCAGATCCCAGGGTATCTGTGGCTGATCTCCTGGTAAAGCTCTGCTCAATTAGCCACAAAAAGCCCTGACTCCTGCCTGGGTGAGTGAGAAGCTGATGGGAGGCACGGGGCTGGCAGAGCTGTCTCAAACCCTCCACAGCCTCCAAGCTAGGCAGGGGTGGGTTCTCACTGCATGTACAGCCTGCTCACCTGGGTCTACCTAACACGAACAGAAACCACAGCCAGGCTTCACAGCTTCCCTGAGCCACAATTTGAAATTTTGATACTGGAGTTTTTCTCATCTGAATTGTTTTTTGATTATGGGAAGACAAACTGTGCAATGTTTCTGCACTGTAGGATTGCATTTCTCTTTAATCTGGCTGCTTTGCTGGTCAGAGCAATTAATGCAGCTGCCCAAAACCAGGTTGGTGGTGACACTCTGCAGCCAGCCTGGCTTTGTCCTATGCTCCCAGCCCCTGGTGGGCTTTGAGTCAGGCTTTTAGAACACAAGATATTTTAAAATTACCACTGTTGTGTGATACTGCTCCCCAGGCAGGGTTTATGCTCTGGAACAGTAAAGCTATCCTGTTAGGAGCATTGTAAGTGGCATAATAGGCAATAAAAAGTGAGCAACAGCATGGCAATTAGAGTCCCTTAGCTCTGTAATTTTCAAGAAAAATAATATTTTGGAGCAATTTCTTTGTAGGGTTGATTTTCCTAGGCAAGCTATTCAAATGTTGTATTTTAAATTATGTCTTATTAGCTCTGGTGTAATTGCTTCAAAGGAAGCTAAAGAAATGTGCTGGTTTTAGCTGGGGCAGAGTTAATTTTCTTTGTCCATGTGTTGTGTTTTGGATTTGTGCTGAACACAGGGTTGATACCACAGGGGTGTTTTTTTTATTGCTGAGAAGTGCTTGCACAGCATCAAGGCTTTTTCTGCTCCTCACGCCACCAGTGAGGAGCCTGGGGGTGCCCAAGGAGTAGGGAGGGGACACAGCCAGGACAACTGAGCCCAGCTGACCTGAGGAATATTCCAAACCATGGCATCATGCTCAATTCTAAACCAGGGGCAAGGCTGGCCCCAGGCTGCTCCTCGGGGGTGGCCAGTTATCAGTTGGTGCTGAGCAACTGATTTCATTTGCATCACTTCGTTATTTTCCTTTCCATTACAGTTTTTATTGTTATTATTGCTATTTTATTTCAATTTCTACATTGTTCTTACCTCCCCCCATGAGTGTTCTCACTTTTACCAGTGCAATTCTCTCTCTCCCATTCTGCTGTAGCAGGGGTGAGCGAGTGGCTCTGTGGGGCTCAGTTGCGAGCTGGGGTTAAACCACAAGAGTAGCAAAGAACTTGCCATGATTTCAGTTATTCTTGCAAAAAAAATATTTATATTGAGGATATTGAAGGGGCTTTGAAAAAACAAAATTAAAAGCTCTCTTTATTGGCTTTGGTGGGCAGTGCTAAACACCTAAAATCAGGAAACTCCCAAATCTGTGCCCACCCAGCCAGGCTCCAGCAGCCACCCAGCACTCTGAGATGGGGCCAGTGCCCTGCCTTGGGGGCAGTTTTGGGGCTGAGGGTGCTGTGAGGTCCAGTGGGCACAGCCTCAGCCTTAGGCAGTGTTCCTGTGTCCCTGCACTTTGGGGAGAGAAACATCCCTTTGCAGTAAGGGATGTAGTGATTGTCCAGGGACCAGCACGGAGCAGTGAAACTGGTGTCTGTAAATCCTGAAATTGGCTTGGTTTGCTAAGCAAGGTGTGCACAGTGATCACACCTTGCCAGGCCCCAGTGGGACCCTTGTCCCCCCTGCCTGGGTCCCCTCCAGCTCATGCACATACCCCTCCAAACCAGCACAGGCTCTCTGGGGACACCTAACTGTGTTAAAGCATAGTGGTGATCCATAAAAATCTGGCTCAAACCTGTGTTTCTTGAGCTGTGTTTTGGTGATTTTGTTGGGGTTAGTTCTGCTTCCTGGTGCCCTGCCTAGAACTCAAATATCATCTCAATTTTAGTGGTGTACCCCACAGCCAGGTCTTCTCCTGGTGCAAAATAACCCCTCCTGTAAGGTCACAAGCAGTGCAGGTGTGAGAAGCCAGAGCAGGGCTGCAGGGAAGCTTTTCTGGGGGCTGCCTGGCCAGTCTGCTCCAGAGGGCTCAGAGCCGTGCCCTCCCCAGCATCAGTGCACTCACATCACACGCTCAGTGCTCTCCTTGCTCAGGAGAAAAGTGCTGTGGTAAGCAAGGAAAGAACATCTTCTATCCCCACAGTTTAACTCAAGCACAGGTGATTTCTGTGCTTGAGAAGCCAAGCAGTTCTCTGGCATAAGTATGTCTTACAAAGGGGAAGTTTTAAGCTGTGCCTACCAGATCTGAGCTTAAACTCTGGTTTAGAAGTGACATCCCTTTACTCAGTCTTTCCCATTCCCTTTTGGTTTTCCATCTGATGCTTAGCATCAGTTTAACATGAAAGAATCTGCTCTATTTGAATGTCAGTCATACCTTTTGGACAAGAAATAGATGAACAAGAAGTGGCTGAGCTCTGTGCTGCTGGTGACTTTCAGTGATTGCCTCGGCAGCTGCTGTATTAAAGGCACATGTCTGTTATATGAAGCTTATTCATTTACCAGCATCTGTGAGATCAATGCCATTCCTAAGGGCCACACAACGATTCAAAATTTAAATTTCAGATTGCACTATATAAAATATATATATTCTAAGCCCCCACATCTTTCTGCACAAAACAGACTGAAAAATCCATCTGTTTTCCCACTGGAGAATTTCCCTCAAAGGGTATTAACCAGGGCTTTGGCTTATGTCAAAGGTTTTTCTTTTTGTGATTCTTGTCATGTAATTTCTGCTGATGTTCTAGAGGGCTCACACCTTAAATGTGGGTGGTGCAGGTTTCTGGTGAGGAACTGATGCCACGCAGGGAGATTTGGGCAAACCCCATCTTCCCTGGAGTCTTTGAGGAAAGAGGTGAATCAAAAGGTGCCAGTGCAATATTTCCTGTTACAGCCATGCAGTTTCTTGCTGTTGCTCCTGACTACTTTTTGATTTAGGAGTTCTGTTCTCTAAATAGTGTTTCCAAAAAGGGGAGTACAAATCTATTGGAGATCAGCTGTTCTTGGTTTAAAATACTCTCTGGCTATAACAAGAACAACTCTGAGAAAGAAAACTTCTTGCAAACAGAAAAGTCTGTTCAATTCAGCCCAAAAGAAGAGAAACTCCTGAACTTAGTAAGGAGGGGGAAAAAAAAAATCATGCTTACCAGCTGCTTTGAGTCCTGGTTGGCTTGCTGCAGTCTGTCTAGAGAGTGAAGTGTGGCTATTGCATCGCTATCCCGAGGGCACGGGGAGCTGTCAGCTCAGACACTGCAGCTCCCATTTGCTATTGCGCATGCTGACCTAAAACTTGGGTTTTCCCATTAATTTTTCCTGGACATAACTTAAGTTTTGGAACAGATATATAATCCACTGGGATAGCTTGGGAAGATGGCCTTACAGGGAAAAGATAGCTTTGGGAATTGGACAGGAACTGGAAGAGCAGTAGTTTGCTGGAGAGCCTGTGTGAGAGCCTGCTCAGCCAGGGCTGTGCTTGTCCAGCACAGGCTGCTGCTCTCTGCAAACTGGGAAATGCTTTAGGGGCTGCTGGAGAAAGTGTGTCCAGCTCACAGCAATGCACACACGTGGGGCTTTCACTGTGTTAGGAAATGAATTATTGTGGAATAAGTTTGGGCTTCTCCTTTTAACTGCAAGAACCATTCCTGGAGGCTGGAGGCTGCTGCCACACCAAAGAAGGGCAAAGCTGTCCCGGGGGAGGGCAGCACTGGGGGAAAGTTCCTTTTTAAGGCACCTAAGCTTGTGCCAGCACTATTGTAAATGACTGGAGTAATTCCAGCCCTAGGATGGCTTTCCACCTATCGAGATTTTTGACTTTAGGTCAAAACCAAATCTCCTTCTCCCTGCATCTTTCTCCTTCCCAAAGCAGAGGTGGAACCTTAGCTAGCAGAGGCGTTCCTCTGCAGCTGCTCTGGGCCAGTTCAAACTTAGCTAGGTGGAACCTTGGCAAACCTGAGTTCCCAAAATCATACCAGGAAAAAATTGTGTGATGTTGCAACTGGGCATGGGGAGCTGGTGTGATTGTGAGAGGGGAAACTCAGATGAGTGAATGCCAGTATTGGCATGGCAGCATTCTGAATTGCTGAGTTGTTTTCAAGACCTGGCTATTGGGAGGGACTAAAAAGATGTATAAATGAGCACATAAATAACTTTTTATATGTAGAGCAGGGAGTCAGAAAGAGTGAATTTTTAAGCCTGAGGAGAAGGTGAAGAAGGGAGGAGCCACAGGACAACTGCATACTGCCTGCCTTGTTCTGGTCAAGCCCTTAGGCCAGCATTTGAAGAATATTTGTAGTTTTTGTTGGATTAGGGGTTGTCCATGCAATGTTGAGACTTAAAACAACCTCTCACGCAACCCCAGTAAAATACCCCAGCAGTCGAGTTGGATGTGTTTTGTTATAAATGTGATTATCTAGGGCCATGTGCATTTGTGTGTGTGCAATGCCAATGTTTCTGTCAAAGTCTCCTGAGCAATGAATGGAAGAACAGGACCTTGGAGCAGAAATTGGACCTGCTTTTGCTGTGGAGTGAGAGGTTTTCAGCTGCCCCTGCCCCAGCTGGGAGCAAGACAAGGCTGCTTCCCCTGTCAACTTTTGACTTGAACCCCAAAATGTATGACTGGAATATTTGTTAGGCTGCCAGGAGGTGAGGATTGGACCTGAGGTATTTAACAAGTAATGCTGTAGTTACCTCATGGGCTTTCAATTCAGTTGTCAGGGAAATACCACAGTGATAAATTTTTCAGTGGTCCATCAAACATCTTCCCAAACATTATCCCTGCCTCCCAGAAGAGAGGTGGAAGTTTATCTCTGGGGGTACAACCAGCTGATACAATCCCTGGCACACCTGCTTGCAGTTATGTTGTGTTGCACACTTGGTTTGCAGGTTGGTGCTGGCTCCTGTTCCTGCTGCAGAGGGAGATCTTGTACAATCCAGAAAGCTGCTTCTGGCTTTGTGATAGGAGAACAAATCAAATGCCTTTGGCTCTGCCTGGGGACAAGCAAAACCTGCCACCAAATGTGGGCTGTCTTGGCAGTGCCCACAGCTGCAGTGCTCAGGGACAGCAGTCTGGATGGACTGGGGGGTGTTTTGGCACAGAGAAAGCTGCTGCTCACAAGTCCTGCAATGCCTTCTCTGCTTTGCTCTGTGGTCACCAGCCCTCCTGTGTGGGACCTGCTGCCAGTACCTAACTTGGCTACAGGCCGTGTGCTGAGCCTGGATGATTCCTCTCTTGGACCTGATGCAAGCCAGCCAGTATGAAAAAGCCAAAACTGACTTGATGGATGGTGGCTCACAGCTTTCAGTAAGAATTAAATATAAGCACAAGGTTATATTTAGCCATCTATAAACAGGAATAAAATAGAGCAGAGGCTCATTATCAGCTGTGCTCTGTCAGATCCCTGTAGCTGCCCTGGTCGCAGGGAGGCTGGGACAGCTGCCTCAGAGGGAGCTTGGTGCCAGTCCAGGCCCTGCTGGCAGGGTCTGTGCCATGGGGCTGGGCCGGGAGCCCTCAGCTGCCCAGCACTGTCCTGTCCCAGCAGGATCAAACCAGCACCATGTAGGAGCCCAGTTCCATGGGAGCCCTCGTCCCCCTGGCTGTCCTTCCCCGAGGCTGCTCTTCCCGTCCAGAGCCGGGCTCCTCCCCTGGGAGCTGTGTGAGCCCTGTGCTCCCACTCACTGTCCCCCGGGATACCAGCTCAACCCCCTGCCTTCCTCTAGCCCTGGATACCGCATGTCCCAGAAACAACACACATTCCCCACTTGGCTAAAAATGGCCCAAACTGTGGATGCTGTCTGGCAGGCGGCCTAGCAGGCTGCTCCTGCTATTCTGGGGCTGTCTGGAGAGACCACGGCCTCTGTGCCAGGGGCCACAGTCTCCATGCCAGGGGCACTGCTGGCTGTGCCAGGGCCCGCGGGCAGCCTGGACCAAGCCCACTGCTGAGGCCAGCCAGACCCTGTGCCCCTTCCTGCTGAGAAAAACACCAATCACTTGGGTTTTTTAAGTTTTAAAAGTTTAATAGTAATGAAATGGTTATAAAAATAGTAATACAATTAGAGTAATAATAATTTGGACTATTTGGATTAGATCGGAAGAGCG
>JAYDZK010000016.1:24063818-24082179 GCA_034509185.1 Euphonia xanthogaster
AGCAATTAATTAGCTCTCTGATATCAGTGGAGTCAGATGCATCACTCTCTCCCCTCGTTGGGGCTGCCTGCAGATTCGATAGAGGGGGCTCTGTGCTCATCCTCCTGCTGCATAGCAAATGCTGGTGGCCACACATCTTCCTTTGGGGACATTTGGCTTCACCAGCCCTGCAGTAAATCAGATCCAAATCTGCTGCCAGAGGTCAGTGGGGGATGCACCCTGCCACTGTGGAAACAGGAAGTGGTAAGAGGCAAAAGTTTTTTTTAGAGCTCAGTTGGCCATTGAGAAAGTGAAGAGTTATTTGCTGTTCTTATCTTACAGTGAGACTTTGCTTCCTGTGGTATTGCAGGTAATGCAGAAGTCGTCTTTCTTTGTGAACCTCATTTCTGCAAGACCTTCTCTCACTTCACAGCCTCCCCTTCACACTCCATTGTGTAAAAGATTCTCCAGTCACATCTGACTCTGAAGTTGTATTTGAAAATAAGAGATGCCAGAGATGTGGGCTGGGGGGAGCAAGGATAAACCCCATTTAGAGCTGTGGGGTTTGGGGATGTGCAGTTGGTGTCTTGTCTGTGCACAAACAATGGAAGGCTAAAGCTCCAGAAGAGGCAGAGAGCACAGTGAACAGTCTCATGGGCATTGATGGGCACGTGGAGGGGCAGAGCCTGGGCTGGGGCAGCACATCTCAGGCTGCTGGCATCCAGGGAGTGGCTGGTGTGCACCCTGAAGGACAGGCCACTCCTGCACTGGGTCTGCTGCCTTTGCAGGTGGAAGGACACCCTGAAGGATATCCTCGGAGACTGGAGTAACCAGGCGTGGTCTGAGCTTTTCTTTCATTCAGTGTTAGCAAACATCTATTTGATGATCTTCTCTGGCATGGGGAGATCCTAAACAAACAGATTTGGTGACACAGAATTCTTAGAAAAAGTGATAAAGGGGGCAGGAGAGGGGAGGGCTGTGTTCCCTGTGTTCCCTGTTCTGAGCTGGGCAGGCTGCAAGGGCAGATACTCTGCTCCCTTCTTTAATTAGACAGTTAATCACAGCACTACCTTTGGAGGGCAAGCCTTGCCCCTGGGGGCCCTGTGCTCCTGCAGACATCCTGGGAGGACTGGGGGGGAGCCTTTGTTCACTGAGCACTGCAAGTGTTCTGACATTTCCTGCAGCACATGGATCCACAGCACTGCTCACCTCCCTCCACCTTGTGGACTCAGCAGCCACCTGCCGGGCAGGAGATAAATCATCCTTGGAATGGCAGCCCCCAGATCAGGGTGAATTGCTGAGCAGATCTTGAAGGCACCACAGCCCTGGGGGTGAGGTCTGGCATGGAATCCGTGCCACCCCTTCCCCTGCCTTGGGGCTGTCCCCACACAAGTCCCTGGGGAAGGCTGTGCTGCCCTTGCCCTGATGAGGAGGAGGAGAGGACTTGGCCTGAAGCTTGTGCATCTCCTCATGTGCTGTACAGCTGTGGAAACACAGGAGAGCTGGGAATGCCCTGATGAAGGCAGGAATGATGAATCTGGCTCCATGTCCTCAGAGGCCAATTTATTACTTTATGATACTATATTATATTAAAGAATACTATACTATGCTAAAAAATACAGCAAGGATGCTTACAGAATGCTAAAAAGATAATAATGGAAACTCCTGACTCTCTCCAGAGCCCAGACACAGCCTGGCCCTGCTTGGCCAAAGAGTGAAAACAACTCACAGCAGAACCCAATGGAACAATCCCCTGTGGGTGAACAATCTCCACATTCCACAGCACAGCACAGGAGAAGCAAATGAGATAAGAATTGTTTCCCTTTTCTCTGAGGCTTCTCAACTTCCCAGGAGAACAATCCTGGGTGAAGGAATTTTTTCAGAGAATGTGAATGCCCCAGAGCAGCAGCTCAGAGGATGCCAAGCTCCTGAGCTGGCCATGAAGTGCTGGCCATGAAGTGCTGGCCATGTGCTGGAGCCTGGAGAGTCACTGCTTCCCACAGAGAGGGGCTTGGCTGTGCCATTGACAGAAACTGGGTCAGGGATTCTGCCCGTGCCTGCAAAAGATGGAAATGGGACTTCCCGAGGCTGAGATAGGCTAAGGGGAAGCAGGGAAGCCAGTCTGGCAGGGAGAGCGTGGGCAAGAGGCTGCATGGGGCAGGGGAGGCACTGCTGAGAGCCTGCAGCTTCAGCAATGCCTCAGAAAGCCATGATCACAGCCAGGCAGGCATAAAAATAACATGTGGAAAGGTTATGTGGCATGGACAAAGGATCAAGTCACAAGAGTTCAGAATCTAATGGGAGCAAAAGAGCCCAAGTGTTGGAGATATGAGAGAGGCACCTCACAAGACAGTGTGGGCATGGGGGCTGAAGGGTTTCTCATAAGAAGTGGGAAATATGGGAAAACAAAGAGGAGAAGGCTGCTGTAATAGCTATAGGAACAAGGTGCTAAATGCATGAAAGGCAAAATCCTCATGGCATTAAAAACAAAATATATCAGGAAAGCATGGGCCAAGCACTTAGAACTTGTGAAAGAAAATGGTTATAACAACTGTGAAAAAATCTGATCCTACACACCCAAATGATGGTAGAGGAGTAGGGTTATTGTTGGCACTAGAAAAAATCAAAGTAACTGGGGTCAGTCTTGCAGAAAGCAGTGGCTGAGACAGAGACTGTGTCAAGAACAGGCTGAAGTTCCTCTGATACACCATTTGTGCTTCAGCAGCTGGAAAGGGAAACAGGGCAGGAAGTAAGCAGGGAATGGAAAATGTTTGCCATTTTCCTCAACTTTGAAAGTTCCCTCTTAGTTTTGCGAGGGGGGAAAGCAGTGAAATTACAGTGAAAGCAGCAGCAGTCACCCAGATAAGTGGGAGATTTCTGTATTCCTCATCAGCCTGGGAAGGAGGTGACAGTTTTAAGTCAGTGCCAAGAGGAGACTGTTTTGGGTTTTTTTTAATTTTCCATACTACATTTAAACCTCCTGCACCAGGCCATCCCTGCTCTGTCTGAAGAGGTGTGCCAGCTGCTGAGGGGCACACAGGGCACATCCTCACCCTGCCACGGGTCTGGCAGAGCTGAGCTGGCAGAGTGAGGGCACAGGAGCAGAGGGCTGGTGCTTCCAAGGCAGGTGTGCTTTGTAGGCAGCTGCAGGGGGGCACCCAGGGCATGCTCTGAGCACAACCCTCCTGCCCAGGGACAGTCAGGGCTGGGGGCTGGACACCTTTTTGTATCAGGCACTTTGAGCAGGAAGGTTGTACCTGAGCTCCTTGAGTATTCTGAGAGGTGTTAAGGTGGCTCTGTGTGGATGCTTGGGAGGCACCCCCACATCCTCACTTAAACACCTCTAAAGCAAACCAGAGCAAATGGCACGAGCAGGGTGGCCTTAGGAGGAAGGAGTGCTGCCTCCTAAATGCCAAGCTTGTGACTGCAGTCTTGCAGTTAAATGTAGCCGTCAGTGTAAATCACTGTCTGAAATTCTTGTACAGGCCTTATCCACCAGTGACATATTTATTTGCCCTGACTCCTTATTTATCTGAAATCTCAAGGTCAGAGAAGAATCCTGCATGTTTTCCTTCACCAGTATAAAATCACTTCTCTCCTGCCTCAGCTGTGTGCTTCCCAGTGGGCTGTAGGTGCCCAGGGTAATTCTGGTGCTTTCTGGGGTACTGTGCTGTGCCATAAGTGCTCTGGTGCTAGCGGGCATCCTGCAGGGCAGGGTTTGCCAGCAGCAGCTTTCCACAGCACCCCCCTGCAGCCAGAGCTCTGCTCTGCCCCTTGAACCCTGTACTGGCACAGGGAGCAGTCCCTCCTGCTGCCCAGAAGCACAAAGGATGTGGCACCACCTGGGCACAGGCAGCCTGGCCTGCAGAGCCTGCACTTTGCAGCACAGTGGGAAGAGGGAAGGCTTTCCTGGATCCTTGCCCACAGGTGTAACTTATATAACCTACAGTTCAAATATTTTATTTTGGTTACTTTGATGCCTTGAGAGGCTACCTGTAAGAGAGGCTAGCCAGTGTTAAACAAAGTAGGGATTTATTTTCAGGCCCTCGAAGGATACACCTTGGGCAGTACAAGAGCCTGACCAGGGTACACCCAAGATGGACCCTGGGTCATGAGTTTAACAATTTTATAAGTTTTGGTCCATTTCCATATTGGGGTTAACTGTCCAATTACAGCCCCAGGTTATTCAGTCCCATCCTCCCAGTTTGCTCTCCTCAATTTGCTGTTGTTTGCACTTTTTGGGCCTGGAGCTGTAATGCTGTCCTTGGTTCTGGGGCTGGAAAAGGATTGTTCTGTGTGACTGAGCTGTGAGGAGAACTTGTCAATACTTTATATGAAGTTCAGAGTCACACACCAATGCAGTACAGAATCTGGAAAACATGAAAGCTCAAACTTAATGCATCAACTCTGACAAGTTACACTGCTGAGGTTTCACAAGGAAGTGCTGGCTCTGTCCTGCACCATGTGCACAGCATGAGTGGAACCACACTTCTGACAGCAGGGCTAAAAATCTATCTGGATCTGCTGCTTTTTCATTTTGTTTTTGCACCTTGTGAAAACAAGAGTTCACTCCTTAGAATTTTTAGAAGTTTAATAATAGGATAAAAAAAGGACAATATTTCCAGTGCTGAGGTGCTTTGGATGAATGGCCAAAGAGCACAGCAAAAAACTTAAAATTATGTTCTCTATACACAGTTACATTGCTGGGGTTACATGCATATTCATTAGCTTATACATAATTTAAACATTCCTGAGAGCTTTTGATGTAGGTAAGACTCCTTATGTTTAGGTTTCCCATCCTGACTCATCTGCATGACATCCTGAGATCAAGTCAATAAATTTTATTCCTTCCTGTGGTTTCATCCCCATTATTTCACACTTTTCTGATAAGAGGCAGTAACGAGCTCTTCTCTGAGTCTTCTCTGGTGCTCTGTCTTGTGCCACTGTTATCACTTGGGGAGGTCAGTCCACGGCTGGCTTTACAGTGTTCTCTTAGTTACACAAAATCCTTTTCACACCTTATGTGCTGTGGTGTTGTTGGGTCCCCAGGATGAGGTGAGAGATGAGAATTTGACTCCAAGTTCTCAGAAGGCTGATTTATTATTATAGTATATGATATATGATATGATATTTTATACTAAACCTATACTAAAGAAAGAGAAAGGATGCATTAGAAGGCTAGACAAGAATGATAATAAAAACCCATGACAGACTCAGAGAGTCTGACACAGCTGGGCTGGGATTGGTCATTAATTAAAAACAATTCACGTGGAGCCAATCAAAGATGCACCTGTTGGTAAACAACCTTCAGTCCACATTCCAAGCAATCAGGTAATTATTGTTTACATTTCTTTTCTGAGGCTTCTCAGCTTCTCAGGAGAAAAATCCTGGTGAAGGGATTTTTCGGGAAATGTCATGGTGACACTTATGTTTTGCTAAGGTCTATAGTACAATTTGTTCATCACACCACTATTTCTATAAGTGATACATAGATATCATATTCATTACACTACTATTGCTATGAGCAATACAGGGCATACTTAAGCTGATGGATTTTATAATATTAACAAGCAGCTAAAAAAAGTTATCATTTGCATCATATCTAAATACTTATGATCAATAACAACATGCAAAAGCTAATACATAAATGCAAAAGCCAATATTATCTGGCCATTTTTAACAACCTTCTCTCTCCCATTTTTTGTTTTTAATGAGAAACCAGAAGTCACCTATACTAGTGCTGCTGGGTGAGTCCACCAGAAGCATAAAGTACAGCAGTTTCTGTAAAACAAGAATCATGCTGTGAATTTTTAAGACCGAAAACTTTAATTGTCCTTGTCATACAAGCAGCAGTGGCCATGGAGTGGGCTGACACACAGGCGTCATGTGGTGGCCAGGCACTGGAGCAGTGACAGACTTTTGCCCTGAAAGTATTTTGGAAGTCATCCCCCAAAAAGTGCATCTTGATATTGAATTACAGTAATAGACTGACAAGCTTTCCTGACTACCAACCTCCATGGTATGCCTCTAGTAGAAGAAATGCTGGATATTTTATTAGGTCATGAAGCTGTGGGGCTCAGGGTGAGCACGGTCCCAGTCCCCAGTTTGTCACATCAGGGCTCATATGGAGTAAATTTTGCTGTGAAGCTTCCAATGCAACCAAGCTTCACAAGCACTGTCATTCCTGGAAAGTGCTTTTTCAGGCTCTGCTGAAGCAGGTGCTGTGTGAGCGCTTTTTAGGCCTATTTTGGACGCAGTTTAAAAAGTCAGCACACCAGATAACTGCGTCCTGTTGGATACTTTGCCTCCCCTATTGTCTTTTCTCAAACAAGGATTCAAAGCATGGGCACAGGACATGCTGTAATCAGCATTTATGGCACCCTTACAATAACTTCCTCTTGCACTTCGTGAGAAAACCAACATCAAGACTGAACATGAAATAATTTTATTTGTTGATCTTAAAATTCCCTGAATAGGAGGCTCCAGAATTTGGAGGAAGTACACTTGAATTTCCAATGAAATGTAACAAAATGAGAAACCAAATACCTCTCACTACCCCAGACAATTCTCTGAAAATCTAAAAGTTCAGAATCTGCACATTGCTTTGTGAAGCAACATCTTGCTGGGACTGTGGGGTGGAGCTTCTTGCCCACAGGAGTGTGGATTGACAGGGTAAGGGCTTTAAAACCTGTCCCTGAATTTCCACATTTGTGACATGAAAGTGCAGTTATCTATTTTGCATGCCTCAGGATGATGAATTCAGCATCTGAAGGTGTAGAGTGTATTAAGGAGCAGGCACATATATGATAATAAAACTGTAGCCAGGATAACCAAGGGGAAATTGCAGACTTTTAATGTGAGGGACACATGGCAAAAATATCCTGCTGCCTCCCTGCTAGGGGTGGTGGAAAGCCTTACCCTTTCCAGCACAGGGCTGCTCAACATCAGGTAGCTGATTATTGCAGGAAGAAATGTTACACTTCCATCAGTTCAAAGCACAGTTCTGATTTACAGGAAAGAAGGGATAATGCAGTGTTTGTAGAAGCAGGCAGGAATGTGTGTATTTGGACATGAGCTGGCTTATCACGAGTTCACTAAAAGGGAAGGTAAGCAATAATTTCTCACATTTTGCCTAGCACATGCTTTAATTTCAGCCCTGCTGTAGTGAGTCAGACAGCCCCACCAGCCAGAGGAGAGCACCCTGCAGAAGTGAGCATGGAGCCTGTGCAAGGCCCCCATCACTGCCTCTGCCAGGGCCAGGCAGGAGCTGTGAGAAGTGACACCCTCTGGTGAACACAGCCCAAAATCTCTGGCCCAGCCCAAAGCACTCCCTGCATATGCTGGGATCACAGGGTGGGTACAAAAACACTCCACGGCCCAGAGGACACTGAAAATGGGGGTTCCTGCTGAGGCCACCTTTCTCTGGTCAGTGTGTGTGAGTTTTGATGCATCTTTAAAGGTTTCTTTGCCTTACTGGGCTGAGTTCAGCTCAGATAAACTCCGAATTCTGCAGCTCCACACAAACATACAACAGATAGGGTAGGAAACAGGGAGTCTGGACATGCTGTTTCTTAATTCTGGCCTGGGCTAGAACATCTCTGTAGGAGAGGTTGCATCTGTCCAGGATTCTGAGGAGTTGGATGTCCTGATGAGAACTACTTTAAAATGTTTTCTTGAATTTATTTTTCCAATTAACTAACCTTTTGCAGGTTGTTTCGGGTGGAGGTTTTTTCCCTAACAAATGTAAGAAAAATATTTTTATTAAACTCCACCAATAAAAGCACTTTGAATTGAGTGGTTTTCATGTTGGAGTTTTTGGTTTTCATTAAAATGTTCTGTTACCACTAATGGCAGGTGCTGACCAGAGTGGCTGAATCTTTTTTTCAGGGTCTGCCTCTGGACTGCCTTGTAATGAAATATTTTTTGTGCACAGTCTAATCACTATAGGCTGACAATCAAACAGGATGACTCAGCCAGCCCCAGACCAAGCTCGCTGGATTTTTGAGCCATGTGGATTGTTTGCATTTCACAGGGACAAAATTATCATATTCCTGCAAAAGCAACTTCTGGCTCAGAATATTCCTCTGGACAACAAAAGAAAGACCCTGCCCAACTTCAGGGCACTGTGATCTGTGATGGTTTACAGCAGAGAGAGGAGAGGGAGGAGAGGAGAGGGGTTTGGTGTGTTACTATTTCAGGACTGTGCACTTCACATTCATGGGGAAGGCAGCTGCCTCCCCAGTCACTCCTTTCACCACCCCTACACCCCTCAAATAAGTTAAAATAGAAGTGCCAAAACCCAAACCCAAACCCTTCAGAGACCCCAGAGAGTGGAAGACCGGGGCCTGTGGAAGCTCTTCATTTAGTGCAAAGTCAGGCAGATTTGGGCTGTCTTTGCAGAGAAGCAAACTGCCCCTCTCAGAGCTGGGCAAGGGCGATAATCCAGAGCTACCTAAAGTCTGGATTACCATGAAGTAAGCAAAATTTTGGGACTGTCTTCAACCAAAGTCTGACTGGGGACAGCTGATGGTCGTGTCTTGGCTGTGACAGCTGCACTCTGCATCTGCAGAGGGAAGGGCAGCTCTTCTGCAGGCAGGAAATCTTTCAAGGATGGACACCGGCCTCTGCTGACCCTCAGGAATGAACACTGACCATGGACTGGCTGCAGTCAACTGCACTCTTCCTGCCAGCCCAAAAAAACAAACATCCAGGAGAAAGAAACAAGACTCTGCACAAGGGCTCCTCTTGCCCAAGAGCCTGGGCTGGGGAACTCTGTTCTTGTGCAAGGAAATTTCTCTTGCTCATCTCTTGACCTCCCAGACTGCTGGCTGTGCTCCAAGGAAGACATCCTCCTCCTCTTCCAAAGCACTGCTGGAGCTGCAACAGCCTGACTTCCAGCAAATGTGTTAGTGAAAAATTCCCAGTGCTCCGTGTCCCCTTCTGCCTGTGACAGCTTCACCTGGGAAATCCCAGCTGCTGCCTCAGTGGGTCATGTCTCACAGGGCAGGTGACACTGGACTTTCTTCCACAATTAGGACATTGCCTTAGATGTGCAGGCAGTAATTTAAAGAAGTTTCAGTTACATTCTTGTGGTGTTTGTGAGGGTCCCCAGGATGAAGTGAGAGATGAGAATTTGACTCCATGTTCTCAGAAGGCTGATTTATTATTTTATGATATTATATAAAAAGAATGCTATACTAAAACTGTACTAAAGAAACAGAAAGGACACATCAGAAGGCTTCACAAGAATTAATAACAGAAACTCATGACTGACTCAGAGAGTCTGACACAGCTGGCTGTGATTGGTCATTAATTAAAAACAATTCACATGGAACCAATCAAACATTCACCTGCTGGTAAACAATCTCCTGACCACATTCCCAAGCAATCAGATAATTATTGTTTTCATTCTTTTCTGAGGCCTCTCAGCTTCCCAGGAGAAGAAATTCTGGTGAAGGGATTTTTCAGAGAATTCCATGGTGACACTCTGGTGGGACAGAAGCCCTCATGTCATCTACTCTCCTTGTTTCATGTGCACATCCTAGAAAAGAAGGAGGAATGTGAGACAGAACCCCCTAGGATGTCACTGGCCATTGCTGTAGTCTTGTAGGAAATCTAATGACCAGGAAATTTTCCCTGGAAGCTTTTTCTCCCCAGCTCTGCTGTGCTCAGGTTTATTCTCTGTTCATTACTCCTTCAGCAGCTCTGTGTGGTTAATTGGCCCTCATGGTCTTTTTCTTTGCTCAAAGGACAATAAAGCTGAACATTTCTGTAGATGCTTGTGCTGCAAGACACCTCTAGCTGCTGCTGCTGAGTGTTCCCTGTCCCAGGCAGAGCCCCTAAATCTCACCCCTTGCTGCCCTGGGCTGATGGAAGAGAAACCATGAAAGAAATACTCTTCCCCTCTTTTCCTTAGCACGGATTTACTTCCTGTGGGAACTGCTGCCTGTAGATCACAAATAGCTTGTTAAAATGATCAATGGTTTCCCTTATTGAAATGAAAATCTGGTTATAGGATGAAGTGTGGGTTTGTCAGATTTACTATGGTGAGAACCCACAGAAGTGTTTAAGAGATGGTTGCACCAATTCATTTTCTTTTATAGCATAACCTTGTGGAAGTTGACAGTTACCATGGTTTCACATTGCTCAACATTAGTTCCCCTGGAAAAAAACCCCAAACCATCCTGTCTTGTTTTTTTCATAGTGAATGAGGTACTGTTGTGTAAATTGAAATCCAAACAGATACAGAAATTTGAATTTAAAAGGAATTTCAACAAAATACTGACAAAAGGGAAGGAGGAAACACAATATTTTGGAGAAACAAGCTAACCTGGAGATGTGCACTTGAGTGAATTCCTTGGAGCAGCCCAGGTGTGTTGGCAGTGCCAGGGCTTTCCCTCCTGCCAGCTCTCTCTGCCTGAGGTGGCTCCTGCTGGGGCTGTGGCAGAAGAGGGGAAATGAGTGTCCAGGCAAACTGGAAAGGTTGCATTGTGTTTGTCTGCACTGGCTGTTTTTCCTAGAAGGAAACAGCTGTTCTGTCTGATGCAGAAAAATGATTATTTATGCAGTTTAAATGGAAGGAGCAAACCCAAGCAAGCAGAGTGATCAGTGTGGGCAGGAAGCACCCTGGGCTGTGCTGTAATTGCAGGGCATGGTTTGAGAACAAGCTGCACCCTGTGTTTGCTGGGCTGCTTTGGCTGTTGTGGGTCCCTGTGGGTGTTTCCATGTTTGCCTTTTCCCCATGAGCCATTCCTGGCGCTGCAGATCCCAGGGCTGGGCAGCCAAGGGCCTTCAGCTGAGAAATTTGATGCCTCCTAATTGATCTGCTGTTGTCAGAAGGTGAATTGCACTGCTGAGTCAGGCTGCAAAGAGTGGTACAAAGCTTCAGGCTGGTTTTAGGTAGGTTAGGTTTTGATAATTAGGGTTAAAGGTGTAATTTAAAAAAAAAAGAAAAATATTTTTCTGAATGGAAAACTTGCTCGTGGCACTGTGTGGTATATATTTTAGATATAAAAGGATCTGAAAATTTGGCTGAATGTTTCAGCAACACTGGGTGGACCAATTATGAGAGGATACTTAAAATCCTTTTGAAAGTCAGCCTTGTAATCTATTTATAGATTTATCCTCTTAGGCTTTATGGTACATCATCTTAATGTACTATCTACTAATTCAAATTCAAGAGTTGCCTAAAGCACAGCAGAAATTGTAACACTCTGCTTGTCCTTTTCTTTCTCTAGTCTAAGGAGATAAAGTACAGGGAGTTATGTTGGCAGATGTAACAAGTACATAGACAGCATCTGGGTACAGATCTGTTAAAAAGTGTTTGGTATTATTAATTAATTATTAAATTTATAATTTACTAAATTATAACATATATTTTAATATGGTCTAATAATTTATTGACTTTTGAAATTATCGATAAATTAATAGTGTATTAGTAGTAATTATATTATTAATAACAATAATGATAATAATAATAGCTATGGTTGTAGGTAGTAGAAATCAGCCCTGTTATTAGCAGACACAAACACTAATTGTGTTTTAATGCCTGGCTGTGTGTGTAGGAGATGCTGAGTACTTGGTAGCACTGCACAGGAGGGGCTGGAGCTTTGTGCCATTTGCAGTGCCCCTGATCTGGGGGAGAACAGCTCCTGGGGTGTTTGGCTTGCACTAACCCTCTCTGTGCTGGGGCTCAGTCCTCAGGAAGAAGCTTTTGAGCCTCAAGTCAGACTGTTAGTAGAAAAGTAGGAATCCCCCTGAAAGAACCCATCTGTTAGCTAGCTGTAGCCACTGGGATTGCTGTTGGAGGTTCAGAGTGCTGTGAGAAAGACAAACCAAGTGCAGACATGGGTGGAACAGGTTTCTGTGAGCCAGCTGAAGTGCTGCTGTTCAGAGGAGGTTGTTTTGTTGTTCAGCTGTTGTTCACCTTCTCCCCTTGGGTGGCTGCAGAGCCTGCAGCTCTCTGTGGGGAGAGCAGTCCCTCTGTGTCTGTTGGGAGTGCCTCCCTTGGTCTCTGCATGGTGCCAGTATCTGTGATATAACCAAGCATATTCCTGTTTTAGCCCTGCTGCCTGATAGCTTCATTTAATGTCCTGCTCCTCCACAGTCACCCCGAGACTGTGTCAAAACCAAATTTCCTCCTTTTACTGGCCATTCATGGATTTTATTGACTTTAATCGTGCCACTCTCAGCTGTCTTGTTCCCACATTGAAGAACCTTAATGTGTTTAGTCTGTCCTAGGATTCCAGCTACCCCACATCTCTAAACTATTTATTGCCATTTTTATACCTCTCTGTTCTCTAGCAGTGTCCTCTTTGAGGTGGGATAACTGGAATTCCATGGAGTGTCCCAGACACAAGCTAACTGTGGCTTTGAAGTGGTAAAAAAATAAATATATATATATAGGGGGCAGAAATCTAAGAAAGAAAATTTAAGAGTAAATCATGTAGAAAATTTAAGAATAAATCATGTAGAAAATTTAAGAATAAATCATGTTTGTCCTCTGTGACAGTGGCTGAACAGTGAGCTGATGTTCCCAAACTGACCATAGCAATCCTCTGCTCTGTCCTGAGTAGTGCTGGCTGATTCTGTGCCCCCAGTGTGCTGGTGTTTAGGGCAGCTTGTCTCTGGCTGCATCTGGTGATGTCCAGCTTAGTCCTCAGTTCTTTTGCCCAGTCACTCAGTGTCATGAAATCCCCCTCCTAGGACTGCTGTGATTTTCCACACACTGAATAAATCTGTATTATTGGTAAATTCTCTTACTTCAGTGGAGCCTAACTCTGAACATGTTCTTGAGCTGGTTCTGAAGAGTAGGTCAGAGCCTGTCTCAGTGTCACATTCCTGCCATGTTCTTTTGCAAGGATAATTCACTGGGAAATGGAACCATTTGAAGATGGTGACACTTCAGGGAGTTTTGCTGTTTTCTGTGGTTACAAAATGGTGTCAGTGCCAGTGTCCCCAGCCTGAACTGATGCCTCTCCTCCCTGGGGACAGGTAACTCAAGAATTTACTCCCTTACTCAAGCACTTGCATGCATGCTTTTCACAGCTGACTTAACAAAAAGCCAGAAGAGCACAAACAAGTTGTTTCTAATGCTTTCAGTTCTTTGAGCAGCTCTGTTCCCTTCCATTCTTCCCTTCCAAGGAATTCTGTGCTGACAGCTTGGCTGGCTTCCTCTTTGTAGTTTACTTGCCTGTATATGGATTCAGATTTCCTCTCTCTCTGTGGATAAACACTTGTGCACCTCCCTTGGTCAGCAGTTGTTTTGTCTTTGGCAGAATCAGCAAGTTCTGCCCTTAAATTGCAGGTTCTTACTCAGCTGGTAGGACCAGCTCAGCCCCTTCGGTGCCCTGTGCAGCTCCAGCCAGCTCAGGCTTGCTGGACTCCACCTCTGTCAGAGCTTTTGGGGTCTGGGGGGCAGAGCACCTTCAGTACAGTCCTCCACCCTCCTTTTGAGCTGTTAGGTGGGGTTGTGACATGAAACACTGTCTGTCTTAGCCAGGAAAGAGAAGAATATTTCCTTTCTACAACTCTTTAAGGTTGATTTAATCTGTCTTGTAGGGCAGTAATTGTGAGGGTATCATAGCAGCACTGACCATTTGGAATGTGTTACAGACCTCAGCACACTTACCCACAGGCATTTTAGCAGGCATGAACAACCAACTTGAAAATCACTGAATTTCAAGTAATGCTTTGTTAACTCTGTACTTTGAAAATAGGCATAAATCCTCCCACCTCACTTTTTTTTCCCCTCAGAGAACTGTAAAATACAGCATTCAATGTTTCCAAAGCTGAATTCTCTTAAAATTTAATTGAGGAAACTGTGATCCCATAAAAAAAAAAAAAAATTCCTGCCTTACTTGGTCGTTAAAACCCAATTTCATACATCTGGAAAGTGCTGTTCATTTCTTGTGTTACACAAAATTAGCACGTCAGCTGAATGGAAAGGAAAACATGGGATGACACATTCTGCCAGTCCCATTTATCCTGTACTGCTTGTATCAAACAGAAAGAAAAAACCCAACACAAAAGCTGTAGGAACATGAGAAACACAGAAATCACAGACCACTGAATTTATCCAATTGCATTTGTTCCTGCAGTCTGTTCTGGTGAAGATCAGGTTTCCCAGCAAAGGGGGATCCTTTCTCCATCCCACTGCCTGGAATTGTGGCTGTTTGCACATAAATCCCTTCTCATGGCCTGTTGAGCAGGTGGGGGATGAATTGGAGGCCTTGCCATAAATACATTGCCACTGACATGGACTTTGGTGGTGTTTTGTGCCACCTTCTTGCTTGTAGGAATTGTTCACAATACAGCAAGCAGCTCAGCTGGATGGAGTGAGCACCCAGCAGTGGCTGCACCATGGTTATTTGGGGATGTTCCCAAGAGTGATGCTTGTTTTAGCAGAGATCCTGGTAAAAATAGCAGGAAGCTTCCTAAAAGAAAAGCCACTGGAAGGATGAACTCTGGGAGAAAAGAGCAGAGAGGATTTTGTTTAGAGCCTGTGTGCTGGGGCTGGATGGGTCACAGTCCATAAGCTTTTGGCACCTTTCAGAGGGTAGCAGCAGTGGGAGATCCTCATGCAGGAGCTGAATGCTCTTACAGAGGAGCTCCCAGTCTTCATCAGCCACTGAGCATCCTGTGCTTGTACCAGGCAGGTCCTGACCCAGCCAGACCCAGACCCCAGAAAATGGCACTGAAATATTGGAATTGGAGGCAACGTGTGAAGCCAGTGCAGCTTCTCTGCAGGAAAGGAGCAAGCAGCAAAAAGATGATGGGGTGGCTGGTTCTGCTGTCCGTGGTTCCAAATTTAGGGCTCTTGAAGTCCTGAGGGAGTCAGAGTCAAGGAATTCCAGTCTGGTGGGATTCATGGTGTGTTTTCTACTGAATATGGCCTTTATGTATTGTCCTGTCACCTGTGGGCCATTTGGGAGTGGAAAGATTTCTCTTGTGTTCCTGATGTTGCCACAACCTAGCTGCCACCTCAGTCAGACAACTTAATTCTCACCTGTGTCTCTCACCTCCAGAGCTTGACCTGCAGGACATTTTTTTCCCCAGCACAGGTTTATCCTGTGCTTTATCAGGACAGCCATGACCTGCTCGTGGCAGAAGTGATGCACTGCTGCTATTAGAACTGGCAATGAAACTTACAGGGGGGCATCATCTAAAAATCCCCACTTCCACAGGAGCACTCATTCAGCTGCTCAGACACTCTTGTTTGCTCTGCTTGCTGTTTCTAGTTTCACAGTTGATTCAAGTGGCTTTAGGAGAAATCTGTTCAGATGCCTTTGCTGTTATATTATTGCATCCTTGTGAAATTCACAGATTTTGTGTGCATAGACCCATTTAGCTTTCTGTTAAGGGTATGGATTTTAAGTAAATTATTGGTAAATAGTAGTTTTAAGAAGTGGTGTCAGAACTTGAATTTCCTCTCTAGGATCAGGGACTGCATCTGAGCTTAAGTGATATTTAATAAAACATCCTCACTATCAATGTTCCAGCCTATGCTTGTTCTGAAGAAGTTTATGCCTCTTTGTAACACTTGACACTATGTCTGAAAACACCTTTTGTGTCCAGGCACAAGAAAACAGGGCATTATATGGGTGGAATTGCTGCATAGCAGAACAGGCTCAGCAAAAATGGGGTGTTCAGGTTTCCAGCTGGGCTTCAGTTCAGTCATTTTCACCCTGCTGCTCCTTTGCTGCTCTCCAAATGCTGTTTTTGGGGGGAGCCAGCACAGAGTAATTAGAAAAACTTCTGAGAGAGCTTTGGGAAAGGCTTGGGATACCAGGCATGCTGTGACACAAGAACAGCACAGAGAGGTGGGTGCTGCTGTCTCCTGCTTCAGTTGTGTCAGAGAACAGATTAACACAAAAAAGGGCTTCTATTGCTTTTAATTTTCTGTTAGCACCTGTGGGGTGCACTGCACTTGTAAACATACAGATTAAAACTCAGTTCTGAAAATGGAAGAAATTTATGAGAAGAAATATTTGAAGCAGTTTTATTACATTTGTTAAGAGAAAACACTTCCTCAGAAGAAACAGCAGTATTTAGAAGTGCACACATTCTCCTTTTGTGATTTTCCTTGCTGTCTCTGTTGGTGTATTGTTTTTTTTTTCTGTAGTGCAGCTGGCAGAAAAGAAATCCATGGGTTTTCTCTGTCATTTCAGTATGAGTGAGCAAAAATGACTGCCTCTGCAATTTTCTGCAAGCTTGATTAAGTTGGGGTTGTGGCTACCAAGAAGCCAGAGAGAAATAAGAGTGGAGGGTCTCAAACCAGCCCCAGTGAGTCTGTCCATTTGGGAATCTTTCAGCAGGGGAAAAGAAGCTCCTTTTTTTTGCTCTGTGAGTTGGACACACATCTATGGGGAAAGCATATTTTTAGTCCAAAAGAGTAGGCAAAGTGCTGCAGAGGCATCAAATGTCCCAGAATGTGTAATCTGACAGTGTTGGCCAGCAGTTGGTGTGTGAGGTGACATGGCATTCATCTGAAAGCAAATTTTGAAAAATGTCTGCACACTTCTGCATCTGTGAAAAGTTAGGGAAAATGAAACAGTTTTGTAAAATAATCTGAACTTTTCCTTCCATAAAATGTCCTTCTGCTGTTCCATGCTTCTGAAGGCAGGCAGCTGGCAGCATCCCTGCCCACAAAGCTGGTGTTGTACACAGCTGGCATTGCAGCATTTTGCCTGCTCTTTTAGACTAAAAACATGCTTTACCCATAAAAGTGTGTCCAACTAACACAGCAAAAAAAAAGGAGCTACTTTTCCACTGCTGCTTTTCCTCTGCCACCCCTGGCAAGGCTTGCTCTGACTTAGCAATGTACCAATGTTATTTATAGCCCACAGGAGTCCTCAGAGATAAGTGATTCTATTTCATCCCCTTTTTATGAAGAATGAACCTGGAACTTGCAGAGCAATCCAGGGCTGAGCATTTTCTCTGGCTCGGGGCTGCTGCTGACCCTGGGGTTGGCAGTCAGGGCTTGGAGCCTTGGGCAGCTTGTGGGAATATCAGTTTCTCAGGAAAATGGGAGGCTGTTCTGTTTACCTTCGAGATGCACTTTGAAGTACAACCAAATATTCTTGATTCAGTTCTAATGAAGTGCAGCGTGACACTCAGAGCAGGGAAGTGGCTGCTAAGGTAGAACATGCAGAAATCCCTGCTCCACCATATGCTTTTAATCCACACTAACACTGTTCTTGGATTGAGACTGCACTGAAAGAAGGCTGCTGTCATTGAACAGCCAACATTAGATTTTTAATAAGATGAAAAATATGCTTTGGGGGAGGAAAAATCAAAAGAAATGGTAATTTCTGTGGCATAAAAAAAATTCCTGATATGAATTGTCAAAATGAGCTACAGATCTTTTGGTGAGATTGTTTCCATTAGATTTGGGCTGATAGCATTTATTGGACACCCTGTCTGGAAAGGGATCAAATGAACTCCAGCTCCCATCTTCCCAGCAGACCAGAAGCCAAGATTTCCCTGAGCAGAGGTGTTCTAAACTATCCTCACACAAAGCAGCATTTGGCATTTCCTTAACTCAGGAGCTGACAAGTAGAGACTTTGTTCATTTTTCCAGTTAATAACTCTAGCTCAGGCAAGATATGTATATCTGCCAATGGGAAATGTTAACTAGCACTATGAGAAGGCAGTGCTGGGAAACATCTTGGTTTTGACCAACTTTATTTGTTTAAAAGTAACTAACCCAACAAACAAAACCCCAACAAATCAAACCAAAGAAAACAACAAAAGCGTGGGGGAGTTTGAAGGACATTGCAAAAACTTGGATTTTTTTTTTTTTAATTATAATCTGGTGTTTTATTAATGCTTGTGCATATAGTAGAGTTAAGCTTTTTAATAAAAGTATGCTTCAGGCCAGATCATATTTTATCAGAAATCTTTTATGCATTATATGAGACACTAATGGTATGCCAGGTCCAAAAGGGAAGTGGCTGTTCTTGTACTTCAGGAGGGAAGTGAGAGCTGATGGGAAAGGCTGACACACTTCTTTGCTCCTAGGGAGGATTTCTGTGGAATGTGCCAACCAAAAGGGAGACTGCAGAGGGGCTGCCCAGGCTCCCTGGGAGTCAGAGGAGCTGGAATCCCAGGATTTGCAGCCTCCTCCAGCCCAGCTCCTTGCTGTGGGCAGGAGCAGCACCACGGCCCCCTTGTCTGGCTGTGCTGGGAGCAGAGGGCTGTCTGTCCTCAAGGCCCCTCCCAGCCATCCCAGGCACACCTTGGATGCCTCAGGATTTCAGCTTTTGTGTTTTTCAGGTCCTGTGCTGCATCAGTGCATCACTCCGAACTCCATGCAGAGCGTTAGTTACTGTCCTCACATTTTGGTCAGACAAAACAATCCCTCTGGGCCTGGGATCCAAGG
>JAYDZK010000016.1:24121228-24135385 GCA_034509185.1 Euphonia xanthogaster
AAACCAAACAACCAAACAAAAAACAGCAAAAGAAAAACAGACAAAAACAAACAAACAAAAAAAAACAGCAAAAGAAAAACAGCAAAAACAAACAAACAAAAAAACAGCAAAAGAAAAACAGCAAAAAAAAACAGCAAAAGAAAAACAGGGGAAAAACAAACAAACAAAAAAAAACAGCAAAAGAAAAACAGCAAAAAGAAAAAAAACAGCAAAAGAATTTTCATTATGGAAGGAAAACACCACACTTATTAAAAAATGTAAGAACATTTATCTTCCTGCTGCAAACATTCCTTTAGCCTTTCTGTTTACTGCAAAGGGTCCCAAACAGTGTTCAGTTCCCGTGCTTTGTTTCAGAAAAATATTCACACACAGGCTGATTATGATATATCCCCAAAACAATTTGCCATGTAAATATAGTAACTGATTGAATTTGACAAGCCTCCTTCTAGAACAGTAAACACTGAAGCTTTTGTTTAGGGATATTAATCAGCTCAGCAAGTTCAATGTGTCACCTGTGCCAGAAGGGAAGAAAAATCATCCCCACCAGTAAGAGAACAGCCACCAGTAATATCCAAAGAAGGCAGGACCATTCACTGGAGGAATTCCTCTGGATCCCAGCTATTCCTACAGGCAGGGTTCCACCAGACACTCACCCTTGCTGTAACTGATCATCCCAGCAGCAATAATGATCCTGCTCCAGTGGCTGTGGAGATCCAAATGGGAATCTGGGAGAGCTTTCTGCAAGTCCCTACAGATGGGCTCAGGGGCCTGTCTGCACCTTAACACAGAGTGAAGACAGTGCTCACTACACTGAGAGCATCTTATGGCTTGGAAATCTGCCTTTAGTTTAAGAATAATTAGAAAACAGGGAATAGTTCACCAGAATTCTTAACTGCAGCTTGGCCATCGGCAGATCTTGCTGACATTCTTACCTCCTGCTGCTCAGAGGCAAAGAACTTTTCTGACTATTTGTTCTCAAGCTCAGGTTCCTCCAGAAGGGCAAATGATTGTGTAAAAATCAACTGGCTAACTGAAGTGGTGCAGTCAGGGCTCTGAAGGATGCAAACCCACCAGCCTCTGCTGTAAAATGCTAATTTCTTATAGGAGGATACCACACATGCTGAGCAAACAGGAAAAAAATCTTCAGATACTGACAGCAATTACCCTCCTCAAACATGGAAAACATGATCTGCCCCACTAGGATGGTGCATGCTTTGACATTGCCAAGCTTGTAATAAAAAAGCCCAAAACCTGTCAAAACTCAGCCCTTCCCACTGACTGAGGCTCCCAAGCTCTCCAAGTGTGCACGTGCAACCTGGCACTTGTCCATCTCGTTTTCACTTATTTTTCCATTCTCTGATCCTTGCAAATGGGACAGTTGGCTCCTGAAATGAAGACTGGAGTGGTGAACACCCATCTCCATGTTTCACTGTCCCATTCCCAGAGATGCTGCATTCCAGCAGCTGCTCTGTCTCCCACTCCCAGCCTCTGCAAGCCCATGTGATCCCATCAAGCTGAGCAATATCTGGAAATAGCAGAGCACACTTTCTGTCTCAGTTACTGACACTGCTGCTGATTTTGCTGTGCCCCAGTTTCTCATCCATCTGCAATCAGGATTCAGTGTCGATGATGGAAAAGGAAACACAGCACAGTACAGACCTGGGCCTGGCAGTCATCTCAGCAGAACAAACAGTCCCTTTGCTGCTCAGAAATTCTTCCCAAAAGCTCAGCAAGGACCTAGGACATTATTAAATAAATCAGATCACTGAGAACAAGAGCAGATAATGCCATTTTCCTTTGGACTTAGTTCTGGGGTTAATGCAAGCACTTTTGAAAATTTTGCAATGTTCAGGAAATTCCTGGGAGTAGGGGAGTGTTCTTTCCCATGCCCATTGTCTGACAGTGAATATTAATAAATGCAGCTTTTCAACTGGCACAAGAGAGTACCCACAGTGTCCCCCTGTATTAGCTGGAGGAGACTGATATGGATACAGTTAGTTCCAAGATTTTAAACCTCTGATTATTTCACTGCTAGGTTCCAAAGCTATTAGAAAGGCAGACACATTGCTTTCTTAATAATTCAGATTCAGAAACAAAAAGCAGAAAGCTTATGAGATAACCCAGCAGGTATCTGATTCCTCCTTTTAATGCCAACACTATTGGTAATAATTTTAAGCAATTACATAATAACTAAAATGTATTGGGTGAATTCCTCAGAAATTCTATTGGCTGGTGTTTTACCTCCAGCTCCCTGTGGGAAAATTCTGAGGTATGCCTCAAGCAATTTAATTTTTTTTCTTGGAAAGGTAATACACACTAAAGGAGATTAAGCACTGGAGGCTTCAAAGTAATTTACAGGAAAAAAAAATTTCAAAACCTGTCTAAGAGACCTATAGAAATGGGACTTACAAGTTTTTAAAAAACACTTGACTGAAATTCTGCTCCTCTGACAGCTGAGTGTTTTGTCACCATTTCTAACTTTAAGGTTTTTACTCACAGCAATGATTTGACTGCACTTTTTGTGTCAGGTAAGAGGCAGTGCCTGAAACACGTCACGGCAATCCAGAGCCAATTTAAAATGTATATATCAACAAAGTCATTCAAGAAATTGCCCACCCTGAGCAACTGGAAATAACTTGCATTCAGAGCCTGGAGCCCTTCTTACAATTCTATATGGGGATCCAGGCTGAGGCAGTCCAGGAATGGCATTCTTGAGAAAGTAGAAAGGAAGCACGCTGGCCAACTGGCTGCTTCCACATTTCTGGAGAGCAAGCTGTAAGTAGAACAGAAGGAGAGTAACCCTGCCCTCTGTGGCTTTTCAGTAAAGTGGATGGAGCTGCTAGAGAAAAATGAATTTTCATTCCCCCTTATGCTGTTTGGCACTCTAAGTACTCACTGAAATTTGGCTGCTTACAGAGTTTAGCAAAGACCTCTTCAGCAGTCACTTAGCTTTCAAAAATCTCTTTCAAAGAGATAGGCAGCATGGGAGCCCCTGCACATTTGTAACCCACATCCCATGGCCAAACTTATCTTTCCCTACCTACTTTTATCTACAAGCTCCCAAAGTCCACAAACTGAAAACTCCCAGCTGATTAAAACACAGGTGTACGAGTTTCAAATAACCAGGGTAATGATGGGAGGGGCAGGAAACAACTCCTAGGAAATACAAGATATTAATTAAGTTAACTAACAGGGAAAAAAAGGAAAGGGGAAAACATAACCATGCTCTGCACTGGGCCTCAGGCACATTCTGCATTCACATGGCATTGCTGCAGTGGTTGAAACTATTCAAATTTTCCACCAAATTCTAATTGCTTGACTGCAGCCTCCTTCCTACCTCTAGTCAATCCATTTTAGTTCACGTTTTGGGTTTGGAGCTGCAAAGGCAAGCTAAAACAAAAACATGAGATGACTTGAAAACACATCCTCCTGCTCAGTGTGGCTAAAACACCATGCTCAGGTCTCAAGTACCAATAACAATACTTACCTGTAGGAAAATTATGTTTGTCCACTTAAGGGGGGTGCAAGACTTCCCTTTAAAATACTGGAACTGAAAGATGGGAAATGTAAATGTGCAAATTCCTTCAGGTTGGGCTTTCTACTCCCAGGGTTATCCCTGCTGTCTTAGGTGACTTCATAAAATTACATTTTTGTTTTTATTTTTTTAATCTAAAAGACAGAGCTAACCATTCCAATGAATGAAATAAACAGGACTTCTTGAGCTTATTTTAATAGCAGTGAAAAGGGTATCTTGCTTTGAATTGGCCCTTCTAGGTAAATTGCTTGAATAAATCCTTCTTGTTGGATGATAATTAAATGAGCATGGGGAATTTTGACAGTTACAGGTGTCAAGAAGTTGGGAGAAAACAACATCTGCTCTCATCAAACAGCAGAAAAGCAAATTCAAAGTCACTCTTAATAAAAGTGTAGCATAAACATGCAACAGAGAGCAAAACACACACATTAAAAATATTTTTTAAAGTAAAATTATGCTTTTTCTTAGCTGAATGTAGCAAAGCTAAATTGCTCCATCCTACGCTGTTTTCTCAGTTTTTTTCCTGTCATCCCTCTCACTGTCACAAGTTGCCATTGTGGCTCAACCCCTCCCAGTAAAAGCAGCCAGACAGTGGCACGGCACTCAGTGACACACAAGAGCAGCCTGGCTGCCAGCTCAGCACTTACACTGCCAGCAGAGAACACACTGGCTCATACTCGCCACTGCCTGGAATTTGGCACAGTATTTATCTCACTCCTACAATAATTACATTATCTTTCATGCTAGTGAATACTTGGATTCTCCTTTCCCTTGCCCCTCTTTGTGCTTCAGACCCAGGGCTCACGTGGTGACAAGGAAAAAAGCAGCTCCAGAGGTGTGAGGCAAGGGGAATGAACAGGAGCCCGGCGAGGCCCGTGGGTAAGGCAGGGCACAACTCTGGGGCAGCAGAGGGCACAGGGAGAGCCAGCCCCTGCTGTTCATTCTGCTCTGACAGACCATCCTGCTCCCTCCCCAGCCCCACAGTGCCTCAGATCTGGGAGCTACTGCAGCACGGCCAGAACAGCAATTTATGGGGGTCCAGCAGAGAGAGGATCCTAGAGCAAGCACTTTGTATGGGGTTTGCAGGGAGCCCCAGTGAAGAGAGGAATGATGGATCTCACTCCATGTGCTCAGAAGGCTGATTTATCTCTTTATGATACTGTATTGTATTCAAGAATGCTATACTGAACTATACCAAAGAATACAGAAAGGATTCAGACAGAAGGCTAAAAAGATAATAATAACATAAGGCTAAAAAGATAATAATAATGCAAACTCCTGACTCTCTCCAGAGCCCTGACACAGCTTGGCCCTGACTGGCCAAAGAGTGAAAACAGCTCCCAGCAGAATGCAATGGAACAATCCCCTGTGGGAAAACAATCTCCAAACACATTCCACAGGAGCACAGCACAGGAGAAGCAAATGAGATAAGAATTGTTTTCCTTTTTCTCTGAGGCTCCTCAGCTTCCCAGGAGAAAACCCTGGGTGAAGGGATTTTATCAGAGAATGTGAATGTCACGCTGAAATGCCCTGGGTCATTTCAGGTCTATAAATGTGACTTGTCAAAATGGGGAATAGCTGAGTCTTTCTCTGGGAGTTAAAGACAAATGAAATACAGGTGGAATTATGGTGGAAGTGGTACCAGCATTTGTAGCACTCATTTCATTCCATTTCCCAAAAGAAAATAAAAATGACTAATATGTGTGAAAGTAGGCTGTATTTCATTAAAAGCCAGTTTCAGGTATATCCAGCAGCATAAAAATAGGAAAACAGAATTGCAGCTTCAGTGTGTAGTTTATATATTACAAAATCACTGTTATTTATGGTGCTTGAAGTATTATATAAACACTAATTTTAACAAGTATATGGAGGGGGAACTTCCTCAGTTTTTTCCTGCTCAGCTGAGTGTTCCACACCCTATCAGAAAAGCCAAGTGGCTGCATTACCACATAAAATATTCCCAAAAAGTGGAAGCTGATCTTTAACTGGGATAAGGCACTGATGTGTCCTCCCATCAAGGAAGCTATAAATCATTTTCATTAATTGAGAATCTGTCTCCCCTCTCAGCTGCCTGTTTTATCCATGGGTATCTTCACAGACATTATCCTACGTGATTCTTTCTGGGTTCACCAAAGATACATTAAAGGCACACATTCCTTAAGTAGGTATGTGGGAGGGGGCATTTGCACTGGAATTTAGGGAAAAGGCTGAGCAAATGGTTAAGGCTGGACCTCCAGTGCCTGGGACAAAGTGCAGAGCAGTTTCTTGCTAGGGGAACAGAGTTTTATAGGGAATTTAGAAGATGCTGTCTTGTCCCAGGTGCCAGTTTAAGGCTGTTTGTACAGGATGTGTGAACCAGAACTGAAGCCAAAGAATTTAAGAGAAACAACAAAAAAAATTGTTTTGTTAGAACTGAAATGCTCAAAGCAGTTTTGACAAGAAGCAGCTTAATCTTGTCGAACTGTCATGGCAGATAATTTGAGTCTGACCAGGCTAATTGTGACCCATAGGTTAGATAAACTCTTTTCTTATTTTTAATAGGAGTTATAATTTGCATAAATAAGATATGCAATCTCTTATTTGTTTTTCTTTCCTGCTTCCAGTTCTAGACCTTGTTTGTGTAGGGAGATTGGTGAGTGACTGGGAAGAGGAGATGGAGGTTTGGCTTTGGCACGAGGTAGTGGTGTGGGTCAGTTGTGTATCCTGACAGCAGCCTGAGCTCCCTGTGTCCAGCTGGCTTCTGGAGGAGCTGTAAATGCCCCATCATGTCAAAACCATTGCAGCCTTGCTCCATTGGCTTTGAGGGCTGAGCTCTCTGAGAGAGCCTGAGCTGTCTTTGAGGTCACCTCACAGCTGAGCTGTTGCCTCTGAGCTTCTCTGCTGGTCTCGTGTGGAGGTCTGAGGAGCCCCAGGGTGGGCACAGTGCCTCCTGCTCTGGGTCACCCCCAGATGGAGGTGACACAGCTGTAGCTGGCAGTGGTGCTTTGCACTCAGCCATCTGACTGCCCTGCTGGTAAGGCATGCAACAGAAGAGCCATAAAATGGGCATGTTTGCCTAAAGTGAGCCCCCACAGTCGTTGCTGGATGGACTCTTCACTGCTGGGACACGGGGCTGAGGTGGGGGGCTCTGGGCAGACCTGCCCTCCAGCAATGCCAACCTCTGTGTTTCTCACTGGCCTGGAACTCAGAAACTCTCCCTGGGTGACAGAGCAATGGAAGCATCTCCTCCCTGGCTGTGTCCTCCAAGGAAGGAAGGAGGTCTCTGCAGATCTCAGCTCCTGACATGTGTCATGCAAACCAAGGCAGAACAGTGAGTGTCAGTGGGTCTGGGGGGACACCTGGCTGGAAGCTGGGCCGTGGTGAGGCTGTGCTGCCCCAGGCTTCATGGTGAGAGCTTCATCCAGCTCTGCATGCCTGTCCCTGGCCTCCTGATGCCTTCCTGCCTCTAGACACCCAAACCTGTGCCCTGAAGGAATTCTGATTTACCCCAGCTTAACTTCACACTTTTAGCTAATGAAGAAGTATAATGATGGTGCTATAATGCAGGACTGTCATCTGTGGCAGAGAATGGAAAAAATAGCAAATGAGTAGGCCTGGTGGTATTTGTGAACAAGGAAGTGGTGTGTCAAGAAATCAGCTATTTTTACCACCATTTGCCATAAAATGAACAGTGCAGGAAATAGTTTTAAGCTTGGTTAATTTTCAGTTCTCCTGAATAATTATTAATGTTAAAACAAAGCTTGTGTTGCCTCCTGCTCCTCCCCTTTCTGCCCACCTCTGTCACCCCAGGCATGGCAATGGCCACGCTGGCACCCAGACTCCTGCTCTGTGGAGGAGCTGTGTCCCCCCACTGCACCTTCCCCTGCCCCAGAAAGTCTCCAAGGGCTGGAAAGGGGCAGTGATGGCTGTGGGTTTCTCCTTTATGAAACTTCTGTGCTTCTCCTTTCTGCGAGCCTTGTGTACCTGTGGTCTGATCCCATCCCTGTCCTCTATCCATCCCTTCCTGGGAGCAGATGGTTTCTGTAGAGTAGTGCTTGATATTTCCATAGCCTCAGCAGGCCCTGGGTGCTTTTATTCACTAATCTGCCAGTGTAAGCAGTAAAGCATCTTTGGAAAAGCTGATGCACAGATTAAAAGCAGCTGAGCTATCCCATCACCTGAAGTCCTGCTTTGTTTTTCTGCAAAGAGAGATTTGTCAGCAGCCTCAAATTCCCTCTGTGCCCAGCTGTCACTGTGTGTGGGGAGGGATTCTTACAGGGGAACTGCTTAGAGAAAAAACAATAAGTACAGAAAAGTTCAGCCTTGTGCTTTGCTGCAGCTGAGGCTGTAATGCAGCAAGAAGCTCCTTGAGGGCAAGGAGAGGGATGCAGCCATGAAGGAATTTTACAGTACTGAGGAGGAGACACCAGGTGGGAGCTGAGCACCACGCTGCTTTCAGCACAAGGACACTCCAAGGGCAGAGTTTCTGCAGCCCTGGTACAAATGGAGGTGGACACAGATGGTTTTGTGCCAAGTGTTTTGTTACAAAATCCCTGGACTGCAAAGCTTAGCTTAATCCCTCCGAACTCCCCAAAGCCCTTGGGAACACCTGGGTATCTTGGTTGAGGTTTTCAGCTGGGATGAAGTTGCACTTCAAAGCTCTTCCGTGGATCAGCAAATGCCAGAAACACTTCACATTTTCCTTTCAAGCAGGAATGAGCCTCCAGTGACTGCTCAGTGGCAGCCTGAGAATTGCAGTGCTTATGAAAACACGCAGAGTTGGTGACATCTGTCTGACCTGGTCAAGTTAAAAATTTGCTCTCTGTTTGTTTCCTAATGTACCTTTTGCTCTGATTCATAAAGATAGTGATCTGGCAGAACGGAGTGCAGTGTTTTCAAGAACACAGCTCTTAAAAACAGCTCTTCCTTTCAAGTCAGAAGGTGATTATTCTACCAAGAGCAGCACTTGACACTCGTTCATGGCTGAACAATAACAAAACTTACTAATCATCAGGGAAAGTAACCGGGGAAATGGCATGTTGGGTGAGAATGGGAAAAGTTGTGCAATCATTTCAGGAAATTCTATTTAATAAACAAAACAAAAGCCCCAAACCGACCTTAGCAGAGCATATGGTAAATATGGCAAAGTGCTTGAGAGGCACCTTCCCACACGGCAGTCACGAGAGGCCTGAGTCAATGTGATCTTGCTGCATTAGAAATATCTTAAACTCCTTTACTGAACCAACTCACAGGCACCCCCCAGAAATCCTGCAATGCCCCAGCGACGTGGCAGATGGGAACAGCTCCTTGCCTGGTGCAGAACTGGAGCATCTCCCCTGGGCTTTTGGGGTTTTGAGGAGCCTGCAGGGCTGGGCCAGAGCTCTGCCACTCAGTGGGATTTGAGCTCTTGGTGCACTCTTGGTACCCTGCTGGCTTTCCATGAGATGTGTGTGTGTACACATCAGGGAAAAGAGCACAGAACTGCAGAGAGAAGGACAGAACTGCAGAGTGAAGCACAGAACTGCAGAGAGAAGCACAGAACTGCAGAAAGAAGGACAGAACTGCAGAGAGAAGCACAGAACTGCAGAAAGAAGGACAGAACTGCAGAGAGAAGCACAGAACTGCAGAGAGAAGCACAGAACTGGAGAGTGAAGGACAGAACTGGAGAGTGAAGGACAGAACTGGAGAGTGAAGGACAGAACTGGAGAGTGAAGCAGGAGCACAGAAATGCAGAATGGAGCAGGGCTGTTTGAGCAAGAATGGCAGCAAGGGGCATTCCTGGCTTTTCCAGTATTGGAAAAAATAGTGGAAAATTAATACTCCAAAATGTTATGGTTTGATGTTGGTGTACTGTTAGTGTTTTTATGAAAATATATTTTTTTAAAATGTATGTTGTGAGATGTGATTAGAAATAAAGTAGGTTTTAGTTTAGGAATAAAGGAAAGAACTTTATTAATTTATAATATGAAAAAAGAAATATACAGAACTTAGAATAAAAATTTTTAATTTTTTATTAATTTCTACTATTACATGAAATAGAATTTTAGATTTTTAATTTAGTTGTTACTTTTAGATAATTGACTTTTAGTTTATTAAGAAGAGAGGACTTTTTTTGTGTTATAGGTTTTTTAGGAAATACAATTGAAATTTTTTGTGGTTTTATGTTATATGTGGTACTGTTTGGAGAACATTTGTTATTGTGATTTTTTTAATGTATAGTGGTTTTATTATTGTGCATGGATTAGAGTTGTTTTTATTATTTTTTTTAAAGGATGTTTTGTTTAGTTTTTAAAAAGTAACAGTTTTTATTTTTGGGACACTAGTTTTTTTTAATTTATTTTTTGGGCCTGAGGGGTTTTGAGAACAGAGATTTTTTTTTTTTTACTGAACACAGGATGCTATTATTTCTTAAATTTGTTTTTGTTTATGCACTTTTTAATATAACATTACTGTATTTTTTTGGTTTTAATTTATTAGTTTTTTTTTTAATGCAGTTTTTGTGTTACAGGAAAAAAGGTTTTCTTTATGGTTATATAAGAAAAGTTTTGCTAAAGGCTATTTTATTATTTTTTTTTTATTTAGGATTTGTTTTAACCTAACAGTTTTGAGGATGGGGCACGGGTTGGAATTTGGGAAGCAGAGACATTTGCACGTGCTTCAAAATGAGAGCAGGTGTAGCCAGCAGGGATCCTCACACTTCAGCTGAAGGCTGTAAATGAAAATGAGTTTCTTTCATTCAGCTGCTGCTTAGTGAACTCTGCCTGCCTGGATTGAGTTCCGAGGTCGGTGCTTCCAGTCCCTGCAGGTTGTTAGGGGTTGGTCAGTGCCTTCCCTGCCACTCTTTGGCTGTTTAGTTTTGTAGTGTTTGAGGTTGTTAAAGCCAGTGGTGTAGTCTAAACCCAGCTCTGTAATGGCTGCTGCCACAGCTCCTTCTCAGTTTCTCTCTCAAGAATTCTAATCTGATTATTTTAGATATCTGGCTGGAAGAAAAGAACTCAGGAAATACAAAAGGCTTGAATATAGCAAATGAGATAAAATCACAATCTCCTCCCTCCAGCTGCAGTAGATACTTCCCTCAGTAAAGCACAGACTTAAATTAAAACAGCCTTTGGTACAAGTTATAAAAACTTGCACAATTGCAGCTGTCTCAGGACAAAGCTAAGGAATTGAGTATTTAAAATTGAATTGTTTGAGGAAAAATACCAGGAGCCTCGTAGTTTTCTCACATGAAACAATTTATTGTCACCCCAGAACAGCACTTTCCATGCCTGGGGAGTTTCCTGTCCCCAGTTCATCAGTCTCTGTTCAAACTCAGAAGTGCTCCTGTCCCTGGATTGCTTGAGGTGAGAGGAGCCAGCCCAGGGCTGGGACTGCACTGCTGGGTGAGCTAGGCCATGGATGGTGGGAGAAGCCACACGTGATGGATTCTCCCATCTCCTCCTGGGGACTTGCAGAGGAGAGGGGAGAGCAGCTGGGAGTGTGCTGCCTCTGGGCAGGGGCCAGGGCAGCTGCTGGGCAGCAGGGACAGTGGCTCCAGCTGCCAGCAGGCTCGCAGCGCAGGAGAGTTTCCTTTCTCCATGGGGGGTTCTCTGTTGGAAAGGGTCAGGGCACTCATGTCTCTGTTTTCAATAAATTGGGAAAAAATTTCTACCCTTCTGTCTCAGCCATTTAAGGATGTGCATGTGGCTTTTCCCCTCTTGCAGCTTTTTTTCTAATTATAATTTTCTGACATCCTGGAAGCCAGAGTTATTAATATTTATCCTCCCAGGACTGAATGCCTCTGCTGAGCTCTGAGTCACCCTCCCAATTACAAATTAATTTATCCACCATTGCTCTTTGCTGGCAGCAGCAGCAATGAGCAGTGCACCAGTCTTGGACTGAAATTTGCTGAAGGGAAGCAGAGTCAGTGTGAGGGGTCTCTGGGGCTCAGCTTCCTGGCAGCTGCATGGAAACAGGCTGCAGGTTTGGGAAGGCAGTAGGGGACTGTGATGGCTGATTTACCCCAAGGAGTTTTACAGTGTGCAAGTCCCCAGTGCAGGGCAGCTCCCCAGGGCTTCTCCCCCTCACCTGCCCTCCCTGGCTCTTGGGGCACCAGATTTTACATCAGCCTTGCCTTGCTCCCTGCTGCACTGCTCAGGACTGGATGGGGATTGCTGAAGGCACCTCAGTGCTCCAATCTGCAGACCAACAGCAACTTGCAAAAGAAGGGTTTGTTGAACTGGGTAGCTTAAGATCACTCTTCCCTGGTTTTGGAAAAAAATTTAGATATTTGGCTGTTTGTCTTTCAAAATAGAAAAAGCTGTTTAAAGGATTCCTAAAGGATCTAGGTGCTGGAAAATGACAAAAAATGCTTTTAGCAGTTTCAAGCACAGTGAAATCAGCGGTGGCTGTAGCCCAACCTTTGGAGTGACTGGTGAGAATCCCTGTTGGAATAGAGGGGAGTCACAGCCAGCTATCCTGGGGAAACCTGCAGGGACATTTCTGCCTGAAATGTGGGAAATGGCATTTGCTTTGGGATATCTGCCAAGACAGAGAACTGTCCTGGTCAGTCAGTGTCTGGAGGGCCTCAGCATGAGAACCTGCCGTGCATGTGGTTATCAGTGGAAAGGCAAAAGCTGAAATCCCCTTGGGGTCACCCAAACTGCATGGAGGGCATCCCCTTGCATGAAGCAGGACCCCCCTGCCCTGGGGAGCTCTCTGGGAGGCTGCAGTGCCGCCTGCCTGGCTCTGACAGTGATGCTGCAAAGAAACCTCTGCCCTGGCAGATGGGGCAGGTCAGAGCCCAGGCTGGGAGTTTGGTGTTCCTGCCTTGGGTTGCACCCACTCAAGAGCTGCACAGCCTGGCCAAGCACGTCCCTTTCTGTAACCCCCTCACTTGCCTGCTCACTTCCAGCAGGTCTAGATGGATTTCCTCTGTCCTCCTTGTCTTAATTATTTTATTCTGATCTGAAAGCAAATTCAGAGAAGTGCACCTAAGCCAAACATGCCCTCTCTTCTCTCAGAAACACAGATCCCTGTTTGTTAGACATGCCTGTGACCTCCCAGGTTAGTGGAGCAACTTTCCAATGCAGCGTGGGGTGAACCTCTCCTCTGGTTTGGGGTCAGATGGAAAATTCAGGAGGGGGAGGCATTTCCTGCTGAGTGGGCCTTGGAAGTGTGCATGATGAGCATAGGGCAGCTGTGTGAAAGAAGTGCCCCTCTCCAGGAGCAGGGAATTGTTGATGTCACTGAGCTGGATCCTGACAGATCAGGCCAGATCAGGAGCCAGGGCTCCTGCTTCCATCAGCAGTTTCAGACTCAGCTGAAGATGTTTTAGCACTGGAAAGCCTGTCTGATTAATCTTATTCTCATTGATTTACCACTGTGTCATTGTCTGGTTTTTAATGCAAAGTGGTGGGGGTTTTTAGGCAAATTATATTAAAAACCTCAACATGTGGAATTAAGACTGAATGAAGCTCTTTCTGTTCCTAACCCATCTTCCTTTATGCCATGAATATATTTTTATCCTATCTTCGTCATTTTGGATTGAAGGGAACATTTTTGTTATTTACCATATTAAGTTTTTGGAACCCTGGTTACTGAGAATTTCAGACTTTCTGTGCTGCCAGGCACTGACCCCCAGGAGAACACTGCATTGACCTGAGGCCGTGGAGAAAACTTCCAAAATGGAATGATAACACTGGGATTGTGGGTGTGCAGTTTGAATAGAAGTGTGTGATAGCACAGGGTGGAAAAATCAGAGTTTAAGGGTTAAGAATATAGTGATATCTGTAAAGCAAGATGGAGGTTTTAGAGCCGAGGCTGCTCCTTCTTCTTCAATTCTTCTTCACCTTCTTCTCCATGGGTTGGGGTGGGGTTTTTGTAGTTGGATTAAAAAGTCCCCATTGCTGGTCAAGGGTGGTTAGTTATTGGGTTAAAAGTAAAAATAGTTGAGGTGTCATTTCTTAATTAGACAGTTTATCCTTAAAAGGCTTTGGAGAGAGAGAGACAGGGCTCAATTTCAGTTTGTTAGAGTGAAGTGCTGTAGAACTCAGAGTTTGTGAGACTGTAACATAGATAAGAACTAATAAACATCTGAGTCCCAACAAGAAATTCCATCTCACACATCTCCCAGTCCTGGCAGAAAGAAGTTAAGACTCAATGATGGTTGTTTATGGACTGGCTTTGCTTTGTGTCCAGGGTTATCTGCCTCATGCCATGGCTCTTACAGTTCATATTTGTTACACTCCATCTTCCTGCTTTGCCTGATCCCACCAGCAGCTTGGTTATATGTGACTATTTTCTTGGCAGCCTTTTTTGCAGGGTTCAATTTCCTGCTCTCAGAAGAGAAGCACTTATCCTCAGAAATCCCTGCTCCCACACCCTCCACTGACCATGCAGCTGCTGGACCTGCTGATAATGCTCACCTCTCTCCACAGCATTCCTGCAGATTTAAATCCTAGGCCCAATCTCATCAAGGTAGGTGAATCTTTCCTAGTTTTAATTAGGGGTAATTTGAAGTATCTAGAGTGCTCTGGCAAACTTCCCTCATCTGTGATGCTGTCACAGGGGCTTCTGATGCCTCAGGATTTCAGCTTTTATATTTTTCAGATCCTGTGCTGCATCAGTGCATCACTCCAAACTCCATGCAGAGTGTTAGTTAC
>JAYDZK010000016.1:24135485-24148690 GCA_034509185.1 Euphonia xanthogaster
AATTCAGAGGGAGGGGGTTTGCATTTTCCATTTCAGGGGAGGCTCCTGCCTTCCTCAGCAGACACCTGGCTGCTCAAGCCGAGAGCCCCTGAGCTCCCTGTAACACAGCCAGGGTGCTTCCAGGCTGGGGGGCTCCCTGGCAGGGATGTCCTCTGGGGTTCTGGATGTGCACAGCCCACCTGTCAGTGGAGAATGGCAATTACAACACCTCAGCACCACTGATGCTCTCGCTGGTTTGGTTCCCCTCCTTCTGCACCTTGCACTGATTCTCCAGTCACACACAGGTCAGTGTGTGCTCTTCTCACTGAGGGTGGAGTTCTTCTCTGTTATTGTTGTCTGGGACACACAGGGGAGCACCAGGAGAGCCAGGGGAGGGGGGCAGTGCAGTTCAGCCTGCAGGGCACGGCTGCTCCTGCTGCCCCTGCCAGCCTCTGCCTCCCCCACTGCCTGTGCTCTGACACTCCCCAGGAAGCACCTGAGGGAAAATACTGGCACTACAGGAGAGAAAAAGATCACAGCTGCCTTGTTTTCAAGCAGAAAAGCCCTCGGTGTGCTCATAGGTGGGTGAGTGCTGTTGGACAGATCAAGCTGTGGCACACCCAGCAGAGCTTATCTCCCCAGCAGCTCTCTGGACAGGCAGAGCAAATCCTCTGGGAATCCCAGCATCCCAAAGCGGGGAAGGGTCTCCTGTTGTTCCAGAGCAGCACCTGGGCTCTGGCCCTCCTTGCACCTGTGCTTTGTATCCACAAGCTGCCTTGGGATTTTGGCTTTTGTGTTTTTCATGTATCTGTAATCCTGCTGTTCTTCAGTGTCTAACTCTAAACTCCACATTCAGTGTGAGCTGCTGCTTCCCATTTTGGGCAGACACAATTCCTCTCCAGGCCTGGCAATCAAGGACACCTCACTGCCTGAGGCCCCCAGAGATGGAAACAAAAGTGAGCTGGGGGGAGCAAACTTGGGGTACATGGCTTCATTACCTGAAGCTGGAATTGGAAGATGAACCCCCAATGTGCAAATGGCCCAAACTTATAAAAGTGTGAAACCCATGGCCCATTTTTGGGTATAGCCCCTGGGGGGCTTCATCTGCCCTAAATGTACCTGAAGGCCCTTCAATAAATAGAACTGCTTTTTATTGCCTTAACTTTGTCTGGCCTCTGGTTTTAGGTAGCCCCAAAAGGCATCACTGCAGGAGCATGGGGAGGGTTGCAGAACAGGAGCCCCATGAGCGTTTTCTGCCGCAGGCAATTCTGTGCAGTGCTGGGGAAGGGGAAAGAGGAAACAGCCCCACAGTGAGTGGGATTGCTGCACTTAGCCTCAAACTGCCACTTGACGTGCTGAAAATAAGACTGACATGTTTTGCTCTCAATCCTACAGTTCTCTTGTGGTCAAGATCTGCTGTTGCACCATCCCTTCTGGCCGTGAGAAAGGCAGGAAAGAAACCCTGCGAGGCAGGGCAGCCCAGAGCCCTGTGTCCCTCTCCGTGTGTGGAGATGGTACCAGCACCCCTCCCATCCTGCCAGGGGCTCTGCCCCACTCTGACATTCCAGCAGCTGCAGCCAGCAGAACAGAGGGATGCAGGGGAGATGGAGATTTTCCAGCAGGGAAAGGAGGCAGAAGCCCATCAATCTGACAGCAGGCCATACTAGTGGTTCTTTACCTTGCAGGAATATTTTGTCCCACTGGCTACTTTCATTAAGAAAATCGCTTTTCCAGGCACAATGTGGTGGATGCTGGTGTCAGTGCAAGGTTCTTTGGGGACAGGCACCAGTGCTCTGCAGCACTGCCCGGCCCTGGAATACCCTGCCCGAGAGCTGCCAGCAGGGACACAGCACAAGTGCCACCTCCTCTGCGCCACACGGGGACAGCACTCACAGGACTGAGACAGGCCGGGAGCTGCAGAGGCTGGGGAAATACCAAGTGAGCATCAGTGGTCCATGGCAGGGGTGATAAAACCTGTGGCTGCATGAAGGAGGGGACCGTGAGCAGCTGCAGACGATGGTGGCTGACGGGGAGACAAGGTGCAGACAAGGATGGGCATCCTGATGCTGCCGTGGCCAGGAATCAGGCACAGACCCAAGAGCCTCAGCAGGAGCCATGTAAGTTCTCTCCAGACAGTACTTTATCCTAGCTTTGCCTGCTGGTAGCTGGTGTTGAGTTTGCTTTGACACATGCTGGTGAACCTGCTGCTCACAGCCAGGTGCTTTGTGCCTAGTGACATGGCTTCTCCCTGTCTTGAGACCTCACTGGGCTGATGAGACCCTCATCTGGCAACCACAGCACCAAGCTGTGGATGGGAAGCATCACACTGGAGAGGTTCTATGAGCTGAGCCCCTCCGGGCATGACTTTCACTGCTCATGGTTTATACCACTAGTGATTTCCTGGAAACACAAGAGGAGCCTGTGAACAACACCTGAGGAGGACGCAAAGTTTTCTATACAATGATGAAACTATCACAGTCCAGAAGCTGGATGACTTTGAAGACTAAAGTACCAGCAAGGACTTTGGGGATCAATGAGCTGGGCACACTAATATGTCAGTAACTACTTGTAACCATCCACCAAGGAGCAGCCCCAAGAAAGGCAAAAGCAGTCCCTGGAAATTTAGAAGTTTGTAATATATTGTGACTGTACACTGGCATGGAATTATTTTCAAGGGCTGTGATGTGATTTGCAGACAGACAATGCAGAAATACTCCAGAAGCTGCTCTAATGTGACCTTAGAGCAAAGTGGAAAGGGGAAATACGTTTGCCCAAGACAGCAATTCAAAGTGCTAATATCAGCACCTTTAAGCTCATTGATCAACTTGTCTGAGCTTTTCTGGTAAATAGGCTGTCATGGGGAGCCCAAGAGCACCCCTGGGACACAGGCACCTGCAAGCACTGAGCAGTCACAGGGCCAGCAGGTCACAGGCTCACGGTGCCATGTTTTCTCAGAATTGCTGGCTGAGAAGAGCTATGGAAGACAAGAACTACTATGATTCAGAGTGAAACACTTTATAATAATCAAGAAACTGCCTGCAAACCACTGCCCTCACCTCTCCAACAGCTGCAGGGCTGTTGGGGCTGTTCTGTCCCAGGGCTCAGCCAGTGTGACAACAGAAGCCACTCCTGCTCCGATCCCAGCAGGGGTTGCACTCTGGAAGGCAGAGAGAAGACCTCAGGACATTCCAGGGCAATGGGTCCCCTCCAAGCAGTCTGTTGTGCGAGGAGGGTCAACAGGCATTGGCCAGTGAGGCATCAGGCAATGGAAGGTAAAGCAAAGGAAAAAGCCAAAGCTGTTCCATCTCCCGAGGAACTGCTGCAGGGATGCAGGGCAGACAAGCCTTTCACCTCCCTGCAGGGCTATTGCAGGCTGCTCAGTCAGCAGGAGGTGGTACAAGCCACACCAATGGTGATGACAGAGGAAGCTCTGCCCTTTGTTCAGGAGGAGTGCGGGTGCTTTCTCGGCCAGCATTGCTGCTCTCACAGCCACCAGAAATTGTGATTGGAGGACTCCTCACTGGTCATGTTCAAGGAGCACTTCTTATCCTGCCTGCACAGCATTCCACAGCTGGGCTGGAGGAACTCATTCTCTCCAAGGACAGCAAGAGAACAGGTAATTTCTCCTGGCTATTTACTGACACGGTTATTTGCATTCTGCAAGGCTTCACCTTTCCCCAGCAGTGGTGGGACACCAGAATAGAGATGGAGAAGGAGAGGGCTGGAGCCAATATATTTTCATATGTTCATTTTGATACTGACCACATCTGACACATTTTGGGGTGCTTGAGGGCTGTCTCAGCCTTTGCTAGATCTTTTCTAGGTCTCCCTGTTACAATCTTCCCTTTTATCTTAGGGGCTCGTAACGCATTTCTCATGTCCAGAGGACAGAGCTGCTGCAGTATCTGCTGTACCACATTCCCTCACCTCTTCAGAGGTCTCCTGGCATGATTCCTCTGCTGCATGATTTTCAAAGCTAATCAAGACCCACAGATGCACATAAATGCTGCAGCACTGCCTTATGGTTTGCTTGCTGGGGATGCTTTTGAGACCCATGAACCTTCCCCCATGGAGTCACGTTCTACCTGCAGGGAAAACCCAAAGACATGTCAGACATCCTGGGTCTTTTCTGTACATCAGCAGTTGCACCTGGAACGTGCTTCTGCATGAACTCCTCCAAAGCTGGAGGGCAAACAGCAATATTGCCCTTAGATCCAAGGTGATAAAACCACCTGCTAGACCAAACATAGCTCACCTCTTCCACATCACATTCCTGCCATGGCATAGGTGAGTTTCTTTTGTCTTGGAACCGTGGCTGTAATACTTCTGAGATAAAGAACAGCTTTGACAATCCTTGAAAGGCAGCGAGCAGACCCAGCACTCCGATTCTCAGTGCAGCCCTCTGAGTACAGAGTTTGATGGCAGCTGAAACCAGTGAGAGATACACTAATGAGAGATACACTAATAATTGCTCGTGTCACTTATGAGAAGTAATGCAGAGATATCTCAGGACTGAGGGAAAGGACAGCTGTCCTTCTGCTGCACATCTGGGACATTTGAAGCTGTGGGGTCACTGGCTGGCTTCCACTGAGCTCAGCTATAAGGGAAGGGATGAGAATTGGGTTTAGGGATCCCCTTCCCACTATCAAATGTTTGCAATGGCTCACATAACTCCTTGCTGATATCTGCTGCTGCCTAATGCAAGTCTGAGCCAAAACAGGGGCTCAAGCCCTTTTCCCTGCCACCCTCCAGGAGCAGCCTTTCCCACGCAGGGCCCAGGGAGAATCTAAGTTTTTCTCTCCACAACTGATCAAGCTTGTGTCCCTGTCCCTCTTCTTCCCACTAGGTACCCTACATCAGGCAAAAGCTGGCAAAGCCCCCAACTCTCTCAATTAGAATTAATCACTGATTCAGACCAGAACCTCCCTTGTAAAAGGTTTCATTTGCTTTTGCAGGAACTGTACATTTTGATACTCCCAAAATGAACCACAGCAGCTGCAATATCACAGCCTATGAAATATTTTCAGTTTTCCAGCTGTGTGTTTACATCCCAGTTTTGGCTTTGGGCATCATGCTGAACATGTTGGCACTTTGGGTGTTCTGTTGCAAACTTGGCAAATGGACAGAAACCAGAGTATACATGGTCAACTTGGCTGTGGCTGACTGCTTGCTGCTCTTCACCTTGCCGTTCAAAATTCTGTCCCAGTTCCAGCACCGGAAGGTGGATGGCTGGTGCCTGTTTCTGGAAGGTGGCTATTTCACAAACCGCTTTATGAGCATCGCTATCATCACCCTCATTGCTGCTGACAGGTACCTTGCAATCAAGTACCCTTTGAGATCCAAGGCACTCAGGTCACCGCTGAAGGCAGCTTTTGCCTCTGGATTCCTGTGGATAGTCATCATCTGTGAGACTTCCCTCATTAAAAGCTTTGAGGACCGAAGAGAGGATGATTTTTGCTTTGAAAAATCTTCTGTGACACCCTCGGTGATCACACTGTGTGCCATCATTACAGGGTTTTTCATACCGCTGCTCATCTTGAGTTACTGCTCCATACAAATCATTGCAGAGCTCAGGAGAAAGAAGACTGACAACTGTTGCAATGAAATGCTGATGCAAAGGAAGGCTGTCTACATTGTGTCTGCAAACATGGCTGTGTTCATCATCTGCTTTTTACCTCTTTATCTTGGGCATCTCCTCCGCTTCGTCCTGGACTCTGTCAGCTCCGACTGCTCAGCAATACAGAGCATCAACAACTTCGTTCACTTCGCCTCCATCCTCGCCAACACAAACTGCTGCCTGGATGCCATTTGTTACTACTTTGTCAACAAAGAATTTAAGGAAGCATCTTCCAAGCTAGCAAAGTCCAAATCTGAGGCCGGTGAAGAAGATAAAATTCAGCTCGCAGATGTAACACATTAACACAAAACACACACTGCACACATTTTATATTTGCCGTGTTCAACTGGGACTCGCTAGCAGGGTTTCACACTTGCTTTTTGTAAGAGTGGGGTGGAGGGACATTCTACAGATGGGAAACATTCAGATACATGATTCAGCTCTGAATCAGACAACCACAGCAGTCCAGGTTCTGACCTAATGATCTGGACTGCCCTTGACAATTCTCTGCCTTAATGCAAATTTGTGTAAAATGGTAGATTTCCCATGCCAAAACCCCCCATCTTTCATTTCCCCATGAAACCCAAAAGAAGCACGGACACTGGTAAGGGATTGACTTTTGTCTCTCATCCCCACCTTGGATCAGTGTTTGTGCAGCTGTGACAAAGAAATAGGCTATTCCAAATATCAATGAATTTAAAAAATCAGAGTGAAAGCATGCAGAAAAAAGAAAGGATGGTGTTTTTGTAAGTCACAATCTTACTGGGTTTTAATTGCCAGTAATGCACAATCCCAAACCAGGCATATTTAGCTTGCTTTAAAGAACCTTACAGCAATGTAACAGCTACAAAATGATCATTGTTACAACACAAGGTCAAAAGAAATTGCAATTGCTTGTACTGGGGAAAAACTTGCGTGAGTCAAAATGTTTGAGTCAAATGGCATTAAAGTTAAAGAGTTGGTGCAGGACAGTGGGAACAAGGACTCTGTATTAGGACTCTATTCAGTCTTATAATGTAAAGGACTGTCTAAAGTGGTAGCAAAGCAGTTCCAAAGAAATCAACCTAAATAAAGTTGTGTCTCTAGCATGGAATTCAGTTTCTTAATGAGTTAAACGGAAGAGGGGGGAGATGGGGTGGTAGAGGACCTGCTGTGCTGCCTGTCCAGGAGGGACAGCTCCCTGTTGTCCAAGTCAGGGACAGTGGGTACGAGCTCTAGCTGGGACTGGGATTTTTTAAGGCACAGCAGAGTGTCCCACCCTGTGGTAATTTTACCACAAACACCTAAAAAGCTGATGAAACCACTCAGCAGCTTCAGACCACACACCCTGAGCTGGGCTGCACCATGCACACACCTCTACTCACACCTCCTAACCCCAGGCTGGGCTGCTGAATTTGTTTTGGCTTAGGGCAAATTTGGGATGAAACTTCCAACAGGGTTTTTCTAGAAAGCAGATTTAAGTGACCCCTTTCCCAATTGGTTCGGCAAAAGATTTCTTTGGAGAAAAGCAAAAAACCCCTGTTTATTTAACAAGGAAAGCATTCAAAAGTATATATATATATATATAAAAAGAATAATACTACACAATAAAATTTCTCATTGTTTTGAAGAGATGGCAAATTCAGAAAGTTTTTTTGGTGGGGTGCAACTCTGCTCACTCAGTCTCTTATCAGTCCCTTCTGTGCTGGAAATGCAGCATCCCAGCCCGGTGGGCCACAGGTGTGAGCTCCTGGTGTTTTCTGGGTTTGCAGTCCAGAGCAGGCTGATCAGTTTCAAGAAAAAGAAAAGTCACAGTCTGGGGAATTTCTCTGCTTCAGTTAGCTAAAAACTAACTAACTAAAAAGGAAAGTAGAGTTCTTTCTTTCTGTCTGTGCTGCAGACAACAGGCTGTGGGAAGGAATGCAGAGCAGCAAGTGCAGTTTCTGCAAACAAACTGCATGCTTTTTTTATTCCCCTTCACTTTCAGAACCAGTCTTAGAGGTGCAGAACTTAATATCCAGCCTAAACAGGACAGATGACTGGGGATGCAAGCATCATAAAGTCACCCTAGGACAGCTGCTGTCCACCTGCACGTGCTGGGCCCAACCCTGCTGCCACAAAAACATCCTTACAGCTCCTGTTCAAGGCAGTGCCAAAAGGAGGAACCCCCTGCTGCAGACAATGGTAGAGCAGAGCCCTCCATCCACCTGGGCAGTGGCTGTTCAGTGCACAGGACAGCAGCAAAACCCTGCCAGCTTCCCAGGGGATGCAGGCTTCTCAGCATGCTTCCAGAGATTCAGAAATGGGGATAGCTGCTCTGTAATCACCAAAATCTGAACTCTTCCCTTTGCTTACTACACAATGGGGAGTGAAAGGAGGAGAGGCTCTGGCTGCAAAGACCTAAGGAGGTTGGCTCATCTCCCCTTTTCTACACCTGCATTTTCTTTGAGCAGATCAAAGCAGCGATGAGGGGTGCAGTGCATGCAGAGATGGATTATGTGCTGCTGGCTCAGCCCAAGGGTCACACCCTGCCTCCCCAGCCCTGCTGCTGCTGGCTCTCCTGCACTGCTGAATGACATCTGCACCTCTGTGATCTGATGGATTATTCCCCAGGAAAGCTAACAGATCTTTAACATTCTCCCCCCAGTATAGGCTCTGTGGGGTGATTTGAGAGATCACCAGTGTGTTTTTTCTATACCTCTGGTCTCACCAGCATGGATGAGAGCTCCTCAGAGGCGAAAGCTCTGCACAAACCAAACTGCTGTTTATGATAGGCAAGAAAAAAACATTTCTACTCCACCAACCGCTGACAAAAAGGGTGGGGGAGATGCAAAGCAGCCTGCAAACAAAGCACTTCCGAGCACGCTCTGCTCAGCCGCCTAACTTCAGTGACGCCCCTTCCTCTGGCAGCTCAGAGACACGCCGGGAGCGCCTGGCCGGAGGCAGCCAAGCTTCCTCCCTGCAGAGCCTCCAAAACTTCCGTTCTTCACCATCCAGGGGTGCTGGGGCTGAAATGCAGCACAAGGACCAAGAAAGCCCCTCAAGTTCCCCAGCTAGAAAACTGGTTTCTACTGTTCTATTGATTCACTGTCTTTTGCTTTTGCCATCTGCACATTTCAGGCTGATTTAGTAGAAAGAGTGTCCTCTAAATTCATGACCCATCTGGCCAAGCCATCCCACCCATGCAGGGAAGAGGTAAGAGAAGAATTTAGCAGTGAGGAGGCAGCAGTGACATACAGGTATTTCAGTGTTACACAGGTATTTCAGTGATATACAGGTATTTCAGTGATATACAGGTATTTAAGTGTATGCAGGTATTTCAGTGTATGCAGGTGTTTCAGTGATATACAGGTATTTCAGTGTTATACAGGTGTTTCAGTGATTGATAGACAGATATTTCAGTGATATACAGGTATTTCAGTGATTCATATACAGGTGTTTCAGTGATATACAGGTATTTCAGTGATTGATATACAGGTGTTTCAGTGATATACAGGTATTTCAGTGTATACAGGTATTTCAGTGATATGCAGGTATTTCAGTGTTATACAGGTATTTCAGTGATATACAGGTATTTCAGTGATGTACAGGTATTTCAGTGTATGCAGGTATTTTACTGTATGCAGGTATTTCAGTGATATACAGGTATTTCAGTGATATACAGGTATTTCAGTGATATGCAGGCATTTCTGTGATATGCAGGCGTTTCAGTGATATACAGGTATTTCAGTGTTATACAGGTATTTCAGTGATATACAGGTATTTTAGTGTATACAGGTATTTCTGGTGGGCTCAGCAACCTCTGGGAGACTGGGGGAATCCAGGCATTGCCGACAAGGTACTGATTGTTCCCCCACTGCCTGGAAGGCAGACCATGACTACCCCGGCAGTGCAGGCCTTGCCTGGCTTGCTTTTATCTTGCTGCAAAAACCTCTCACCACATCTGGCAGCTTTCGAGTGTGTGCAATTTAACCTTCATAGCATGGGATGCACTCTGCCTTTCATTTCTCTGGAGCCAAGGCTGGACAACACCAATACTGGGCTTGCCAGGTGAGGAGGGCACAGGTGTGAGAAAGGCTGGAACCTCCACCTCTCAGACCCCCAGCCTGCATGACTTCACCCTGCCTTGGTCAGGCCACGCCGCCCCCCAGCAGCTGCAGGACACAGGCAGCACAAACATCTGGCCCTGGCAGCTCCTACATTATAACAATTCTGTGATTCTGTAAATTGATGACACAGCTGGATGCAGCCAGAGTCATACCTGTCAAAAACCCCAAATGGATTTTTTACACAGCCAGGTGGAACTAGAGCAGCTGCAGCACTGGAGGTGGCTGCAAAGGGAGGACACACACACAGGGTGTAGGTACACATCCAAACGTCCCTCTGACTTTCATGTTGCTGCTCACAAAGGTCTGCTAACATCTCACAGCAGATTTCTTGCTTGGGGCTTTCCATTTGCTTTTGTTGTCACATTTCAACAACGAACCCTGTGTCAGCCGGGGCGGCTGACTGAAAAATGAGAGTTCAGCTGAATGTCAGGTGTGGGGGGAAAGTGTGAAAGCTGCTACCAAAAAGCTGTGACATACTTCAAAAACATTTTTATCTAAGACAAAAAAAGAGGGCACTGCTGGGGAAGTGAAAACTGGGGTGGCTCAGTATCGTTAGCTTGAAGCAGAAGCAATCTCTCAGTTTCTGAATGAAGCTCAGAGCCATCACTGTGTCACTGCAAGGGCATGAGCTGTCTCTTGTGTCCCAGCCAGGAACAGTGTCTGACACCTGGCACTCCTCATTCCTCAATTGGAAGGCTGCAGCATCTGCAGCCCTGTCCATCAGAAACCCTGGCTCAGGCTGCCAGCAGCTTTGCTTTGCTAACTTCTAAATCTCACCTCTGCCTGCTAACATTTTCCTACCAAGGCAAGCACTGTCTGATTCTACTTTTCTGGCCCTTGGCTCTCCAGCCAGGCTCTCTGCCTTGGTTCAGTAAAATTCTGGCACAGATATTTCAGGCCCGACTTCCATCAGCTTCAAAACTGCAAGAGCAATTCTGTAAGTCTTTAGCCCTTGGTGGGTACCAGAGCCCACAGTTAAACCCTGGCTCTGTGTTGCTGTATAAAAACAGGCTCTAGAAGCACCACATTTCCCCCAAAAGTCACCTTGCACTGCCTGGGGGCCAAAGGACCAGCTGCTCTCAGTGCCACAGCCGAGGCTCTGCGCCAAGTCCCCAGCACAGCGCCCTGCACACCCCACACAGCTCCTCTGCATTGCTGCACCTGCTCCATGACTTCCCTGCATTTACCCTTCTGCCTGCCACAAAGGTTATTTTTTGCCTGTTTTTCCTGAGAAGAGCCCTTAGTGGCAGAAGGAAAGGAGCTGCCTGAGCTGATCTGGTCCTGTGGCAGCAGCAGGCATTTTCTCATCAGCCAGCGTGGGCAGAAAGCCAGGAGTGATCTTGGGGCAGGAAGAGATTCTTGTTTAAGCTGTCATTTAACAGTAACATCTTTTATTGCTGCTCACTTCCTTTCCTTGCTGATTATTCTGCTGAATGGCAGAATGCAGCTGATGCCCAACACTTTTCTACTCCCCACTGACAACTGAGCAAGGAGAATTAAGTCCTTTATTTTCCCACTCCAGGCTGCTTCCTGCCACGTTCTGGACACTGACCATGCCAGGCTGGAGTGCCCTGGGGGCTGCTCCCTGTGCCCTCTGCCAGGCCCAGGGGCCAGAGCAGGCTCTGTGCCTGGGAGCAGCACACCCACCAGTGCATCCCTGCTGTGTGCCCCTGCAGTTACAGGTTCCATCTCTAATCATGGCTACATTCACAGGCTTTCGTGATTTTAGAGAGGGAGGGGCTTTGGCTTCGGTTTTGTTTTGAAACAAACAGAACTTTGAAACGTTAAATAAACTGGGTAATAACCAAAGATAAGTGCCTTTAATAACAGGACTGGAATTCTCTCTTTTGCCACTTGGCTGGACTCAAAGGGTGAGTTTTGCCCCTTTGGGAAGAGCAGATGATATTTTTGGTAGGCAGAGAGCAGCAAGGGATGATTTCACCTCCTGACTCCTGGGGGAGGGATGGTCTGCAGCACTCCCAGCTCAAATACAACAACAAATACAACAAAACTGCTCCAGATACACATTTGGGGCTTGGTAGGCACTTTCTTTTGTTTTTAAAAAATCTTCTCTTCTCACCTCTCACATCAGGGACCCCAGATCTGTTTCAGTCACAGCAGGGAGTTTTCAGTAGAGGCAGAGCCTTTACCAGGTTCCTTGCTAGGCAGAGCCCAGTGTAGGAAATGGAAGCCCTGCAATGAGCTCCCCTGGTTTCAGATGCTCAGCTCCTGCTGGGCTGCCCAAGGAAAGACCCCCTGGGCACCCACTGCCTTCCCCCAGAGAAAGGAAAGTGGGTCCCACCACCTGCCTGCCTGGCACAGGGATCCTAACCCATCACCATTCCCCACTGGTTAAAAAAAAATGAAAAAAAAAAAAATGAGAGAGAGAAAAGACCTCCCACAAAGATGTGGGCACAGCAGAAAAAGCCCTCTCTTTTGAAAAGGTAAAGGTTTCCCAGAGTTTACATTTAAAGACTCACCCCAGTCTTGGACTGTGCTGCTGGTGACAATTTATCTACATGATCATCGTGAAGCAATTCTAAGTGAAAACACCGAAACCAGTTATGATATCCAACCCATTTCTGGTTGCTTTGGGGTTTTTTTAATCACTTTACACGGGCTTTTGTTCACCAATAAATGCCAGGTTGACTTATTTCCACTGGTGTATTTCAACACTTTCTTCCTCCTCATAAACACACATCCTCAGTTCTCCCTTTACCTTCCCTTGAAACGTTTTCCTATTTAACATTTTAACATCTTTATTTTCCTGGTAAAAGTGATGCAAGGAGGGCTTGACCTTCTGCTTTCACCTGGGGCTGTGTTAGGCAGAGGTTGAAGAGTGTGAGTCACTTCTGGGCCAAAGTTTCCAGCTGTACAGCACGTCAGATGGCACAGAGAGAAGAAAGAAATCCCAAAAGCTGATTTTTGTGCAGCTCAAACTTCCCCCCAGTGCTGGCAAAGGCCCTGCCAGTGCAGAGGTCTCAGCTGGTGTCAGGGCAGGGACACAGGGGACACGCAGCTCCCAGTGCAGCACACACCCCTGTCCCTTGCTTTTGGCTCTGATGGTGCTGGTCTGCACGGGCTCTCCCAGCACAGGCACTGGCCTGGCCTCTCCCCTGCATGGCTCATTCCTGGATCTGCACTGGAGCCACCCCACAAACCTCTCCTCCATGGAAGGATGCATGGGGAAGCTCTGGTATCAGGCATCATGCTCATCCCTTATGCAATAAGTGCCCCCCCTTGGCATTTACCTGCCCTTCCTCCTCCAGGCTGTGTCATGGGAACCACCCAGCCAGTGCCACTTTTCATGCCCAGCCAGTCCCAGGGTCCTGCTGCAACTGGAAACTCTTTTTGCCTCTTTGTGCCGTGACGGAGGAGAGAAATGGGGGTTTGAGGTCCAGAGAAAAAGCTTTAGAAATTGCTGTTTCACAGAAGCACAGAATCAGTTTGTAGAGAGTTTTGTAGCAGAACGGCTTGAGGAGAAGGGCCATAGCCACATTAATTTGATTGCGTTAAAAGAA
>JAYDZK010000016.1:24170978-24186800 GCA_034509185.1 Euphonia xanthogaster
GGGCAAGGCTGTTCTTCTTCTTTGGTAATTAGTACAACTGTGATTTATCAGGGGTGAGGTCACTTGTAATCTCTCCTACACCTACACCAAACCTCAGGCTTTGAAGAGTCATCTGCATGGTTTTCTGATACATTTACAAAGCACACCAAGTGCTGGGTTGACAGGTGTTGTCACTACCCCAAAATGTTTCATGTTGCCTGATTTTCTCCCGAGGCAGATAGGTGCCCTAGGCCACAGGACACCCTGCTCACACCAAAGCTTGTGTTCCCATGTCCCCTGCCCTGGCCCTCAGTGACAGCAGCATCTCCCCCCAGTGAGCCCTTGCACACACAGCACCAACTCAGCTCGGGGTTCTGTGTGATTTTCTCACTTCTCACACACCACAAACATGTGATTTTCCAAGTTGCTGCCACATATTGCTGGCTCAAATGGGTTGATTTAGCCTCACCCTGATGACCAAACCAAGGTTTTCCCTTTTGCTCTCGTTTCTGGCAGACAAATCCAGTGATAACATCCAGCTCTCCTTTCCCTGTCGCCTAAGTTGCCAGCGCTGTGCCAGCCCAGCTCAGGTGGCTCTGTCCAGCTCTCTGCAGGTGGCAGTGGCACCCAGCCCCTCCCCAGAGGTCACCCTCACTGCCACAGTGGGGTCCCACGGCCAAGGGCAGCCTCAGTGCTGTGCACCCCCCAGCCAGCCTGTCTGTAATCCTCACCAGCTTCAGGCAACCATTTCAGCACTGAACAGCCCTTGATCTAAACCCTGCTTTTTCTCATGCTATCCACTCAATTCTAGTACACTTTGCTGAAATGCAAGTGCCTAAAATCCTCAGCCTTTCTCTTATATGAAAAAGCAGATACTTCATCAATGATAAGGGTCTGGTAAGAGCTCTCCAAGACTTATTTAGCATTTTTCTTCATAAATCCATGTGAAGCTTAGGCTCATCAGTTACAGAACTGCTTTAATCACACTTGACACTCTTTCCTACAGCAGATAGACTAGACTGAACCTTTTCCAGCCACACTAATAACATCCAGACTTCATAACAACTACTGGGCTGGATCTTCAGCTTTATGTGCCTGTCCCTTCTGTAGTCTGAGCTGGAAATAAATGCTTCACTAATAGGAGCATGTTAAGCTCTGAGTGCACTCTGTGTTCAGATGCAGTTATTTCCTTTATCACTCACTGATTCCCACCAGCCATCCCACATCTGACCTCCAGCAGAATGCCAGCATTCCTGTAAAATTAATGGTATAAGAGTTGGCAAAATGCAAGGCTGTCTCTTTAGCTGTTCTCTGCTTCTCTATACATTTTTAAATATTTTATTTTAGTCACACACACACACAAAATCTTTCACTTGTTGGTTTTGGTTTCTTAAGCAAAGTTTAGCTCTATTTGGCAGTGCTTAAGAGCTGTCACTGTTCATCCTCCAAAGCAAAGGTCCTCCTCTTGATCAAACTCTTCTTAAAACACCTTCACTTACTCCTAAAACTTCTTTTGAGCTGCTTGGTTGGCTGAACTGGACTGGGAACTTCAACTACCAATTTCCTTTGCTTTTTTAGGACTTTTTGTGATTTTGATTTAAAGAGCCCTTATAAAAAGCACTTTTAAGGCATAGTTTGTTAAAGCATATGTATATTTTTAAAAACAGTGATAACATTCAAGACAAATTAATTTTTGTTAAGAATTGCATTATGAAGATGTCATGACTTCCACTTGCTAATCTTTGCTGGATTGTGTAAGATAATCAGTTAAAATTTAAACTGCACACCCCAAATTTAAACAATGCTCAAAGTTAAGCACAAGTGAAAAAAAAATACCCTTACTCATTTTGCACCTAGATAAAAGATCAGTCTTCTTAAGTTGACCTTTTAAAATACTGCTTTGGATATAAGCACTGTATGAAACTAAAATATCCTATAAATGTGGGTGCAGTAAGAGCACATCAGCAAAAGCTACTGATGCATGGGGATTTAGATGTAAGAGTAAAATCCCAGCTATCAGATCAACATACCTTAATATGGAATAGTAACTTCATTACTTTCTGTGTAGCAACAAAACTAAGCATAAGTGTTAAGGAAACTTCAACAGGTGTACAACTTATTAAAGATGACCAGTAGTCTTTGGAGTTTTTGAAAATATGTGTTTGAAGGAGTCAGTCTCTGATTCCTGAATGGGATTCTCTTACATGGGAAGGTAATCAGTGGATGCTGACGACTTTCCCCTGAGAATCAGACTCCCAAGCCACTCAAATTGGAAATAGAAAGCTTGAAAGGTTTCACTTTCTGTGATAAACAAAGGCTGACCAAGTGTCCAGCTCAAAACCAAAAGATTCCAGAACTGTGTTTGAAAGGCTCTTGGTTTGTCTTTATCGTGGCATTAGCCGTGAGTCTGACACATTTCCAACCCGCTCTCTTTGTCATTTCAGGGCAGAAATGACCAACAGCAGTGAGAACTGCAGTTTCACAGCCATTGACAGCTTGGCACGGAGCGTGCAGCTGGGGCTCTCCATCCCCACCTTCATCCTCGGGCTGGTCCTCAACAGCCTGGCCCTGGCTGTGTTCTGCTGCTTTTGGAGGAAGCAGACCAAGACCTCGGTGTACATGATCAGCCTGGTGCTGGCAGACGTCCTGCTGCTCCTCTCGCTGCCACCAAAGCTGTACTACTCTGTCACCAGGGTCTCTGGCCTGCTGTGCTCCTTCATACAGGCTCCTTACTTCGTCAACACCTACATCAGCATCTTCATCATCGTCTGCATCACCGTGGACAGGTACATCTGCATAAGGCACCCCTTTGAAGGCCGAGCTAAGCAATCCCCCAGGTGGGCTGTGGTGATTTGCTGCTTCATCTGGGCAGCAGCTTGGATCTGCAGCATCCCAATTTTTGTGTTTCAGAAGAAGGAACCTATTAAATGCTTTCACAACATGTCAAGCCAGACGTGGAGTGTCCCCTTCATCGTTTCTGTGGAAATATTTGGGTTTCTGATCCCGCTTGCCGTGATGGTTTTCTGCTCTGCTCAAACCATCTGGATTCTCCTGAATCACAAAACTCATGACAAAAAAAAGAAGGTAGAAGAGAGTAGCTCATTGAGAGTGATTGTCATCAACCTGGTGGTGTTCCTGGTGTGCTTCACACCCGTCCACCTTGGGATCCTGCTGCAGTGCCTGGTGAGGCAGCACGTGATCGTGGGCTGCAGGATGAAGCAGACCATCAGCCTCTTCCTCCAGGTGTCCATGACATTTGCCAACCTGAACTGCTGCCTCGATGCCATCTTCTACTACTTTGCTGCAAAGGAATTCTGTAAGAAAACCCACCTGAGGAGGGTCATTGAGCTGTGTCCTGTCTTTAACCCTTGTGCCATGCGATGGCACTGCCAGCAGTGGGAGAATGCCCCTTGCCAGGACACTGACAGTGTTGTCCCTGACGTGGCAGGGACTGTGCCATAGGGAGAAGGTCAGTGTTTTCCCAGTGAAGGCAAATCTGTTCCATATTTTTCTTCCCTTTAAAGATGAAGGAGAAAAAAGTTAGATGAAGGAACCAGCATTAGTAAAGTGACAGACTGACCCCAGAAGAAGCATTAGCCTTCACAGTATCTACCAAATGTGAAAAGCTTGCCAGAGGACAACGACCCAGATCATGGGAATGCCTTTCAATATCAGCTTGGTCATAGCTGCACCAGTTTTCCCTTTACACATGTGGTCAGAAAGGTGTTGCTAAGAGCAAAACTGGAAATAACTGTTGGTAACCATTCTAATTTAGAATGGATCTTGGCAGTTAAAAAACAGAATCCAGCCAGAAGTCACTGCTGGAGCTCCTCTGCTTTGGGCAGCTTGGCCAGCCTGGGACAGCAGTGAATCCTCCCTCCTGGAAGCATCATGGACTGCTCGGGGCTGCTAGGAGGGACAGCAGTTTTTGCTCTTTCATGGAGGACATGCTGCCCAGAATGCAAATCCAAGGGACTACCTCGGGTACCAGCCATTCCTGAGCAACAAACCTTCCTGATTATCTGTGCTGACGAATCATCATGGCTTTCTCCTGCAATTTTAAATCAGGTTTTGCCCATGTAAATCCAAACAACCCCTTCAAATATGAGATTTAGAGAAAGACTGAATATGTTGAACTGTGTTTCTACATCAGTGCCTTTCTGTCAAAGATATACCATAACACACGTATGAAATTCTTCTGCCTGTCTTCTCACTCTTTCTCGGACAGGGGAATTAAGGAAGCAAGCCCTGCATGACAGAAGATGAGGGAGTGATTGACAATCTCCTCTCTCCCAGCTAGAAGACTGGACCAGCTCTACCCAGCTCATTCCTTAGGGAAGTCCTTCCAGCTTGTACTGTGCACTTCTAGAAATATCTCTGGGCTTGCCTGAACTCTTCAGGTCAGCACTTCTGGGTTGTCACCACCCCAGTGCCATTTGCAAGTTTGGCTCTGACTCTGATCTAAAGGTTTCTTTGTTGCAATTTAAGCCAAGAATTTCTTGAACCCTTATCTGGCCATGATTGGTGCTCATAGCGAGAAACACTTTCACAAAGAGAAATAATTTTCTTTGTCTTTCTAAAAGAAGCTGTGAAAATAGTCTAAGACTGCTGGTAATCAAGTTTCTGGGGACAGGTATTCCATTTATTCAAAATGTGAAAAGAAATTACCTTCTCTCAGTAGCAAATTAAAAAGAAAGGGGTCCAGTTTTGAAAATACAATTTGCTGTCCATCAATTTCCATAGAAATTATTGACTGTGCAAGTAGGCAGCTGCACATATCTTATAGTGGACCTAATACATGAACATTTTAAGACTTGTTAGTACTTCAACTATGACCACAGCTGAGGTGAAAAAATATTTTTATCATCATCTTTGCTGCTTTCTGTAAAGGAGCAAGAGAAAGAGCTTTCCAAAAGAGTAGATTTTCCAAACATTATTGAGTGCCTCCATCACTCAGAAACTTACAGATTTTCAATATGGGTCAACCTTTCTTCTTGGCACCTTTCACATTACTTTGCATACAAAATATTTGTGTGAGAAAGAAGTAGTTTTACTAAATAAACTGTACATGTGAAACATATGATTTGAAAATACATTTTAACTTCCCAATTTGACAGCAGTATGTAATTCTCCTCTATCTGCACTAGATGCCTAAAAAATTACTCAGCAGCAGCAACTGTGACCCATCACACAAGGCTGGGATTATTAAAGTCAGGGCTAATTAAGCTGCAATAATGGGCAGTGGTGGGAGCCACTGCTCTCAAGGCTCAGTGTGCTCCTGGCTGCAAACCCCGATGACAAAATCTGGAAGTTCAACTGGACTATTTTCTTCCCATTTATTGCCACCAGTGCCACTTCTTTGTTGGCCTGAAGTGTTTTTGTGTATAATTTCATTGGTCTGAATTTTGCCTTTTGTATAAGTAAATGAGAACAACCTCGCTAAGCCTGCTTGAAATTTGAGAAATGAAATGAAAATGAAATTATGAGAAAGAAGGAAGAGAGCCCAGCTGTGTTGATTTTACAGGCTGTCACAGTAGTCAATTTTTTTAGCACAAAAGAGCACAGGTCTTTTGAGCAGGAAGGTGTCACTTTCAATGCACTGCTTTTCAAGATGAACTTACATTCAAAGAATACACTTAAGTCCTGCCTTTGCCCTGCAGCTAAGAATAGAGTTCTTTCTAAATCAGGATTTTACACACAGGCTCCTGTGGGAAATCCACTGTTAACTCTGGAGCATCTCCAGTTGGTTGTATTTCTGTACCAGGACAAAGCAATAAAGATCCTTCTGCAGCTTGGGAAGATACAAAGCAATTTTGATGATGAATAAAACTGAAAAGCTTTTGACATTTTAAAAACCCAAATCTTCCTGAGCTGATACACAGGTTCAGTGGAACAGAAGCGGTTTCTTCTCTCTTGGTGTTATTGTTAATACACAGAAAAGTGATGGAAACCTGAATGTGAACCCCTCACATACTCAGGTCTCCTCCACTGCCTCAGCTGTACTATGAAGTCAAAGAAGCAGTGTCTTAGTGGAAAAAAATAAAAATCAAGTGCTAACCAGAAACACCAAAAACAATGCCTTTAAAAATTGCATTTTCAGTTCTGCCCTCTTCTGTGAATTGGACAAAACCAGGATTGCACAATTAATCACAGACCTTACAGAGGAGCTGTATTGAACATTCATTTTTCTGGACATGCCATTTCAGGCCACAGGTGAGAATATCCACAACACAAAATTTTGTTTTCCTCCCATTAAACTTTTCCAACTGGGCTAAACCCCACAGGTCTCCACAACACAGCAGACAGCTGATTTTTCTTGAGGGCACTTTTATCAATGGCAGATTACTCCAACATTCTACAATTAGCATTTGTTCAACCATCACCGTGATTCCCCAAGCTGTATTTTATAGACTCACACAACTGAAAGACAGAAGAGCATAAAAGTAGTTTGGACAAAAACCCCAACCCCCAATATAAACAAGCAAACAAAAACTCCCAGCAGACAAAACCACACAGGATTTGTTCCCCAAATTCTTTTCCTGTCCCTTTGCCTGCTGGGTTAGATCCTCTTCATTTCCCTACTTGAGCACAGAATTCAGTGACACTCCACTAATTTCTAATGTTATAAAAGTAGCATCAAAACAATGCCAGAATTTTTGAAAAGTTCTATTGCCCAAGAAGTCCCTTCTGAAAGATTTTCAACAATGGTATCAAAAAAAGGAAATTCAACTGGTTTAATACCAAGTAGAAGGTCTAATATATGAACTTTTTCTAGCCTTCCTATACTGCTTTTATGATGCATTATTTATGAACTCAAAGGCACCTGAGGGAGGGTCCAAGCCTAGATCCAAGCACTGTTAATGTCCTGCCTTCTCACAAGGGGCCACAGATGGGCATGGGCCCTGGAGAGTCAGCCCAACATCTTTTCACTATGATTAAATACATTAGTTAAAAATACAAACCAGACACTTTTCCATGTGAGGATGAACAACCACAAAGAAAGCCTAATAAATGTCACTAGGAGTTTGTCATAGCAAGTAATTTCAAGTTTTCAGGAAACCTCAAAGTGAGAAGAGCAGCCATCTCACTGCCTGAGGCAGCCTCCAGATCACAACAAGAGGCTGAAATGGGCTGGAGATTGCAACTGATCTTCAGAGAGACCCAAACCTCCCAGGGTATGTCAAGCAGGGGTTATTCTGCAACACCACAGCTTAGCCTGCCTCAAACACACACAAACAAGAGACAAACCCAGGCCACTCAAAGGTACAGACTCGTGTCTGTCTCACCAAAGTGTTTTGCTGAGGTTTTCCCCCTCACATTAATTTTCCAGTTCACACCAGTTGCTTTCTCTGAGTCTTGGGCACACTCTCCATCCTGCCACCCAAACACGAGGAGAGGAGCCGAGCAGAGGCAGTGACCTCTGAGGAACTGGCAAGTCCAGCAGGGGAAAACAGAGCCCACCCAGCTCCTGAGGGGACTGTCACCCGCCCTGGGAGCCTGCAGGGACCTGCTCAGCACCACAGTGGCAAATGACAGCAGCCTGAACAACCCCTCTGTGGAGCCAGGGGGACTGAGAGACTTTGGCTGCCATGCACCAAAAGGTTCCCAAGGACTTCCCAGGGGGGAAGAGGGGCAGAAAGGAGAGCCCAGAGCAAATGTGCTTGCCCTGAGCAAACTGGAAAGAAACCTGTCTGTTATTGACACAACAGTGCAAATGGGAAAGCTGGCTTGGCTGGCTTTCAAATTCGTGTGCTTGCTAGACATGCAGAGAAACACAAACTCCACACACACTGCTCTGGCTGCTCTCCTGGCACTGCCAAAGCTCAGAGCCTGGAGAGAGCAGCCAAAGGCTCAGTTAGCAAAAGGTGCAGCAACTTCTCTTGCTGGTCAGCTGCTGTGTGGGCAGGGGGGACGAAGGCAGAGGAAGAGGAGCAGAGGAGCCACTGCAGAGCACAGAGGGTGAGCTGAGCCTGCTGTCAGGGAAAGCGTCTGCCTGGGCAGTCTGAGGTGGCTGCAGTCCAAAGACACAAACCTGCTCCCAGCATAAAAGTCACATGAGGCACAGAAAAGCCCTCTTTGACCCCTCTTCTTGCTCAAGGCAAGACTTTGGCTATCTCCCCAGAGGTGTCCCCAAGCTGCTCCGTGGCTGTGCCTGCCCAGCACTCTCAACAGTTGTGCCTTTTGCCACTGCATCTCACATTGTGGCTTTCTTCAGCTGCTTTTGTGAACTCCTTTTGTAAGCAGCTAAAACTATTTCTCATGTAAAGTTGTGTGGGAAACAGAAGAAACCAAAACCAAAACCCACCTATTTAAAGTTATATAACATCAGACTATGGAGAACATTAGGTGAAGGCTCCCATGCTGCTTCGGAACACACAATTTCAATGATTAAATGATTTTTTGTCTGCAAGAAAGCTATTTGCATTGGAAAATCACTCCTAGGAACTGATTGCCACAAAATGGCAATGTGCAATGAGCTTTCACAGCTCTGTAACCTCAGTGTTAGCTGAAAACTCCAGGGAAATCCAGCTCACCCCTTCCACATGGATACGTCAGCTTCACGCAAGCAATCTTCTGTCTTTGAACATCAGGCCAACACAGAGACTTGAAGCAAATGTTAGCACTGCAGCACACCTGAGCAGACTAAGAATAGTTGTATTTCTAGAGTGCCTTTCATGTGAGGAAGTCAGAATGACTGAAAGTGAGACACAATCCCTGCTGCACAGGCGGCTCTCCAGCAAACATGGGAAGAAAAGGGTGAAGCAGGGGGGCGGCAGCCAAGCAGCTGGTGTGCTTCCGGCCCTGCAAGGTGGTTCTGTGATCCTGGAGTGGCACAATTTATTGCCTTTGGCCCTGCCAAAAATTTTGCTTTCATTTATTTCATTTGAAAAAATATATATATAAAATAAAAACCCAAATACTGGCAGTACTCACTGCAGCATATGGCCTGACAGAGTGCTCACCAGAGCCAAATTCATGCTGGACCTGTGGATTTTTAATTCATTCCTTTTTTAATCACTGTCATTTCTGCCTCACCAAGAGGTCTTAGGAACAGCATGGTGCTTTCTCTAGCACCCATTGCTCCAAGGTGAGGACTCATCCTGCCAAGAATGAGCTCAGTAACTGAGTCAGACCTGCTGTACATCTGTAAAGGGCACCAGGATGACATCCACAGTGTCTCATTTACACCACCTGAGACACTGCACTGCACAAACCCCCTCAGCCAGCCCCTGGCAGCCTTTCCTCACCATGCCCACTGTCCTTGCCCACGCTGCCTGGGCTGAAGGTCACAGTGCTCACTCATTTAAAGCATGAAAGGCAGAGCTGTGGGGAGGCAGGGCACGCTTGCAGACCTCATGACAAGTCTCACAGCTTGCCCATGGTGCAGGTGTTTTGAAACAAACACATCCTGCTATTTATCTTCTCCTCACCCCAGCCTGGTGCTTCTGCAATCTTCCATTAGTCAGGTTTTCAGGCCCCATTTCTGGAGATACATGCAGTGGCCAGCTTCCCATGGGGCAAAGAATGTCCCAGAGGCATGAGAATGAGATTTCCCGTGAGAAATCCCATCCACACAGCCCCCTTGCAGTCTGCTCCATAGCCCCCAGCTCGTGCCCAGAGGTGCTGCCCAGGGCAGGCTGCTGCTGGTGAGCCTTAGCTCTGTGGGAGACTTGAAAAAGCAGTTGGTTTTCCCCCACTTGCTGAAGCACAGCAGCTTCAAGGACAGCTGGATTTCCACATTAAACAAAATTAGGGGAAAACACCTTTTTGTGTTCACATTAAAGCTGTAGTCTATTCATTCCATTTTCATATTTCTGACACCTGGAAAATCACACTTGTGAGTGAGAGACGTTGTTCCACAGTTAATCTTCATTCCAATCAAGATGGAATTTACCCAGTTCAGCACATGGGTGAAGTCCAGTTGTAGTTCTGGGAACTGCAAACACCACGGATGCCCACGATCACCACATCAAGGTCACAATCCAAACCCACCCTTTTCCCTTTTTAAAAATGTGACTTCAAGTTAACCCACGAGACATTCATGTGAAAGCTAACAGAGAAACTCTGCAGGTTGTCTGGTCCTGTGAGCTATATATTAAAAAAGTATGTGTTTTATCTTTTGTGCAATGTGTGCAATGAAGCTCGAGTTCTGTTTTGGCACAGCAGTGCCAGTGCTCAGTGCTCCTCTCCAGCTTCCCAGAGCAGCTCCACTTCCCAGCTGCATTTTGCCACTCTCTGAAGAGGGAAACAGCTGCTCCCACCTCAAGCAATGCCCCCTCCTGCAGTGTCAAACACAGAAAAGAGTGAGGGTCCCTCAGCAGCCCCTGAAGAGCTTCTGACATCTGTAGCCAGAAACTCAATATTTTGACTTCTGGCTTGCCCTTGACAAGCAGCAGCCTGCCCTCCCAGGGACAGCAGGGTGTTTGGACATCTGGGCTCTCCGATCAGCTCTCTGTGGGCTTGAATATCTGCATCCTGCAGATGAAACCATACAGATGCTTATTAAGCCTCTCTGCCACCCCAATCAACTCATTACTGAAAAAGATGCAGCCAGTAATGATGCCAGATGCTGGCTGAGCTCTGGAAAGGAGACCACACATGACTGCCCTTGTAGGTTAATGAGAGTTCAAACAACCATGAGTATCTGTATTCATCTATTAATTGCCTGGTGTTACTGGAAAAAAAAAAAAAAAAAAAAAAGAAGTTTTTGGTGTTTTTCTGATGCCTTTGATCTGTTTATTTGCTGTGTTACTATGGTTCATTTCCCCTTCACTCAGGTGGACACTGGCTGGGTAATTTTTCTCAATATTTCATCATTCAAAAAAAAAAAGTATATACCATGTATTTTAAAAGAGCCTAATACCTCCACTTTGAACCTTTTTCAGACAGTGCCTTTTCTCTGCTACTACACCAAGTCTTACCCAAAGGCAAGCAGTTCCAACTCAGTGAAAGCAAGACTTGCTCTCCATTCCTACAGCAGTTGGAAAAGTTGCTGAAACACTGCAAAGTCAACAAAACAACTGCACTGAATTCTTGCAAATCTTTGTCCTTCTTTGTCCTAGGTGTGCCCAGTGTGTAGTAGCTCCAATAAAATCAGAGATCTCTGCATGTTTCCAGCTCTCTCCTCCTCAAGTACTGAGATCACACTGCAAAGCCAGGCTGTGACATAATTGCCTTGAAACCAGAGATCCCTTGGCAGCATAAAATACTGAAATCTGAACTGTGGTGTGATTCTTTTAGGGTTTTTTTTGTTGTTTCTTTTTCAGTGTAACAACAAGCCCTAAGTGTAATAAAGACAGTAAAATTGTTAGAAAAATTATCACCTTTAAAACCCGAATCTCTTCATGCTTTAGTAGTAGAAACACAAAGATATCCTGAGAACTAAATCTTTCTCTTGAAAGTAGACAGCATGATTTGCTTTGAGTCACAAACTTTTCTAAATTACTCCAAACCACATTTGCTAAATTTACACAGCAAAACCTTCTGTTCTTTCTTCTCTTTTGACTTCCAGCACTAGAAATTCAGCTTGGGGAATTCAGCTGGATCATCTCTCATTTACATATCTCTGCCAAACAAAGGCTGTGCCAGCTAAATCCGAGTTTCTCAGGTGTTTTCTGGCAACCCACAGCCAGAAGAGGGACCAGAGGCACAGCCAGAGCCCCCCCAGCAAGGATGCTGAGTGTAAAAACAAGCACAGGTTCCCTTTCCATGCTCATGCTGCAATGCAAATGCTGCTCTCTCTTGGACCATTGTTCATTCCCAGCTCAGCCTAATGCCTCACGTGTCATCACTGGCAGATTTCAGTCCAGCTCAGCAGGAACTGTCTCTGTGTTGGCTCAATAATGCAGGCAGGACAAAGAGAAGCAAAAATAAATAAATAAAACTATTCTGCTGTCTCCTAGCTGCACCAAGTACCAGGTCCATTAATAAAAATGTGTCCATGGTGATTTTTAGGACAGAAGACCTAAAGAAGCCTCACTCCAGCAAACCAGCTGGTGAGAGCTGTCCCCTATGGAAAGCTGACAAGATTGAACATTGGCTTTTTCAGCAAAGAACAACAGACACCATGCACTGTCTTGCAGCTTGCCTCCAGCCTTCTGCCCCTGAAACACCCTTGGCCACACGAGCCATGGTTTGGTTTTCCTGCCACCCACATTTAAGCTGCTGTCTCTTACTTTCTGCTGCATTCTTCCTACAGTTTGACCCCTGTAAAAATCCAGAAGTATCACCAGATAAACCTTTCATCCTGTTTGTGCCCAGTTTACCCACTGATGGAAACTTTCAATGCCAACACCAAATGCTTTAAAAATTAATTAGAGCTCGGTGTGGCTGATTCCATCACCAAACTCTGCCAAGGTCAGAGTTACACCCACACCAGGCTCTCACCATCATCAGACTGGTCTAGGAGACCTTGCTTTTTCAGCTGTCACTGTAAAAGGAGCAGTCAGATGTTTTCTCAGTTCCTCTGACTGGAAGGAGAAGAGGGCACCCATGGGCTTCAGTAAGATCTGGAAATGCCAAAAGGTCAGAGTTACAGTACCAAGAGGCGCCTGGGTTTTAAAATCATTTCAGATTATTGTAATTCGCAAAGTATTTCTAAAATAATTGATTTTTTTTTTATGAGTGGGTATCTGCAGAGTTGGGCTTCTTGCTTTTTCGTACTGTAACTAGAATTCAGCAAGAAGTGTAGCCCAAAGATCTACAAACACCCTCTACCAAGATCAGAGGTGTCACTCAGCTTTTTTAACTACCCAGACATGAAGTCACAGCCAAATTTTTGGCATTGCCATCAAATGGACAGGTGCTTGGGGGCAGGCTGTCAGCAGCTGTGGGGCTGCAGCTGGGAGCCTCAGTGGCCATCCCCTTGCCACAGGGTGCACCCTGCTGTGCCTGAGCCTGGAGCAGCAGGGGCAGCCTGGGCAGGTCTGCAGGGAGGCACCCAGAGGGCTGTAGATGAGGAAGATGTTGCAGAGCCCCTTGGGCCATGACAGTGACCCTCACAGCTGAGCTGTGGTCTTTTTAAACATGCCTGCCAGCTTAAACCTAACAGCAGGCTGTTATGAATCATCAGGTGCTGACATTTCTTCAAATTTTTAAAGATTTTAACTCCACTCTGTCCTCTGGTTGCAAATTTCTCTAATACAACCACACACACACACTGCATAGACAAGACCTGGCACATGGCTTCAACCTAATCCCTTTGCAAAGGTTAGAAAGTCAGAAAAATACACATGTTGGAAAGCAATATAAGGAAACCACTCTCTGTTCCCCAGCACCACAGGCAGCTGAGGACCAATACACACTGGGAGCGATGCAGAGAATTTTCAGTCTCTCAGCAAATCCAAATTTTGGGCTACTTCTTCTCTTCAACAAAATCTGTAATTTTCCAAGTGGTTGTCCCATCTAAAGTACCATATACATCACAATCCTTCTCCAGGTCCTACAATAATAGCAATTACTCTAAATTTTAACATTCTGAGCCATGTGTTTTTGTCCCTGACCATGGCCTTGGCTGAAATTCAAACTCTCTTCCATTCCTGAACTTTGTACCTAAATTTTGGCTCCTCAACCTCACCTTTCAGTTCTCAAAACTTGTTGGTGACTCACTTGGTTAAACCGAATAAGGTTCCTTACAAAATTTTCCACTTTGCTTGTCCTGTTAGATCCACCTAAAGTAGGAAGCTATGCCCAGGTAGGGAAAGGAGAGCCATCCCTTTGGCACCCACAGGGGCCACCAGGAGCAGCCCTGCAGCATCCTCTGTCCTCTTTCACACGGTGTTATCACCCTCCCTGGCAGTTACCTGTGCCCAGAGCTCCTTTCCCAGGTTTGATGCTTGCCAGAAAGCCACAGCTGGGACTCTTCTGAGAATCTGCCCCAGATTTCCCTCAGCAGTGAGAAAAGGCTGCTTTTTCCTGTACACTGAAAGCTGTGGGATTGAGTCACCTTCCTTCTCATGTCAGAAAGCTGAGAGACCTGAAGGGCTCATGTACATCTGGAGCTGGAGCACAGTGAAATCAAAGCTAAAGGGGAAGAGCTGGGGGTACAGAAATGACTGACGTGCAAGACGAGGAGAACACGAACACGAAAGCCCTGCCTGGGTTTCCTTCTGTCTGAGAGCTTCACTCACAGCACCCAGACCCTCTGGTTTGCCTTCAGCAGCAGTCTGCCTCCTGAACCTTAGAGAAGACAGACCTGCATGAAACAAAGCACCTTTAAGCACTGAGAGCACCTTAAAGCACAGCCCTTCAGCACAGGCAGAGAGGTTCCTGAAGTGGAGATCACCCATCTCTGAGCATGGCTCACCAGTAGAAGGGCACAGGGAGGCAACGAGACTCCCACAGAGCCAGAGCCCCTCCTCTGCTGGGCAGCAGGCAGGGATCCCCTGGCAGCTGGAAGAAGGCTGAAGGCAAGCTGGGCTCCCTCAGTGCCTGTGCCCTGCTTGAGCTGGCTGTGAAAACTCAGCTGGATGCCAACGACACCCAGCACTCGCTTTGTGGCTCCAGCATGTACAACAAAAATGGTCTTGGTGTAACTAGCATCAAGTTAACAAATAGAACAGCATCACGTCCCCTTCCTTCCCCCCCTGCCTTGTGGCTTACATGCTGTTACAACCTGGCTGAAAATCTCTGTCCTGCTGAAGAGCAGCTGCCCCTACCAGGAGTCCCTTGGACGCTGATGTGGGAGGTGCTGTTGGGCAGAAGAGGAATAAGCCATAATTATATAGTGCATCCATTTGTTCAGGGGAAAATTCCAATCAACTTAACATTTGTGGGTGTCCCTCCTCAATCCAGAATCACAAGAGCTCTCCTCTGCAGAAATGGTCAGTATTTCTCAGTTTGACAAACCAGGTCAGGTTAAAAGAAAAAGAAAACAAGCACAAAAAATAGTTACTCTTTTTTAACAACTCGAGAGGAACAAATTTTAAGACACCAGTTACAGTTTCAGGTAGAGATTTGGCTGAAATGTGGCAGGCTATATAGATGTCATTAAACTGCAGTTCTAGAAACTTGAACTCATATTCATCTCAAATTCGATTGGGCTTTTCACAAGTTTGGGAGATCAAAAAGAATGGAAGAAACAATATTCTGGATGCTGGAACAATTTACTCCCAAGAACCAGGTGTCAACACTGAAAAACATGACCCAAGCACCATCTCTGCAAAAACCAGATTATGGTAAAAATATTAAAAAAAAAAAAATTTTGTAGTTAAAGAAAAATATACTCTGACCACTTTCCCCAGCTCCCCACTTAATTCAGATCACAAGCCAGACTGCTAAATCAGCATATATAGCCCTGTTTAGTATTGCATCAGTGGTTGTGGTTGTTTACAAAAAAATGCTCAAGACCAGAGAAATTTTTATGCTAAAATATTTTAATACTTAACTTTAGAAACACTTACCAGGAAAACAACAGGAAAAGGATGTGGCCTGATAAATGCATGTTACATCTTCATCAGTGTCATATATTTATCCATTTGAATTTTATTTCACTGAAATTAATAAGTGTGAAAAGTCTGAAGTGCAGGCTTGTCCCAGTACCAAACCAGCAGCTCTCAAGCTCCATTTTCAGGAAGGAAGATGGACATTTTCTAACTCACAGTGGATGTTGTCCACTAAAAACCCTTTAAACCTTTCATTGAAGAGGCATTCATAAAAGGCAGAGAACGGTGTAGGCTCAGTCTGTGCACACCAGCTCAGAGGGAAGCAAAGCAGGGGGAAGAGGAGGGGGGAGATGGCAGCAGAGAGAGGGCAGGAGCAGCAGGGAGAGGGCAGGAGCAGCAGGGAGAGGGCAGGAGCAGCAGGGATGGGGCAGGAGCAGCAGGGATGGGGCGGGAGCAGAAG
>JAYDZK010000016.1:24194478-24206232 GCA_034509185.1 Euphonia xanthogaster
ATTGAACAAACCCCCCCCCCCCCAAAAAACCCCAAAAAAAAAAAAAAAAAAAAAAAAACCACCACCACCACCAAAAAAACGACACACAAAGGAGAAAAAAAAAAACACAAATAAAGAAAAAACAAAGAAAGGTCTGTAGAGCCAGATTTCTTTCCGTGTTTTAAAGGGTGACTCAGAGGTGTGAGTCCCACAGATTTACATCCTTGAATGAGCTGTGTGACTGCCTGTGTACACAGAGCCTGCATGCAGACACGGCACGGGGAACCCCATGCTGTCATGGAAATCTGGGATGGAACAAAAAGCTGCAGCACTTGGTGCTTTCTGATATTCTGACCAGCAGCTGCTTTGCATGCAGCTCACTCTGCTGCCTTAAAAGAAAACACAAGACTGCAGAATTCTACAAGCTGAGAAGGAGAAAAAGCCAACAACCAGAGCACGAGGCAGCCCTAAGGTAAGATGACAGGAGATATTTCACTATAACAAAAAGCTGCCTTAAAAGCTTTCCTTTTTGTCACGGGAGCCAAAAAATAATTATATTTTACATAACTTGCATTGTTTACAGCATAGCTAACTTTTTTAATGACTGAACAAAACTTCCCTTTGCATTTATGCTTTATATAATATTTTTTCCATTTATTGTTTAATAAATCTGCACAACAGGTCCTAGTCTGAAACATCTTTTAATCATAGTGAGAATTTTCTTAGTTAAACATCTTGGTGAGAAGCTGAAATTCTATTTGTGTAGACCCAGAATTTCTTAGACACACTATCAAACAAATTAGAAACGAGACTAAAGAAAGAGGATGGTAGTAATGAAATCTCCTACAGAGGCATTGAAGTAAAGAACTTTGTCAGTATTTATTACTTTGCAGAAATTCCTGAATTAACTTTTCCTTCCTTTGGCTTTCAGTAATGGGCTCCCTCCCAGCATCAGACTCACAGTGCTTCATGCTGCCTTTCTTACTTCTGTCTAAGCCAGGAACTCACAGAATCTCACTTACCTGCCATTACTGTGTTTTTAAGGAAAAAAGAACCAAATTTCTTTTTTTGCTGGTCTGAATCTCACTCGAAGAGATCTTAATCTCTCAAACCACAGCAAGGGAGAGTTTACCTGTGAAATACTCAGGGGGGTGACTTGATCTGCAGGACAGAAACTTTGACTGCTCAGTTGACAAATCTTAAATGGAACAGCATCAAAATCAGCAGCTCATGTAGGAAAGACACTGGCTTGAAGCAAAAACTAGAGAATAGCAGGAAAAAGTAATTTCTGGGTGCTGACAGAAAGATCTCTGACTTTATTGACAGGTTCCATTTGCTGTCATGGCACTGGCTGGAGGAAAGGATCTGGTATTCCTGGCCATTTGCATTTTTAAGCGACTACAGCACTGCAGAAGCCAATGAACACCTTCCTAGTCCTTATCAGGAGAGTCTGAGGGCAGGAGCAAGCCGGAACCCTTCCTCTAAAGAAGGTAATTACTTCATGACCCCAGCTCAGCTCAGAGGGCGCCTGCCTGACTCCTTTAGTCCCTTCTTGCAGAGGCAAATCCAGCTGCATGTTTCCTGTAACCCCTGTCTCTGCTCTGGTAAGTCTGGCTGATTTAGACAAAACTTTATCCTTCTGCCAAAGACTTAACGTCTGCCAGAAATAGCCTGTTGGAAGCTTCCTGCCTGCAGCTTTCAGACAGCTTCTAGAAGGGCCAGAGGTACTCACAGTCCCTCCTTGCCCAGGGGTGGTGGGAGAGGGCACAGGCTGGCAGTGACTGTATGGGATCTTCCCATTAATAAATGTGGGGACCCTTCTGTTCTTGGCTCCCCGAGATCTCATATGATCGCTTGATGCAGGAAACAGGATCCACAGAATTGTTTCCACCCTCGTGATCCAAGAAACCCTAAAATCAGGGTCTGCTACCTTGGTTCTGCAAAGAGATTGAATCTCTCCAAGGGGATGGTGCAGTCATACTCTGCCCAGCCGGAATACAGGACAGTGCAGTCTGGGGTTACAGCTAACAGTGCAAGGAGGGTGGACACCAGAGAGCCCCATCTCCCCTTGAGGTACAAGCTTGCCCCAAAATCACTGGCACTGAGCAGCTCCATGCTACCAGGAGCTGCAATTCAGAACATAGCAGGGGAAAAAAGTATTTCCAAGGCTGTGGGCACATGGAGACCTCATTAACCTTTGTTCTGTGTCTTCTACGTGATTTCCATTCTTCCTTGTGGTGATTTTCTTCTCTTCCAGCATACCTGGAGATATGAATGACACCCATGGCAAGGGCAATATCAGTGCTACTGTGGAACTGTTCCAGCTCATCGTGTACACCCCCACTTTTATCCTGGGATTGCTGTTCAACATAATGGCTCTGTCATTCCTGTTTTTTAAGGTTAAAAAGCTGTCAGAATCTACAGTCTACATGATAGCCCTTATATTCCTGGATACTTTGCTGTTGTTTACTCTTCCTTTCAAAATAATTTCCTACCACCTTCAGGACAATTGGAACTTGGGGTCTGTGTTTTGCTCCACCTTGGAGAGTCTGTACTTTGTGAACATGTACGGCAGCATCCTCATCTCCCTGTGCATCTGTGTGGATCGCTACATCGCTATCTGCCACCCCTTCGTGGCCCTCACCCTCAGGTCCATCAAGAAAGCTGCCATGGTCTGTGCTCTCATCTGCCTGGGCACCTCTGTGGGGACACTCTCAACTTTCCAGCTGCATGGAAAGGGCCACAACATCTCGTCCTGCTTCCACAACTTCTCCAAGAGCACGTGGGAGAACGCAGGCCTGCTCAGCACACTGGAGGTCATCTTCTTTGGCAGCATGGCAGCCATGACTTTCTGCACTGCCCTAACTGTCCGCTGCCTGAGAAGGCACAGAAAGCCAGACAACCCCCAGACACACAGCACCAGAGCAGAGAGGATCGTGGTGACAAACCTGGCTGCCTTTCTGGTGTGTTTCACACCTTACCACGTGGCATATTTCATGTACTTTTTGGTGAAGAACAATGTCATCCACAGCAGTTTTCAACAAGTGCTACGAGACACTGTTCAGGTCACCCTTTGCTGGGCAAACCTGAACTGCTGTCTCGATGGGGTGTGTTATTATTTTGTTTTAAAGGAGTCCTTGGAAGATCCATTGCAAAACAGTGAAAAAAGAGCCATGCAAAAGCCTTGATTTCCATACTGCACGTTCATTACTTGAGGTGATGTGTGGAGAGGCTTTTGTGGAAAGTACAGGGTTCTGAACTTCTTGCCTAAGCAGTTTGCTTTAAATATTCACAGCTGAAAATATTTCCTAAAAACCAGAACTTAGTCAATTTCCAAGAGACTCATCCTAACTTTTTTATTTCTTTTCATAATATTTCCTGTTATTATTTATGTGTAAAAATATATTTAATTATTCATATGAACAGTGATGCATATTTCTTTGGATGGGATTCTTTACTTTGAAAAGAAAAAAATGTTCCCTTATATGTGGTAGCATATTTCAGCTTCCCTGTCCACACTGTACCTGCAAACCTTCTTCAAAACTTTAGTCACTACAGACTCGCTCTGTTAGGAAACAAAGACTTGAAATTCATGGTAAAAAGCTTCAGACTAAATTCTGTTGCCTCCCCTGTCCTGGTCACATACGCTTGTCCTCACACAGGTGTGCCTGTCGGGTTTAGACTCGCACGTGCTATTTAAAAAAGAAAATAATGATTGTAACTCTAAATGCAAAGGCAGCTTTAGGTTCCCGTGGGTGTAGCAAAATCTCCATGACATTCCTCCACTGCTGGACTTCAAGGTGCAGCACTTGTTTCGGTGACAGCTGTTGTGACAGCTCATCACACATCTAACTAATGCTGCCACTGGCTCAAATCCCCACACAGCACACATAACATGCCTCCCCCAGTTCCAGGCTTCCTCATCAGCTCCTTTCCTACTTTCAGGCTTTTCACATCTGTTCCTTCCTGCTTGGTTACAAACATAGTTTCATGAACAGAGCCAAACCAAACGAGAGCATGAAATAAAATCCCCATGTCCAATGCAGTGGCAAACACATGAACCTGAAGGAACCACCCCGACCTTATGGGGGGATAAGATAAGAGCAGCCCTGATCCCTAAAGCAGTAGCCAGAAACACACAGAACCCTGGGGGAAAGCAACCTTTTGGACTTCAGAGCAAGCTAAGCACTCCCATTCCCCAAGCAAACAAGGCAATAAAAAATAATCAAGCAGCGAGAGCCTAACATGCCAGTCAGTTACTTCTTATCAGCACTCACAGGCACAGATAAACCCAAAGACAAGGAGCATCCAGCCTGCAGAGAGGCACCCCACTGCTCTGGGCCACTGCTGCCTGCAGCCCCATCCCAGCTGTCAGCTGCCACCTTCCCGAGGGAGGAGCTGATTTAGCAAGCTAAGCCAAAGAGTTCTCACATTCCTGCTAAGCTGGATCCTTCCAGTACCTCTTCGAGGCAGGGACACTAATCCCAGCCTTTGAACTGTCTCTTTTCCACAACTTTTGACAAAGCTAATGCACAAAGTGTGTATTGATTTCTCCCCTGAGCTGGAGATTTACATGTGGGGGCTCCAGTCTGTCAAAGGGAATGTTTTTTAAGTGAATCTATGCATGATATTGTACCAAAGAAGCCCAGTTCCAGTTGGGAACACTGACCCAACACAGACCTGAGCATGTGCTGCTGTTGACAGAGTCCTTTTGGTGCTCAGGCAATGAATTGTGCTTCTGAGAAGACATGGACTGTGTATTACCTTATGTCCTGGTTATGAAAAAATGCCTGAAAATAAAATTCACCAGGATAATCCAGCAAGAATTCCCTCCCCATAGCAATGGCCATTTCCATTGATTCCCTCAGTACCTTCAGAACAGCTGACTGACTATCCCTGCCAGCAGACAAGGAATACTCATCAGGTCCTTGCTCATAACTTACCTTTTAACTAACTACCCTTCAGCAGACACAAAGATTTTACCATTGTGACTTCATGCTCCTTTTGGAAAAAGAGTTAACAAATCACAGAAGAAAACAGTGCTGAGGCAAAAGAGTTATTTTCCATCTCAAAGCAGTGGGCCCTGCCAAGAGGGCCTCCAGCTTAACTGACAATGCCTGAACAGAGGGAATAGGGATTGTGTCAGTACCTGGGGAGGCAGAAAATGCCAAAGTGAATGAGAAAACTGATCTCAATTGCTCTTCTGTAGCCTGAGGCAGCTCCATTAGTTTCCCTGACATGACTTTGGGCTTACACTGCAATAAATGGGACTAGAAGCTCACCTGTAGTTTTATGCTTCCTCTGTTGCTCAGCTTTTTTCTGAGTACGTCTGTTCTTTGGTTTTTTACCCTGCTGTCCTTGGTCCCACAGATCATAAAGTAACTTGCACTGTAATTTAATTTAGAGTGCTAGTAGACACTAGGGAGAAAACATTAAATTTAGGAATTTTTGGCTTCTAGGCTACCTTTCTCAGCAACAACACTGCTTAGAAAGGGCTGGGATGTTGACCACATTAAGTATTGTTAACACTAAACAATGGAAAGTTAAAAATGCTTGAGGCATTTCTTCTTCACCTAGGCATCTCCTCTGTGTTTCTCCAGTGAATCTGGGCACTGATTTTTCTAGAAACAAAGAGGCTGAGGTGTGGAAAAGTGAGTAGCTGTCCGTGACAGGGTACAGCCAAGCATGGTCTGAGCTCCTGCCTGTGCAGGGCCCGCAGTGCCTCTGCCTGCTGTGAGAGCACCACTGATGAGGGCACAGTAATGACTCATTCTACATTCCTGGGAGAAATTAGAACTTTGTAAAGGCAACACTTTCTACTAAAAAGTTCCCTGCTGGATCTTACTGTTTCTGGCCATCTGAATATTGACTCTCCAGGTCAAATGCAGTGTTGTCTGATCCTTTCTTTGCTCAGATGGGTGACTGCAGCAACTTGCTCATTGGCAGGCATTTGTATCTAAACCATGACACGAGGTATCACCAAGAGAATGTTAAAAGCTGTAGAGTGCTAAGAAATAAAAGGAGAAAAAATCTGAAAACCTGAAATTCATATGAAGAAAAAGAAAGCAAACCCAAGGACTTTGTTTGGAAACCATTTGCCCCCAAGAACCAAGGACTCACTCCTAACACATACAGTTCTTTGCTTAAAATCATCAGTTTATTCTAAAAAAATGCAGTGGGGGCTAGAGAGCTGCTATAGAGCATGTTTTGTACTTGCACTGGGCTTTGCATTTGGATAGTGAAAGGCAAAAGATTTGATTCAGCACTGAAAGCACAGCAGGTCATGGGAGCTGATGAAGCTGCACTGCTGGGGAACTTCACCCTTTGGGCCAAGCAAGGCATTTCAACTGAGAGGCCTTTCAAAAATGCACCCTGAGGCTGCCAGATTTCTTGCCAAGTGTTGCAGACATTCAAGACTGTATCCTGTTCACATAAGCAATTTTCCCACTCACTTCTTTGAGTGACACTTCAGCAGCAAGTGCTCTATTCCCTGCAGCCTCACTCACCTTGGAAAGCAGTGAGGCTCAAACTCAGATTAACTCTGCACATCTGTCCTTTGCTTTCCAAATTTCTTGTCTTCTAGTACAACTATTATCTTATGTGTCAGGCTCAGGAAGTACCTGTCTGGCTTGGGGAAGAATAAAAGGTTTAAAAGAAAACATCACCAATGATATTTACAAATAACCACGGAATTCCTAACCAAAGCATTCATCTCCTAAATGGAAGGAATCAACACAGGTACCAGACATGCAGAAAATTCTACATAGTTTTCACTATTTTGGAAATAAAAAATGAAAAAGTAAAAAAAAAAAATCACTTTATATATTTTTTCAAAGATGTTCACATACAATGAATGGAGAAAAGTATTTACCATGAACAATATCACATCTGTGATCAGCAGTAATGAGAAAAAGCTTCAGAAAAGTAATTCTCAACAGAAATAAAAAGGGTTTTATAGAGATTTTCTTATGCTTCACTTCTCTCAAAATGTTTTAGCATTTTTACTGCTGTTAGCCCTTTGTTCTCTCTGCAGAAGGACAGCAACATGACCTAAAAACGAATTGGTAGCACTGTAGATGCTAGGCAGAAGCCCTCTGAGAAGTGAAATAGTTAATTCTGCTATGAAAGTGAAGTGCTGCAGGTAGGCAGAGGCAGAAGTCACACCCCAGCTCCCTTCACAGCTATTTCCCCACAGAGCAAAGCTGTTTGCATGCTCTTTCCATCTGCTGCATTTACTGGCAGAAGCCTCACAAAGAAGTAAAGATGTCCTAAGTGGGACCACAAAGCAGTGGAGAATTCCCACGGGTGACCTTGGAGTGCCAGGGACACACAGACAGGGCTCCAGTTTTGGGGTGGACACTGATCTCACTCATGAGGACCAGTTTGCTCCTCAATCTGCAGCTGGCCAGAGAAAGCCACACTTCAATCAGGGGCTCCAGCTTGCCTTATTCATCCCTGTCCTCATCCTTCCTTCCCTTTCACAAGGCTCTGCCTTTAGCTTTTGGAGGCACTGAGCTCTTTAGCAAAGCTGAGACTTCTCCCTCCATTGGGCTTCTTGCTACTGAGAAAGGTCTACCATAGCAACAAGCTAATGAATCAGTGTCTTTAGCTGCTGGGAAATGCAAAGGACGCCTACAACCTCCTTCATTTTGTTTATTCTTATTATTCTGATTTTATGCACTGTCACTTTGTAAGAATGGCATTTATCACGTTTTCTAATGTTGCTGTGGGACAGTGTTAAAATGAAAACTCTACGAGGAATCAGAAATGTGTCCCTGGAAGAAGAGCTGAATCACTGCCATTTGCAGACATCAAACGATGCAAAACCTCACATCTGCTGTATGCTACAGATTCCTATTAATCCTTCTCTCTATTCCAAGACAAAAAGGGCATTACACTGGGACTATGTTTGAGAGCAAGCATCAGCAGTTTAGAGCTATAAACACTGGTGGGCAATTGTTAATCCAAAACTAAGCATTACAAACCCAGGAAAGGCAGTTTAGATTACACTTTGGACTACACCACAAGAATCCCAACTGTTCCTGGCTAAGTATTAACTTTGTGACTACAGGTAAAGCCACCTCCCTGAGCCCAGCATTTAACCCGGGCCTGCTTGGCCTGCCATCACTATTGAGAGTGAAGGACACTGTCTGACACAGCTTTTATCAGTTTAAAGAAGAGCTTAGGAAAGAAAACACAAGAAGTTGCAGACAGCAGAGACCCGACTGACTTCATTCATACTGATAGTAGGTAGTGTGGTTTGAAGAAGTTGCAGCTGGAAGGGGGCAGAAACAAAGGATTGTGACTTTTGACAGACCCAGCTTGGCATAGCAGTAAAAGCCCCATTTGTTTCCCTCATGCAGAGCAAAATAACTTGGTATCAATGATAAACATGCTATTTAGACCTTTTTGTTTGAGCAGCAACTGAGGTATAAACCACTCTGTTTTGCTCTGAGCTCAGCTCTTGCTGCTGCTCCTGCCTGTGACTGCACAAAGACCTTGGGGTGGGACCCTGTTGTGTCACAAGGCGTTTGTTCCCTTTTGAGCTGGCCTGTGGTATCCCACCCAGCCCACAGTGTGGAATCCAGCAGGGATGGGGTATTCCTGCTCCATCTCACTTCTGCCCATCTCTCACGTCAAAAACTACACAAAAGGAGCCAGATTACTCCTAGCTCATACCCACAGCCTGACACATGTTGCCTTATGATTCCTCAGAAAAACCACATGCTCAGGAAAGGGAGGAGGTAAAGCAATGCCATGGCCACATTTGCGTTTGTAACCCACTCCACGAGTAAGAAAAAGCCCAACACACTCAGCAGCAATAGAGAGACCTTTAATGCCCCTCTCCTTTGGAACACAAAATACTGAGGCTGGAATAATATGTTACCTTGGTTTGGAGCAACAGGACACAAGCCAAGCAGCATCACTGACTCTTATCCAGCTCTCATTTCTGCACATAATCACACCATTCAGATATTTTTTGTGCTCTATGCTATTATGGGTTATTGCTCTCTCAAATTAGCCTGTGTCATTTGCCTTGGGATGCCCACATACACCTGTCATTAAAATGTCTTTAGAAGACGTCCCAAATCTCTCTCCCACTTTTTGCCAATCAAAAGTCCAATCCTGTGGGTAAATACACTCATTCTAACTCTCAGGCTATCAGATTAACTTGAACACCACAGCAGCAAGACTCCCGTACTGAAAACTATTTTGTTTACATTAGATGAAGCATTTGTTTTTCTAGAACTCCACTGCATGTGCCCAAGAATTTAATTCCTACCATCCTCCCTAGTCACACATTACAGGTTTACAATCCAGCTCCCACCTCATGTCCTTAAAACACAGATGCAAAGAGAACCACATAGGTAACAATCTCTCCTATCAAAGTTTTGGCAAAATTGTTCAGGATACAAAATGCTATTTTCTTGGGTGCATACAGAATGTCAGAACAGCAAAGCTTGAATGTCTTTCTGTCAGGGAGCCAAGAAGGAAGGACTTTTCTTTCCAGCTCAAGGGCAGCTGGAAGTCTGGTGATGTTTTGAGGGCTAATGACGACAGCACAGAGAACCATCAGGCAAGTTTCTCCAATCAAACAAGATGAAGCGGCAGCACGAGCCAATTGCAAGTGACAAGCCAGCCATGGAGCTGCATTGCAGGTGGCCCACTGCAACAAAGGGACAGCAGATCAGGGCCTGCAGCTCCAGGATTCTCAGCCCCCAGGGAAAGAGTGGGGTTTCAAACACAGCTGGAAACACCACATGAAAATTTCATTTCTTTAACAGCTACATTTGGCCCTTGAAGGACTCCGGGGAAATTCCTGTCAGAAGGGTACAACTTCTACTGATAGAACTTGCACTTGTGGTATTACTGCACCCCACTCTCCATTACAACCACGTTTTCTCAGCCTCTGCTGCATACCTAATCCACCTGAAGTGAGAAACCCTTTCTGTCACAGTCAGAGGCTGTGGAAGCGAGCCCAGTATCCCAGAGGATTAGAGTCTAGAGGATCCCAGTTAATTGCACTCTCTGGGCAGACTCAGGCTCCAATGGTCAGTGTCCAAATGAGGAATAAGTAACAGGGATGGATCAACAGAAACAAAAGGTCTCATTTTCATGCAAATAGCATTCACTAGGAAAAACAATGAAGGACAAGTAAAGTCAGACAAAGCAACAGAATCCTTATGGTCTGAAAACTTTTAGGAGGTATCAGCTGCTCCTTAAACTATTAACAAGATTTCAGAGGGGTTTTGTATTTTGTTTTGCATCCCTGGGTGGGAGTTCATAGATGCAACCAAAAGCAAGTGTACAATTTGCTTTAACTTTGTTTTTGTCACCTAGATCCTATTCACACCCTCAGATGGGAACACATTTCAACACCTGTTACCCAACTTCTGAAGGAGGAAGAAAGAATAAGAAAAAAAAAAAAAAAGGAGGAAAGAAAAATGCCATAAAAAGCAGAAGGGCAGCAATGCCAACATCTCTCCTTGGCAGTGAAAGGGCTCCTTTGGAAGATCTTGGCAGCAGCACCCTGGGCCCAAAGTGAGTGAGTGCCAGGAAAGGGGTGGTGGGAGAAAAGGGAGGGCTGAGGGAGCCCCTCAGCACAGGCACAGAGAGCTGATAAGCAGAGGGACAGGAAGGGCTGACGCCTGCAGCACTGCTACATCCCTGGGGAAAACTCCAGTCCTCAAGTGTCACAGAGGGAAAGTGACAGGATAATGTATATGCAGTGACAGTTCTTAGAGTAAATCACAGTAAATCATATATTGCTTTGCAAATTTTTCCATGCTAAGCCCTGGTGACAGAGGCTTTCTTTGTTTGTTTATTTGCTTTTTGGTTTGGTTTGCTGTTGTTTTCTTACTCCACTGACACCAGTGCACACCAGGAGCACATCACATCCAATACATGAAGGGCTCACTGCTGCCCAGCATTTGACTACAGCCATGCCAATCACCTTTAGCACATTTTTTGAAATGACAAAGCAATTACAATGCCATCTTTCATGGTGCCACACATCCCTGAGTGCAATCAGCAGCCTCAGCCCTTTCTCCTCCTGCTCCTGCCACCGTGGTCTGACAACCCACCCTAAAGGTGCACCTTCCCCTTAAGGGTGGCTCATCACAAACAGCTGCTTGTTTGGTTTGAAAAACAAACCAAAACAACTTTTTAAAAACAAAACAAAACCCAACCATCCAAACAAAAAACCCTACCCTCAAATACTTTCCTAAATATACCACCACATGTAGGATTTTGCCTCCACAAGGCGTCCCAGGGTCCTGTTTTGCAATGACACAGGAGCCCAGGGGACCGTGAGGGCACTGCCAGCTGCTGGCAGACTGTGCCTCAGTGCAGCAGCACCAGAGTCTACTTTAAACATGGACAGCAAAGGATCTTTAACTTCTTTCTCCTCAAAGCCACTTGCCAAATTCAGGAGCACTTTTGGTCAGAAAAACAGTGTTACTTTTAAACGCCCCCTGTGCCCAGGGAGGATTTTGCACAGAAACACTCACAGCTCTGGAGACAACGTGCAGCCTCTGGTGCCTCATCTCTGTGAGGGAAAACCACGGGTCTGGACATTAAAATATTAATTTAAGCTTTTGACATTTCCTGTGTGTTTGGGTGAGTGCCAGGACCCGGCCCCAAGTGAGGGCAAGCCCCCGTGTGAGGGAAGGAAGGGAGGAGGGAAGGAAGGAGGGAGGGAAGGAAGGAAGTGGCGGAAGGAAGGAAGTGGCGGAAGGAAGTGGCGGAAGGAAGTGGCGGAAGGAAGTGGCGGAA
>JAYDZK010000016.1:24206332-24221083 GCA_034509185.1 Euphonia xanthogaster
GAAGGAGAAGGAGAAGGAGAAGGAGAAGGAGAAGGAGAAGGAGAAGGAGAAGGAGAAGGAGAAGGAGAAGGAGGAGCAGGCTCCACCCCAAAACCTCCATCTTGCTCCATATCTATTTCTGTACTCTAAACCCCAAACTCTGAGTTTCCCACCCTGTGATATCACACACTTCTACTCAAACTCCACAGTCACAATCCCAGTTCTGCCATTCCTTTCTGGAAGCTTCTCCATGGCCTCAGGTCACTGCAGGGTTCTCTGGGGGTCAGTGCCTGGCAGCACAGAAAGTCTCCAGTTCTCAGCAGCCAGAACTCCAACACCAGGGCAGCTGCAATTCCCAAAAATCCCCACAGTCACCTGGCAGGAGCTGCCCCTTGGAGCAGGATATCTGGGCCATGGCTCCCGTGGCTCCCAGCTGGACAATCCTCAGCTGTTCTGCCACAATTCCAGCACTCCCTAAGCTGACTCCGAGCTCATTCCCAAAATCCCAAAAGCTCCTTTCCACTTCCCCCCTCTGATCATTTCCCCCTTCTTCTCCCTTTTCCAGCCCATTTCTTTTCCTCCCACTGTTTTTTCCTTTCCCTTCCCCTCCCTGGCCCTTTCTCCCTCAGGAAGGAGCTGAGGATGGAAATCCCAGTTTTCCCAAAGGGAAATCCCTGGTTTCCCTTTGCTCCGGGGCTGTTTTACTGCCGCTCCTGTGCCCAGAATTCCAGGGAAATGGGATGTTCCATCTCCCTGGCAGGACCATCCATCACTGCTGGGACTCCCTCTGGGCCAGCAAAAGCTGCTCCATGGGCAGAACCAGGCAAGGAATGAATAATCCAGGAGGAATTAAGGGAGGGAGAATCAGCCGGCATTCCTGGGAAATCTCTGCTGAATCCTGGAAAAGTTCTGGTCAATCCAACAGGCAGAAAGCCCAGAGGGCTTCAAAAATACACAAAAAAAACCATTGGGATTTGCTTCATTCATAAATCACCTCACAAAAAACATCAAAAGACAATATCATAATAATATTTATATAATAAAATAAGAATTATTATTTACAAGTATTTTAAGTATTAATTTTATTATTATAGTTAAATAATTATAATAACAATTACTATTCATCATATAATAATTATTAAAGAAAAATTATATTGACTACTACCAATTATCATAACTAATAATAATATCCTTATATATTTCAAAACCTCACCTTAAATTATTTCTTATAATTATTCAATTAATAATTATTAATAGTAATTATTAAGGATAGTATAATTATTTATTATAATTATTACTAATTATAATAACTAATATTATTAAATAAATAGGATAATATTTAGTTTATATATTACAATAACTAATAATAATATCCTTACTTGCTTCAAATCTCACCTTTAAATATTATTATAATTCTTTTATTACTAAGGATTATTGCTAATTATAATAATTATTAAAGAAATAATAATAGTGATTACTATTTTGGGAGCTGCATTTTGAGATCTGAATTTTGGGATCTGCACTTTGGGTCTCAGGAATTGCATGAAGGTGATGGATACGTTCCCTAAAATTCACATCCCAAGGTATTGAGGGGTTTGAGGAGGCTCTGGAACCCTTCAGAGGTGGAAAAGTTCCCTTAAATTCAAATCCCTGAGGAGTCCCTGGAGTCCTTCAGAGGCAGAAAAATTCCCTTAATTTCTCACCCCTCGGGTATTGAAGGGTTGAGTTGCCTCAGGAACCCTCAAAAGGTAGAAATATTCCCTAAAATTCACACCCCTGAGGTATTTGAAGAGCTGAGGTGGTTCTGGAGCCCTTCAGAGGCAGAAAAATGCCCTTAAATTGTCACCCCTGAGTATTGAAGGGTTGAGGTGACTCTGGAACCCTCGAGGGTGAAAATATTCCCTAAAATTCACATCCCTGAGGTATTCGAAGGGCTGAGGTGGCTCTGGAATCTGTTAGAAGTGGAAATATTCTCTAGAATTCACACCTGAGGGGTTTGAGGTGGGTCTGGAACCCTCCAGAGGCGCTTCCCCATCCCAAAACAGCTCAGAAATCCCTTGGAGGATCCAGCTCTTCCTTCAGCCAGAGGGGCTGGGATAAACCCGGCTTTGTTGGGCTGAGGCGAGGAATGAGCCCTGCCCAGTGCTGCTGCTGGAATTTAGATCATCCAGAAATTAAAAGGGACAGAAAACGACCCCTGATCCCCGTTTTACAAAACCTGAACCGACCCAGAGACCCTGGAATCATCCCACAGCACCCAGGGTGGGAAATCCGCGCTGCACAAGAAGGTGAATTCCAAGGAAACAACTTTTCCTGGATTTCGTGGCCTGCTCTGAAGAAGAGTGCCCGTGAAAGGCAGAGCAAGATCAGTCTGGATTAGCGAGACACGAGTGATTAAACCCGGCCCAAGAACAAAGGCAGCTGATGAGGAGTGAGATTGGATTTAGGTCACACTCAAAGGCTGGGAATAAATCCCACCCTCGCCCAATTAGGCGGGTCCTGATTGAGGAAGGGAAAGGGGAAAAACATCTTGGGATGGGTTTGGGAGGACTTCCAAGCGAGCTTTAACCATTTCCTGCCCAAAACTCCGCAAAGGCTTTTCCAGGGGTTGGAATGAGGGATGTGGATGAGCAGAGCAGATCAAAAGGGGTTTTTCGCATTAAAACTTGGAGCAGGTGAGGCTGTGGTTGTATCCTGCAGGAATATTCTCCAGGGGTGGAAATAATCCCTTAAATTCTCATCCCTGAGGAACTGGGGGTGTTGAGGTGGCTCTGGAGCCCTTCAGAAGTGGAAATATTCCTAAAAATTCCCAACCTTGAGGTACTGGAAGGGTTTGAGGTTTTAATTCCAACTCAGCCCAGCTCCCCTTTGGAAAGCTCCTCCTAAATCCCAAAGTGGGGCTTTCCCTCTGAATTCCAGGCAGCCTGGCTGGGTCTGGGAAGAGTCAGGGAGGGGAGGAAGGGAGGAAGGGAGGAAGGGAGGGAGGGAGGAAGGGAGGAAGGGAGGAAGGGAGGAAGGGAGGGAGGGAGGGTCCCGGCGGGTCCCAGCCTGCTCCTGCCTCCCCTCAGCGCTGCCACCCTTGGCCACCGCCCTGCGCCTCGAGTGGCAGCAGCAGGGCCACAAAACCCGCCATGAGGGGGTTCTTGGATGAGACAACAACATGGTAATGCCAGCAGGGCCACAAAACCTGCCATGAGGGGGTCCCTTGAGACGATAACACAGTGGTAATTCCAGCAGCAGCCTCTCTGGCACAGGGGCTGGGCAGGCCCGGGCCCCGCTGGCTGAGGAGGCCTGGAGCCACCATGGCGGCGCTCACCACGGCCTCAGGAGCAGGCAGCATGATGCCTTAAGATTTTAGCCTTTGTATTTTTCAAATCCTGTGCTGCATTAGTGCATAACTCTAAACTTCATATAAAGTGTTAACTACTGTCTGCACATTTTGGTCAGACAAAACAATCCCTCTGGGCCTGGAACTCAAGGACACCCTACAGCCTCAGGCCCCAAAAAGTGCAAACAAAAGTGAATTGGGGGAGCAAACTGGGGGTAAATGACTTCATTAGCTGAAGTTGTAATTGGAGAATTAACCCCTGATATGTGAATGGACCAAACTTACAATTGTCTGGAAAACTGGTGCCCATTGTCCAGCTTGGGTGTAGCCTCTGGGAGGCTTCTGACTGCCCAAGGTGGGGCTGTTGAAGGCCTTCAATAAATACCCACTTTATTCTTTAAATCTTGCCTAGCCTCTGTTCTAGGTAGCCACCCCAAGGCATTGAGCAGACACATAACCCTCTCCTCACCTGGAAAACCACTCTTTTTGGCCATGCAGGTGGATGTAAGCAGTGCCAGCATACCGCACCACAGCTGCGTGGGGCTGGGATTACCCAGCCCACAGGTGCCACAGCACACAGCTGAACGGGCTGAGACACACCAATATTGGAGGGCCTTAATCAGTTTTACAGTTCCTGCACACCCTGCATGGTGCTGCCCTTCCAGCAGAGTGTAAGAACAGTGGCTGTAAATGAAAAATCTAGAGAAAGAGGCAAACTGAAGATGTTAAGCCCCACCAGCTCCCTGTATGGACGAGCACAACACGCTGCTCTTCTGGCAGAGGTGGTGCTTCAGGAACAGCTACAGCAAATGAACTCAAATTGTCAAGGAGATTAATACCAAATATTTACCTTTTAGGGCAATTAAGCAACTCCATCAAAAGTACTGAATGAAAGCAAAGTGCATTTCCTTTGAAAAACTTTTTAGAGAATTGTCATGCTTTCCTCTTCCCACTTAACATTTCAGCCAGCCATTTGATATTTGGTAGCTGCTGTTATAAAGGCAACTTGGTTTGAGTTTGCTTATTGCTGGCTCACGCATTTCATGGGCTAACACTAAAATACTGGGTCAGGGAGAAAGAGTGAGCATTTCTATCCATGACATCTTAATTGAAACCTTTTTAAAGCTGTTATAAAACACAGAAAGAAAAGGTCCAAAAGGATTAATGCAAACCTGCTTCATGCTTCAGAGGGGCTCAAGATACATTGCAACTGTCTGTACTTCTGCAGCATTCATTTGTCCTGGAGAGGGGGATGAGTGTCAGTTCTAAGCACCTCCTTTCCAAATACAGCAAAATGCTTCTCAAAGCACTTTGATCAGGCAATTCTTTTTCCCCAGCCTGCTGCTGCCAAGAGAGGAGCTCCTCCTTGCAGTGCTGGGGATCTGGATGCATTGAACTGAATGGGGAACTGAGACCAAAATAGGGCAGCAGACAGAATATGCATAAATGGCTCTCATTTCCTTCCCAAGTCCTGGGCCCAAGCCGAGGCAAGACTGACAGCTGTGACCCTTCAAACAGGCAGCTGTCCCCAAAATACAACTAAGAGCTTGATAAGGATCTACTTAGGGCAGTGTCTGTGGCTGGCAGCCCAGGGAGGGACCACAGAGACAGCCAAGGCCTGGGGCTTGGGATGGAGTTCAGTGCTCATTCCCAACAATCGCCAGCCCACATGACAAAGGCAAATGTACTCCAGGGCTGCCATTCTCCTGGCCATCCAAACAGCTCCCATTCCCCTGGCCATCCAAGCAGCTCCCATTCTCCTGGCCATCCAAACAGCTCCCTGCCTGGGGCTAACCACATTTCCCCTGACCCAAACCCTGACCTGGGGCACAGTTTCACAACCAGCCTGCCCACAAAGGGAAACACAGCACGTTTAAACAGTTCCTGCCAGCAGTGGGGTGGGAAATCACCTGTTGGCTGTTCCCAGGCACATTCACTGCCTGCCGTGCATTGTCTGCCACATTCACACCGCGGGGGCTGTGTGTGGTGTCACGGGATCTTTTCAGCATTGCTCAATAACGGGGCGTGCTGTTGGTTTTAAAGAAGGATGGTGTGTTAGCCTCTGGTGCCTCAGTGAGCAGCCTCAGAGGCAGGTGCTGCTGCAGCCCTGCTGAGTGAGTGTGTGCCCCATGGCAAGTGTGTGCAGACTGTGCCACAGCCAAAGGGCCATCTGGGATATGATTAAAGCTCTTTATAATCCAGGGACTCCTCAGGAGCACTGGAGAAGGCCAGGGATGGGGAGTGCTTTCAGAAATTTGGAGTCAGCAGCCAGCCTCCACACTGAGCCCCCTCCTGCTCCCTGTCCCCACAGCTGGTCTGACAGGCCTGTCTCGCTCTGAGGTCTTGCTGAAGTCATTACAAAACCAAAAGCAATCAGCAGCACAACCTGGATCGTGGGGCTGCCAGCCCACACAGCCTACCCTGCTCCCTTCCCCAGGAGCTGGGGCTGCAGATGGCCATGCAAATCCAGCCTGTAGATGTGGGTGTCTGTGCATGGTTTATTCCATCCTGGGCTTTTTTTTTTTTCCTGGATGTTTATGCAGTGACCTCCTGTGTTTATTCTTAGCTTGTATAACAACAATGCAGCACTTTACTAGGCTGCTCCCAAATATTTGACCTACAAAATGATCAGTCTAATTTGGAGAACATGCTGAACTCAGCCAAGTAATAAAATGCTGCCTCACATTACTACTTGCAGTCCTTAAAACCTAAATCCGGAGCTGTGTCAGGTTCAAGCTTTTCTCCAAAGGGTAACTGCATTGGCCTGTATTTTCCTACACACCCCCCAGAGGCCATTAACATGGTGCTGCTGGTTGAATTGCCACAAAGGCTCCTGTTCATTCAAAACCACTGAGCTGTAAATCCTTCATTTCTCAAATCCAGCTTGCCAGATTTCTTTGTGCATTGCAAAGCACAAAGTGCCACTGCCCACTTGCCCACAGGTGCTTCCCAGGCCTCCTCAGTTCCACCAGACCCAGGCACACTGCAGGAGAAGGTGCCCAAGGGCCAGGGACAGCTGCAGCTCCCAAAACCTCTGCAGGAGGTTTGCATTGCACTGATGACACTGCTGACACTGAGATTTTCAGATGGCAGCTCTGGGTATCCACAGTACCAGAGCAAGTCAGCTTATGCTTCTCTGAGTTTTACTTGCAACAATTTTTAGAGAAGGGAGAATGACATAGGGGATTGACTGTTGTTCTGACAGGGGCAAGCACATAATGACCATCTGAAAAGGGGGAGAAATGAGAAGGGACCTGACCCAAAGCCCTTCCTCTTACTTCAGGGAGAACAACTTACTCCATGAATAACAACTGGGGAAACAGAGTCACATTCCAGAAAAACCTCTTGAAAAGAAAAGAAATTTTAATTTCAGAGGTTTTCTTCAACATAAAATTGTCTTCTTTTTGGAAACTTCTTTCCCAGTCAGACCAGGAGAATATTCAATCATTGCATAATGTGATTTCAATTCAAATACAGATCTAAAAGTTCAAGTACAAAATTACATACTTGGCCTTTTCACATTAATTAATCCAAATCAGTAGAGTAACACACTGGCTTTCACTGGAGAACATCTTTGTGCTAGTGAGAACAGTTAATTAGAGCTGGCACAAACACCTTCCATATCCAGCATGAATAATAATATTCCCAGAGCAAATTTTCTCAGCAAACTTGAGGAAACAGCTGATTCTTGATTCTTCAGCCCACCCACTTCTTCAAAGATTGTAATAAGAGAGAAGGAGTTAATTGATGAGCAGCCCCTGTGTTCTTCCTGCAGCAGCTCCAGCCCCCCCTCTGATGTGAGCTGCCAACACTGGAGGTGCCCCAGCCTGCACGATCAGTCCTGGTGCCAAGGTTGCCCTGCAGGTTGTGTCACCTCTGCAGCATCCTCCTGCTCCCTCCAGCAGGACATCAGCCAGTGGCAGATGGGCTCAGGGCAGGGGCTGAGGCTCTGGGATGTGCTGCACCACTCAGGTCTGCTCTGGATCTTCCCCTGAACTGGGGCCTGGGGGTGAGCTCCGCCGTGTGAGACCCACCTGGGAGCACCCCATGGAAAAGGGAACAATACATTAAAGGAGATGATGGGGAAGGTCACAGTGATCAGCTGAAACTGCTGCGGAGGTAACTCCAACCTAAATCAAGAGATTTTTCCTTTCATTCAACAGACACCAAAAGCCGCAGCCACACAGGGACAACCATTTCTGCTCAGCACTCCCCTCCTTACCTGCAGACACAGCAAGTCAGAGCCAGCTGAGCTCCTGAGGCAGCAGAGAAACACAAGGGGTCATGTACACAGCAGCCAGGAACAGCAACAGCCAGTGAGTGTCACCCTGTCCTAAAGTCAGTTGTGTGCTAAAAAATGCCACTCCTCAGAAGTACCTGACACACAAGGGTGTTCACACTGTCTAACTAAAGAGACTCAGATATGCAGAATTCCTCAACTGAGAAAAGGCATCCTCTAGGAGATGTCCTTACTCTCCAGAAACAAAGACTCCTAAATTAAATATGACAAGCTGGATGGTCCAAATGCTGCTTCAAGCTCCAATTCTCTTCCCAGTCTCATAGGGCCCTGATGGCAAGTAAGGCTGGACACTGTTTTGTAGACATTTTGGTCAAGATAAATGTTTTTTTTAACACAAAATGAACAGTGTTTCATTTATTCACATGCTACTTCAGCATTTTAATTCAGCATTTTTGGATAAAAATTGTTTTGAAACAAGAAATAATAATTTAATTACTAAAACATCAAAACAAATGCTTCAGCTTAACATCAGGAAATTTAGCTGCTTCTACCCCTTTTTATACTATTACTTTTAGCTGGAAATATTCACTAAAGCTCAACCCATATGTGTTAGAGACTCTGTTCCCTCACACTCTGCTTTTTGTTCATTTAACCCAGAAAACAGTCCCTGAAATGGAGCTGCAGCACCTCAGTGATTTCACTGGGACATCAGGAATTGTACTTGCCAAAACAGCAAGAAACAGGCATTTATTTATCTGTGACCTGGGAAGCTATTTTTGTTGATCACATAGCTGTCCAAACATGCCTTTTTCTCTCTGGGAAGCTGTGACAGCACCCACAATACTTGTTCTTATATCATTCTGGGTGGGATTCAGAAGGAGAGCAGCAAAATGCTTTGGGAACAACCTGCACATCCTAAGGCACATACATGAGCATGGACAGGACAGAGAAGAGGCTTTCCTTAGCTTGGCTTCATGATACACTGAGAGCTGTTCCTGTTGGGCTGGAGTCCATTCCCAGCAGGGACATCTGGCAGCTGCTGCCTGCCCAGATCCTGGTGTGACACATGAGCAGGATGCAGCCACGCCCCCACCAAAAAGGGCTCTCCATCGTGCTGGTGCAAAGCCAGCTCCTTCATTCTCCATCTGGGCCTGAACACTCCTTGTCCCAAGGCTGCAGAGATCCCAAAGGGCTGCACAGCACGGGATGGGACTGGACTGTAAATGCAACTGCAGAGAGCTTCTAATAAATAAAAATTCATTTATGTTTTAGAGGAGACACTGAGGTATCTCCCCTCACCTGCTAAGTTAATAGTTTTCCAGCACTTCTTTTTAAAAACAAAACAAAACAAAAACCAGAGTATGGAGGTGGATGCTCCTAGAGCTAGACCAACTTTGACTTACTGTGCACTTTCTGGCAGAGCTAAATGACTGCCTGAGCCATGCTGCAATATGCAAGTATTAGAAAGTAAATTATATTAGATGCCAGCCATTATCACAGTGACCCATATTTTAGGGTTTCAACTGCATCTCTGCCAGTCTTCCTAAAGCAGGTTTTATTGCCAAGCTTGTATATGTGCCACTGTTCAATCAAATAAAGCAGCCTTCTGCCAGAGTGTGAGCAAGATTAGGAAGTAGAACTGATTTAAGTTCTCTTAAGAGCAAGGGGCAACAAATGCAGCCCCAGAAAATGAAAATCTGAACCATGAGGGAAATTTGGAAAACGCAGCTTCACAAAACAGGCTGGTTTTTTGTAGTGGACAAGTCTCAGTTGCTGACTCACTGCTATCTGGATTTACTGGAATGCATCAATCACATTCTCAGTATCAGCATCTCAGCCTTCAAGAGGCATGTCTGAAAGGTTCAGGTTTCCCACACAGAGTGGTGCAGAGTTACTTCCTCAGCCCAGAGCTGATGGAATAAGAGGGCAGTCAGGCAGAGCCAGCTGGGCCAACCTGGGAGAAGAGGCTTTGGCAAACACAGTCACTGTAAGGTGCAGCTCCCTTCAGAATCTCAGGATGGAAAAAGCACCCATGCAGTGAAGAGTTAAATGCAAAATGCAGCAAAAATTACTGTAACGAGCAAAACATGAACTTCCTCCCTGACTGACCAGAGACTAACTGTGGAAAGAGGAATAGTCAAGTTCAAGAAAAATATTCTGACACTTTCCAACCAGAAGGATGAAACAGGGAGAAAGCCTGGGAGGACACCAAAGGACCCCATTGCTGTGTATAGTGAGGACAGGAAAAACCCCAAAGGCTGGCCCTGCAGAGCCAGCCAGAAGGCAACTGCAGCCTTGGGTGACGTTGGACACATTTCTTGTAGAAATCAAAGAGCTGGAGAAGCAGGGCTGAGCACAAAGATCCAGTGCCCACAAGCCACCCAAGCAGCAGAGCTATCTGTCTGCTACAGAGACCTGAGCTGGGCCACTTCCCCACAGGCTGCCCTTGGGTGGCCCAGGGATGGGAGAGGGGAAGGGTCCTCCAGAGCCTGCAGGCAAGGGCAGCTCCCCAGCGGGTCAGCCACATCCCAGAGCTCTCCCATCACCTTGGGAAGAGCCTCCCCACCGCAGCATCCGTCCCCCTGGGCTGGACCCCCCAGCTCCTGCCTCCCATCAGCCACAGCTTTGTGGAGGGCATGGGCCTCCCATTGCAGACCAACACACACTTCACAGATCAGAGGTAAAAGACTTTATTATCCCATGGGTTTTTCCTAAGAAGTAAGATTCCCACCAGACAAAATATACAAAGCATCTTATGTTTTCTTTCTACAACTGCATTCTCACCCTATGGAACAGTGACCACGTGAGCTGACCCCAAAGAACCAAGGTTTGTCCTTACAGCTGCGGGACTGCACAGTTAGCACATCCAATGACCAGTTACATCATGCAGAACCAGAGGGAGGGCAAGAGGCCTGTGTGGCACCTGAGTGCAGGCTCAGGCTTCCAGAAATGAAGAGAAACGCAGGGCTTAAATTTACCAGTGACTTCCGTGAAGTGAACCAATTCTCTGACCCACTTCTTGTCATCCTCTTGGCAATTAAAGGCTGGGGCTAGCAGCAAGTTATTGCTGGGAAAACACAATGCTAGAGAACTAAATACCCATCTGGCAGTGGGAAACTTTCCACACCAACCTGCAAGAAGTACACCTAATTCTTCATTTTACATCAAGCTTAAAACAGAATGAAACCAAAGTGTCCTCCTCTACTTGACAGAAATTAATATTTATAGCAATGTTTATATAAAATAATAAATACTCAGCCTCTAACACTATACTAATTCCTGTTGCATTACGTAACCATCCTGAGATCCTGTTTTGTTTTCACATAATTAACTCATAAAACTAACACTCAGAAGTTTAAAATATTTTAACTTTGCATTTTGGTTCTGCTGAGTTAATGATTGTACTCGCATTTACTTTATCCTTCCTCTTCCAAAACAACAAGCTCATTTCAATAGATGGTGAACAGGTCCAGATTTGCTGGAAACCAATTAACAAGAATGTGCCAAGTTGAAACTCACCCCATTCTTTCAAGCCAAAAAACTGCCTGCATTTCAAGAACCTAATTAGTTTTAACTACATTTATGGAACGGAGGGAAGAATATTTAATTACTCTGCAATTCTTCTGTCTGATGATCAATAGAAACGCAGTTTTGTTCAAACAATTTCTCTGCAGTATATTGATCAGCTGAATCTTGCCTTGCATCAGTATCTGTACTCCACTGGTGCCTGCAGATAATGTGATACAAGCTGGATTACAGTGATTACTATCAAAACAGCTTTCACTGGAGGAGTTACACAAGAATACACACTGTTAAAAGATTTGAAAAACCTGCTTCTTGACTTGCCAGTAACTACCAGTTCTGCTGCTGACACCTCCTTCCCTCTGCTGAGCTCTCAAACTGCCCTGTCTGTAGCCTCACAATTATTCCTTTCCTAAGCACACCTGGTTTAGGTCATTATATCAGCCCCGAAATGGAAATCCTCCTCTTGTGCATACACCCTCTGTCCCAGTGCAATGGCAGCCTCAGAGCAATATCCCAGCCTGAAATTGCTCAGCCAGGAAAAGAGCACCTATTTCCAGCATTCCTATTTCTCAGCCATCCCTTCTATCCAGACCTGCTCCCAAAAGAGATTTCCATCCTGTGGTGTGGAAGAAGCTGCATTTACCCCCAGTCATCTTTGAGCACTGTGTAAATTTAAGCCCAGCCAATGTCTTGGGTAGGTAGCAGGGAAGAAAACGCCACAAAGGACCCCAGAGGTTAGAGCTGCACAAGCTGGGGGGAGTATAAAAAGTAGCCAGATTACCATGTCTAAAGAGAGGGCTGAGAGCATGTGTGTGCAAGCAAAGCCAAGGAAGGTTACATCTGGAGAGTGGCTTCATGACTTTTGGCAGATAACAGTTTCAACCACAAAAGTGTTTTCAAAGTGACGAATGCGATGACAGTTTCCAGCCTCACGTCGACTGATACCTAGAAGTGATTCAAAGAGAGGAGAGAGGTGAATCAACAAATGATCATCTGTAAGAACCAAAGCAAGGAGGGGAAGGAAAGCAGATGAGATGCAACTTCTGAACACTGAAATGGGGAGACAACACAGCCCATATGGAAAGCAGCCTTATCTCGTCTTTGGAAGAGTTAACAACCTTCTCTAGGATATAGTCCTGCAGTAAGAGCTGCCATGGGCTGAAGGAGTCACCTGGCAACAGCTGGTTTCAGCTGACAGTATCTCAGTGTTATCTCAGGGACCAGAGAGCCTCAAGAAACCAGCAGAAGTCACAGGCTTCTGGATGCAGCCAAGAAGTGTTTAAAACACCTGTCTGTATCCCTGCGTGCCTGATCCTGCTGTGGCCCCAGCCTGGGATAATGCTTTACCCTGGGTAACACTTCCCCATGCCCTCCAAATGCAGGTCCTCAGCTCTGAGCAGCTCTGCTGGCAGCTCCTCCCCCTTACACCACACCTGTGGTGCCCCAATGACAAGCAGCACTGTGCCAGGGCTCCATGGCAGTCAGTGCAGCTCCCACTGGGAAAGCACCATCAGCTGCAGCCATGGGGACCTCTGCATCCTGCAGCTTCCCCAGAGACTCAAACCCCACTGACTGTAGGTCCATGTTCCAGGACAAATACTGGTATTAAAGAGTATTTTGCAGCAATGTTACCATTTCAATATAAGGTACATATTGCTAATTTCCGTGAAATCATTTTTACACAGTCCAATGTTCCCTCTTCACAACACTTTCCATACTATTATGAACTTAATTAATTAAAGGCAATTTGCAGATCTAATCTGCTCTGAATAGCTGCCACTGAATCGGGTGCCTTCATTAGGGAAATGTTCCAAACAATTCCCAACAGCACTGCTATTAGTTCAGCCCCAGGAGCACACATATAAATGAATTGCTGGCTCCTGCAATCATTTCTGCAGGATGTGTATCAGGCTGATGGAAGACACAAACAAAGCACTCAGCACCCATTTGCAGCAGCATCCTGACGTTGGGCTTGGATTAACTGGATGGGAAAAGGCAAAGCCCCAGAGGGAAACCCAGCTCTGGCCATGAAGAGGCCAGCATGGCTGCACAGCCACAGTGGGGCTGTGACATGGAGTGAGGAGGATGGAACAGGGCTGTGATGGGGGTGAGGGGCAGGGGCAGGGCTGTGATGGGGTGAGGAGGATGGGACAGGGCTGTGATGGGGGTGAGGGGCAGGGACAGGGCTGGGATGGGGTGAGGGGCAGGGAGGCTGTGAGGGGGTGAGGAGCAGGGAGGCTGTGAGGGGGTGAGGAGCAGGGAGGCTGTGATGGGGTGAGGAGCAGAGAGGCTGTGAGGGGGTGAGGAGCAGGGAGGCTGTGAGGGGGTGAGGAGCAGGGGGGGTGAGGAGCAGGCAGGCAGTGAGGGGGTGAGGAGCAGGGGGGCTCACGCCGGCGGGCGCCGCGCCGCCGCAGCCGGTACGTCTCCTTGCCGCTGCACAGGCGGTAGATGAAGGAGCCCAGCTGCTCCATGTCGCTGACGTGCTCCGTGGCGATCATCTCCTCCTGGATTATGTACGTCTGAGGCAGGTACGTCCCTTTCTGAAACGACACATTTTCCACTGAAATAAGGCACAAACACTCCCTGAACACAACTGTTTCACGCAGAGCACCATGGACAACCAAACTGTAGACAATTCATTCTCTGCTGAGGCTCAAGCTCCACTTACTGAGGCCAGTTACCATGTGACCTTGTCCTTGCAAGTAACTGTCCCTTGCTACTAGCACAGTGCACACAAAACAGATGAGATCCAAAAATGGAATGTTCACATAAGGGGTGAAGCCAGTGTAGGATCAACCCTGTTATAAACTGACCCAAATTTTAGAGCAGGATGCCCAAAACTGTAACTCTGAGAGTACAACAAAGCCATCTGGAGAGAAATAAAAGCTTAACCAAAATTCCAGGAACTCCACTGAAATGTGCGCTCTACATTTACTTCAAAAGAAAAAACCCAATACCAGCAGCCCAGCTCAGATATCAACATTCTCCTCTTCTCTCTGGTCCATTCAGCAGAGCCATAGTGATGTCCTGCCCTTAGTGCCCACAGGAATGGGGACTAGAGATGGGCCATGGGCAGCACATTCAGAGAAGAACCGAGCTCTCCACACACCTTCATTGCCCCAGGAACGTCTGGGGCAGTGACATTCCTGCTGTTGGGGTAGAGGCCACAATGAAAGCCAGGGTGATGAGTGAGGTGTCATGGCACAAAGCTACCAGGGGATGGAAAAAACAGAGTTTCTATGTGTCCCCCAGAGATGGAGGTCTCATCTTCCCCTGTGGGAAAGAGTTCAGCTCAGCACTGGAGACTCTCTGCAAGCTCATTCCCAGGTGCTCAGGTCATCTTTCATGTTTGGGCATTGCTGTAGCATTGCTGTAGCTGTGTAACAAGTGCAGCTTCGGCCAGGGGGCACTTGTGAGTAGATGCTAACTAGATCATGAAGCAAAGAATCACCTCTGGTCCCTTTTCTTTAAAAAGAGTCAAAGAAATAAAAGAACTGTCAGACCCTGGGGCCAAGGTAAGTATAACTGTCTCAAGCTGAAAGGTGCAGCTGGGTGAGTGTTCTATCCCTATCTGTCAGAGTTGGGCAGCTCTCTGCTGGTCATGGGGCAGTTTTTTCTTTCTCTCTCCCACAGCCCATCCTCCCTCCAGGACATCTCTGCTGTCCATGGCCACTGAGTG
>JAYDZK010000016.1:24227043-24244087 GCA_034509185.1 Euphonia xanthogaster
TCCAAAGGGTGCTCCAGGCCCCAGCAGCCTGCTGGCCCCTCCAAAGGGTGCTCCAGGCCCCAGTAACCTGCTGGCCCCTCCAAAGGGTGCTCCAGGCCCCAGTAACCTGCTGGCCCCTCCAAAGGGTGCTCCAGGCCCCAGCAGCCTGCTGGCCCCTCCAAAGGGTGCTCCAGGCCCCAGTAACCTGCTGGCCCAACCAAAGGGTGCTCCAGGCCCCAGCAGCCTGCTGGCCCCTCCAAAGGGTGCTCCAGGCCACCAGCAGCCTGCTGGCCCATCCAGGGGTGCTCCAGGCCCCAGCAACCTGCTCTTCCATCCAAAGGGTGCTCTGGGGCATCAGCAACCTGCTGTCCCCTCCAAAGAGGTTGTGTTGTGCAATGAACAGGGCAGGCACCACCCTGCAAAGCTACTTCACACCTGGCAACAGTAAAACACTTGTGCATTTTGCCTCCCTTACCCCAGATACATAAACAATATACATTATATACCTATATATTTATATGTATTGAAAAAAAAAAGTGTGTTTGTGTGTGTGTGTGTGTGAACATACACAGACATATGTATCATCAGCTTCCCACTAATTGTTCAGAACAAAGACAAGCTTTGTTTCAGTGGGAGGTAAAGACTGACCAAAAATAAAAAATAAAATCAGGAACTCTTAGTTCCTGGTTACTGAATGTAACAGCATTTATGTATTTATAGTCAAAATTTTTTGGTTGAAATGCTGCCACTCACGGCAGAACTTCTCACTGGAAATTTTTGTGATGGGAATTACTGGTACCTCCTGGCCCTGCTGGGGTGAGCTGACACAAACAGATGTGCTGATCTCAACTTCATTTTCAAGCACATTGCAGCACAGCTCCAAAGGAAAATGGACAGAGCATCAAAAGAAAAGAGACCTGTCCTCTACAGAGTGCTGCTCAATCTGTACAGACAGTAGCCAGCTCACCTGGTCACAGCCCTGAAAACAGAGGGCAGTGCAAAGGCAGGGTTACCTCCCACAGACAGCTCACCCCAACCCATGATGCTCTTGTTTTTACTGCCAAAATAACCCTTCAGATGTGAAGCAGAATGATGTAAGGCCTTTCAGAAGCAGACGAAAGAAGCTGGTTCAGAGATGCCCCAGTTTCCACACAGAAGAGCTGAAAGCTGCCCTCAGCTGAGCAGGCAGGCTGGGGAGAGTGGCACCAGGGAGGGCTCTTGCAGATTAACTCCCTCTGTGCAGTTGAGATCTGATGTGTTTGACTACAGACACTCTCCACAGCTACTTGGAGACTGCTACGAATGGGTGGAAGACTGAAAAGCAAACATCAGCCTCTCATTTCTAGGTTCCTCACTTCTTAAAGGAAGAGATGCTTCTCCAGAATAACGTGGCCAAGACCCACAGGGTGCTGCCACTGCTGAAGCCACAACAGGAGAGGCCCCTGTGCCCCTGCCACTCTCTGGGGGCATCAGACCAGCTCTGCCCAGCCCAGCTGGCAGCAAACACCTCTTTCCCCTTTCCCTACCATGGAGCAGCCCTTGCAAGAGCAGCAGTTCAGTGCCAGGCTTGGAGGCATCATTGCTGTCCCAGACTGGGACATCCCAGCATCACTGAGGCACCCGTGGGGACCCTGCCACGTGGGGATTCCCTGCCCTGCCCTGCACCTGAGCTCCACTGAGATGCGGGAACAGGGGCAGAGCCAAGAGCCTGCAGCCCCTCTCCTACCTGCTCTACTCCCAGCCAATGGGGACTCCTCCAGATACTGACATTTTTATTCCTAGCCACATTCAACCTAATAACTGCCAAGACCAAATTGCTTTGGGGGAGCTACAATTCCAGCACACCTCCAGGAGAAATTAATCTACATTTATTTCTGCTTCATCTCAGCTGCTGAAAGACCCACAGCACCTTGATTCACCTCCAGCTTCCTGCTCTGAAGGATCACTGCAATCAGTTTGCTGCTGCTCCTCCAGCAAATAAAGGGATGAGCAAGCTGAAAAATATTGCATTTTTCCTCTCCTTCTGCAGACAATGGGCAGCAACTCTGACAAGCCACAAAGAACAGAAAAAAGAAACAAAAAATCACATTACTAGAGGAAGTTTAAAGGCTCTCTGACATGAAGCACTAGGACAAGAAAGTCATGCTGGATGTCAAGTGTTTCACAAAAACAGCTTTCCCCAGACACTTGTCATAACAGAGAGAGTGCAGACAGTGGAGGTGAAGAGGAAGGAGAAGATCTCCTGACACTGAAGCAAGGCTGAGAAAATGTTTAATGCTCTGCAAGTGAACCATATCCAAAGGGTGCCAGATTGGTGTGGTGGTTAATGCAGCACTGCTCCTGCTGGGGGCTGCCAGTGCTGACTCCAGGGACGGCCTGGAGAGAGCCTTCATGAGGACACAGCAACTCAAAGGGCAAAAAAAATACTCCCACTAAGAGAAAAGCTGTGATTGAGGAATGGTAGAGAGGGGAAAGCAGCCCACAATGGTTTGCTGCTTGCTAGGGCAGCTCTGTCTTCTTTGCATGACCAAAGACACTGTGAGACATCCGACCTCTCACTGCCAAAGATGGGCTCTGCTCCCTACAAAACATTCCTGGCTTCAGGAAAAATGCCAGAGCTTTGCCCTGTGGGAGAAGATGGGAGAAGCAAAGCAGGGCTTTTATCTGGAAGAAATTATTAAACAAACCCCCAAATTCTGAGGGAGGAAAGAAAAAAATCAACAGCAACTATTCTGATAGAGCAGCAATTTAGTCAGTGAGGTTAAAAACGCAGCCAGCCAGGCCAAGGGGAACAGTTAATACAGTCCTGCAAAACACTGCATAAAAATCACCTGGAAAACCTGACTAAAAAAGTGTGTCTCCATCCCCCAGCCCAGCAGATGGAAAGACCACCAGCCTTTATCAATGTGAATAAATGACAATTTAAAAGCAGCTGCGTCAGTCTGCACCTCGGCTTGCGGTTGGAGGCATCCCCAGCAGCGAGAGCCCATGGATGGAGCAGTGCACAGCCTGCTCCAACAGCTCCTCACCCAGGAAACCCCATCTGCACCAGCCTGGAAAAATCCAAGAAGCTTGTTGCACAGGCTGCTGCCTGCTTGTGCCACTACACAACTCCTTTCCCACAAGACCCCCACTCCCTGCAGCAGAATTGTTTACAAACAAGGTACTCTAAAAAACAGAAAATCCACCACAGATTATTTCCATCTCTTCTTGCCTAGGAATGCCTGGCTCCCCAGCAAGGGGAGAATCAGACTTGGCAGCAGGGTTTTCCTGAAGAGCAGTTCATGTCCTCAAGGTGTGCATTTCCAAAGGACAAAAATCAAAATATTAACACACAAAAAGGCTGTACATTCACCAGATATTTAATAATATTCCAGAGAATTCATTAACCAGACACTACTTGCAACAAGCCATCCTATTAATTTTCTGCCTTGATCAAGCTTGGGGTTTTTTTGGCCAAGAGAAATGGGAAAGGTTAAAACCATCCCTGGGCAGAGGCAGGGACAGGTATTTCAGCTGAGTAAATGGGCTTTCCTCTTTTTGTTGTTTTAAACACAATATTCCAAGAGCTGGACGTATTTTATACAAAAATGAACATAAGGCCCTTCCTCCCCTCCCTGGGCTAAGCAGAGGACAAATATTTATTTGTTTCTCCATGAAAGAACAGAAGGAAAAGCAACAGCAGTGGTAGAAGGGCAGCATGTCCACGGTCCAGGCACTAGAGATGTGCATGTGGTGAGGAGGATGCGCAGACACATCCCCAGCTCTGCAGAGCACCCCACTGCCTCTCCACACAGTGATCCCTTCTTTGCTTCATTTTCCTTGGCAGTGCCACTTTGCTGACCCCACAGAAAGGGCTGGGCCTGCTCCCTTTCCAGGGGACCATTTCAGAAGAGGCACTGGGTAGAGTTCCTTATGCTCTGCAACCCGAGGGGAAGCCACAGCTCGCTCTTCCCCTGCATGGACAATGGAGGCAAAAACACCCACCTGTCACAAAAAGCACCTGCACATCTTGGTTTTTTGCCTGGCATTGTCCTGCTAATCCTTCATTCCACTGGGACAGTCAGAGGCAGCTCCACACAGAAGCCTGAGCTCCCAGACATGCTGACTCTGACTGCTGTCAGGCATTCAGCCCTGCACCCGCAGCAGACAGGATATTGGAATATAAAAAGGAATTCCTTTCCTCAGATAAAGCAGGCTCTTCACTATGACAGTGCCCTGCCAGCTCACAGGGCCAGCACGGCAACAGAGTACAGGCAGCAAATACTCAGATGGGAAAGGATGGAGGCATGATACAGACCATGGGGGAGAAGAGGCTTGAAAGTAGCCTGAGGGGTGGGGAAAAGCCCTAATTCAGTCTTTGTGGATTTTCTTTCGAATTTCAGGTCTTGCTGAGGGCATGATGAAAATGGCTGGTGTCCTGTTATCTGTGTTTGGTACTGAATGGTTAAGAACAGCTCCCCTACAAGGGGGTGGGGGACAGAAACCTGGCTGGGCACAATGTCTGGTTCAAGATTTGGAAATCAAGTTCAAAGGCCACAGTGAATCAGAGTAGGGAAACCTCTCAGACACCTGTGGCTGAGCCAGTCCCCCCAGCTGCACAGCACTGAGCCTCTGGACACAGCACTGAAGGAGCTGTTAACAAGAACCATACCTGGTGAGATGCTGCCTCTGGAATTTCTCATTAATACAGGAGAAGGTTATAAAAATAGAAATGTGACATTATTGCTCCTTCATCACCCATGTCTGGCTGAAGATGACAGAAGTGAGAAAATGAAAAGTGTCGTGTCACGCCTCGATCCCTTCCCAAGTCACACATTGCCTCGGCAGAGATGGGCTCAGCTCTGGGCCATTTCTGCTTCTGCAGCTTCAGAAACACAGGAGTCCTCCACAAACCCTGTTCCCTGCATTTCTGAAACACACAGGTTTGAAATCTTTCATTTTAGGTGTAGCAAGGCCTGACAAACTGGGGACTGGATTGACAAGTGTCTAAATATACACCCCCAACAGGAAGAGAAGCGTGGGGTGACTAAAAATAGTAGATGTGATTTTGATGACTGACAAGTGAGGAGAGAAATGCAATGCAAAGGGATGCAGTTTGGAGAGCAGTGCCATCTAAAATATGTGATCACTCTACAGGACACTGTTAAGGGAGCAGCAGCCTGAGCTCTCAATGTTTGATGCACTGACATAACTGCAGACACTGCCATGGCTTCCTCAAAGGATGCAGCCTCCAAACTTAAGAAACCCTCATCAGAACAATCTAACTTACCCTGCTGTTCACTCATTTCTGCTAGCCAAAGGCCAATATGGACTATGGGGAAAGAAAAAACATCACTTCAAGGTCACTACCTCCAGCACATCAAGTCCCACATGCACAGCAAAATCAGTTACTGCCTTACAAAACATAAGGACTTGCAAAAGTGGCACCTCCACTGACTTCAAGTGGAAAAACCCCACAGCTGATTGCTGGAAAACTGCAGTGCTGCCACCTACAGCAGGTGTAAGCTGGAAGGGACTGAGCTCTCCTCTGATGTGACAGGTTAGCTTTGAGTGTCCCCTCTTGGGGAAGTGACTCCCGTGCCTGTACCCAGAGCCTGCTCTTTCTGCTTGTGAAGCAAAGCCCCCATCCACCCACACCACTGGCAGCACCCCTACTACCCACAGGGGCTGGGCACTCACTGCTGCTCCCAGCTCCAGGAGAAGCACTGCAGAGTTTGTGGGATACACTGTAAGGTGAAGCAATGCAGAGCTGCCTCCCAAAGACAACCATGTCTGCACTCAGGAATTCCAACACCGGGGAGCTCAGTGCTGGAGAGCCCCCAGGGACGGCCAGAGCGAGCTGGGAGGGCAGGCAAGCTCCAGACTGGAGCACCTGCCAAGCTCTGCAGAAGGGAGGTGAGAGACTACACACAGGGAAAAGGCAGGCAAAGGAAGACAAGAGGAGAGGAACAGAGAGATAGAATATTACAGCAAAGGCATCCTGGCATCCATCAAAGCATCCCCAACACTCCAAAGAAGGCTCCTGTGCCAGATGAAGAAGTCCTGTCCTCAAGAGCGTTATGCTTGGAGGGAGGAGAGGAAGCAAAATGAGGAGAATACCAGGTGAGCCCGTGGGGGAGGACTGCCTGAGGAACTGCCCTGGCTGAGAGGGGTCAGAGCTGTGCACTGGCAATGAGAGACCTCCCAAGGAACCCACACATGGAAGGAGAGTCCTTCCAGGCTGAAAGGCATTTCTGATGCTCTAGGTCAGAAAAGGAAACATGTGCATGCACAGACAGAGAGGAAAACACACACACACACACACAAATATATATATATGGCACACAGTTTCCAAGGCAACCAAAGTCCCTGCTCGCAGTCCTTGAGCAGTGCTTGCACTGGCCACCCGACAGCATTCCCACAGAGAACACCACTGATGACTTTTGGACTCAAAGATGCCTGGAAGCAAAAACAAAAAACCCAAAAGCAAGCCAGTAACTAAGAGACTATCACAGCTGAAGGCAAAAATGTTGTGAGAAATGAATCTACTCACACCTTTGAGTGACACCACAGCATGTGACTAGCAACAAAGCCACCTGCCTCAGGAGCCACTTCACAGTGCTGGAAATTAGAATATCAAAAACAACCACTGGCTAATTAAAACCCCCAGCATTGTTGCTATATGACAAAGACAGCAGGATGTTAAAAATGCAGCCTAGCATGTGGGAGCTCCTAAGCACTCAGTGATCATATTTTCCTTCTCCCTCATCAGCAAGAGAGATATAAATCCCCCTCTTTTCTCCTTTTTTCATCCCTTTATGGAACTAAGGGGCTGTTTCTCCTCCCTCTTTGCACAGGGGTGAGGAATTAATTTCCATATTTTTGTTTTGTTTTGTTTTGTTTTTTTGGCAGAGGCACAACAACTTCCCGCTGGAATGATTCCAGCCTCCCTCTCCTTCTCCCAGGAGTACAACCATTCAGAGCATTAGCAGAGCCAACAAAGCCCCTGGTAAAAACAAGACTGTTCATACCACACTCACAGCTGAAGCCCTGAGCATCATGTTGAACAGAGAGGCAGGCAGAGAGAAAATAAACAGCTGTGACAAAGTGACAAAAAAAATATCCCAACCTGGGCATTTAACAGCCTGACTGCCAAAATACTGATTCTGATAAACACAGCCTGATTTCCAGGCCACTCACTGCAATGATGGGAAAAATCAGTCCCTGCCTGGAGCAGCTCCAAGACCACAGCTAAAAGGCCCTGGAGCACCTGGGCAGACCTCACCTGGGAGAGGGAAGGAGCCAGCACAGCCATGTGAAGGCCATGGGTTGTTTAGGGGTTTTTTACAGAAGTCCCTGAAGTAGGAGGCGGCATTAAAAGAATGGGAATCTTCCCCAGCAGAAGAATGGAGGTTAAGCTTTGGCACTGGGTCTCAAACCTCTCTAGAGCGATGATAGGCAAAAGGCAGCTCAAGCAAGACTGAAGCAAAGCAGCTGCTCTGGGAATAGGGGAAGCTCTTAAACTGAGAGGCTGGCAAATTTAAAGAGAGCCTTGACTCAAAAGTAAAGACATATGCAGGTGGGCAGACACCTGACTCCTTAAAAGACCTCTCACAAATGCCAAAAATATTCAAGAACACTGCGAAACTGAGGTAAGGAAATGCCAACAGCTTTCAGCTTGTTCTTGGTGTAGCTGAGCCTTCCTTCTCCTCCTGGGTGAAGGGAAGAGAAGCTGCTACCAAAGCCAGTCTGTTTGCTTCTACCATCATGCAGGGCTTGGAAGAAGCAAGCCATGAGCCTGGGTCCCCACCAGAGTGCTGTGCTGTCCCTCGGGACACACTCCTCTTTTCCCAGACTGCAATTGTACAACTGCTCCCATGTGAAACAAACCCACCTAGCAACCCATGCAAGTGGCCCTGGGCACAAGGCAAGGGAGACAGAGGCTGATTTTGCAAGAGATGTGAAGGATTGGGTGCTGCAGCAACACATCTGAAAGCAGAAAATGTGACAGGGAAAAGACACATCAAAGGGTTTCACACAATTTCACCTGAAGTTTTTCACCTCTGGTGATGCCTTTGGATGCTAATGAAGCACCAGAGCAGAGAAACAGCTGGGCCCAGGACTCAGCTGGACTGGGCTCTCACTGCTTCCCCCAGAAAGCTCCATGTCTGGAGAGCTTTGGGGTGTGTACAATTTAAAATCACAGCACCCATCTTGGAGCTGGCACAGTCAAGGCAGGCAGAGATGGTCAGATCAGGCATTCTGGACCTCACCAAGAGCAAGCCAAGCACTGCTGATCTGGCTATGGCCAATGAAGTCAGCACTGTCCCTCCTCACTCTTCCTCTAGACGTGACTGATTCCCAAAAGCTGGGAAAAAGGACACAGCCAAGCCCAAGAACATCCTGCCTTCTGCTGGGTCTGCAGACAAGAGGGACAGTCCCAGCCAGAAACCTGCACTGATCACTCCAAACAGAGGGGCAGAGTCCAGCATCTCCTGGAGGGAACTTCAATCATCTTCAGGAACCAGACTTCAGGTTACAGCATTTGCTTCTTCCCTGAAAATCAGGACTGGCACAGTGTCACACCGTAAAATGAAGTCACTGCTCCCTTCTGGAACACTGACAGCTATTATCTCTTCTCCCAGCAACAGTATAGGAAAACTCTGACAGTCAATCCTACACTTGAAAATTCACCACAAAGAAAAGGTGTCTAGTTTAACAACAGCAAGAGAGGAGGCAAATTTACCCTTCTCTTTGTTGTTCAAACTGACTTCAAAGGTAGAGCATGGCACCAAGGAAGACAACTCTGAAAAGCAAGTGCAGAGAGATGAGTGAAAAAAACCAGCACCCTCACACTGTCCTCCTTCAAATGGTAACACTGGCATTAAAAAAAAAAAACCCAAACATTCCTAGGTTCTCACACATTACTTGGGAAGAAAACATGCACCTAAAAGCGAAGATGCCTTTTCCATCTCCTGTAAACCTGTAATGAGCAAACATTGGTAGCACAAAGTCAGGAACTGCAGAGCAGTGCACAAGGACACCTCATCCTCCATCTCTCCAGACCCGGCTGCAGTGCTCTGCTGGATGCAGCTCCCTTCTTCTGAGCTTCTGTCCCATACTTACTTTTGGCTCATTTGTACCCTTTGAAACTCTTCTTTTTAAAGGTATTTCTTGGTTTTCTGTGTTTAGCCAAAAAAAACCTCACCAAAACTGCTATGCCCAAAGCAGGTAAACACAACAGATTCTTCCCATGTGTAGAGCTCCTCCATGCAAAGCTGGGCTGGCTCCAGCTCTGCCCCAGCTTTGGGAGAACACAAACCTCTGCACAGCTATCTCCAGTTCCTCTGGCTCCAGCCCTTCAGTCTGCATCTCTCTGGTGAAAGATAGCTACATGTTTCAAAATTCAGTTGCATTTATAATGTTTCTGCTTGGAATAGACACTCTCTGTCCTAATCCCTCTGCCAGTTTTAGCCAGATCCTTTGTCATGCTCAGCTGGAATATCAAATATTCATGTCTGGAGTCCAGTAAGACACTGAAGTCTAGTATTTCACTAGAGCAGATTCTGCAAGGGGTCCAGAGACATCTTTTTTTTCCAGTTCAGACCTTTTCCTCTGCTTCCAAGGCATCCCCAAACCACAGAGAAGAAAAACCAAATGACAGTGCTTCTCCTTAAGCCGGTAACTCCGTACAGGCCACAAAAAGAAATCACCATTTCAGCCCACGTGGTTATAGGAGGGTTGGGCAAAGACCAGGAATAACCTTCTGTTACAGGAGGCTGCTTCTTAATATTAGGATCTACCATATTCAACTCCCTAGGTCTGAACATGGTGAGAATCCCTGCAGCTCTAGAGCCTCAAGCCTGGACTCAAGCCTGCAAACATGTCAATGAGCACAATCAATCCACACTGCTGCCAGCAAGCTTTTCCTTCCTCTCTCTGAATTTACAGCTTGCTTTCTGAAAAAGCCTCTTTTTAAAAGACTCTTCCTCACATCCCCTTCCCTCGCCATCTGTCTCCCACCTCACAACATTCTGCAAAGAAGTCACTCACAAAACCCAGCACTGTGCTGGCACAGCAGCACCCACAGGTTGGTGTGGCTCTGCTTTATGTGCCCAAAGAGCCACTGCTCCTCCACCTGCCCCCTGAGCTGGAGCCCAGCTCTGGAGCATCACTGCTCAAGGTGCACCAAACCCCTGGGAGAGCCAGAAGTGGCACTGCTGTCCTGCTGCCACCACAGAGCGCTGATCCTCTTGGGCTTGCTCAGGCAAATGCAAAGCATTCCCAGCTCAGCATGGCCAGCTGAGCATCAGGAAAGGCAGGGGAGCAGGGACACAGCCTCAGCCCCAGCACTGAGGCACTATCTGCCTGCTTAAGAGCTCCACATCCACAGCAGAGCTGCTCCTCACTGGGGAGATGTGCAGTCACAGGGAACAGAGCTTCCTGGGCACCAGAGGGGTCCTCAGGGAATGTGCTCCCCACAGGTTTCAGGCTTTGCCCTGCTATTTCTGCCAAGCAGGGCAACCACGCTGGGCGTGGGAGCTGAGGCAACAAGGAGGAGGCTGGGACAGCTCAGCCAGGAGCTGGGGCACCCAGCAGACAGAGGTCCTGAGGTGCAGCTGCAGAGAGACCACCCAGACACAGAAGGGTTGGAAGGATCCAGTGCCAGGCAACAAGCAGCTCCTTGTGGGAAACTTCTCCATACCAGGAAGGGTGTGATCCAAAGACCATGAGTCTTGTCAAGACTTTGGGAATGCAGACGGGATGAAAGACATCAAATCAAAGCCTGGTATTACTGAAACTCAACAAGAGCAAAACATCAGTCACAGCCTGCAGACAGCATTGTGTGCACCCTGGAAAGCCCCTCGCAGCCCCCGGGGCTGTGAGGCACTGCCAAGGTGTTTCCAGCAGGCTCACCAGGCTGTGGATGTGGAGAGAGCTCTCCTAGTCCTGCTTGGCCTGTAAAACCCTTCTCTCCCACCAGCCAGACCTGAGCAAACACTGCCCTGCCTTCGACACTCATCCTTCCAGAGACAAACAGGACTGCACGAGCAGTCCTTTCCCAGAGGCAGGACAAGAGACTCCTGTGAAAGCAGCCCCTGGATCACACAGATGTGTTTCCTGCAAAGCCCCCTGTCCCCCAGACACCAGCCTTGCTGCAGTGTTGGCTGTAAGGCACCATCTCCCCCAGTCAGCAGCACCGAGTGCCAGGCACAGCCAGGCCATGGGGGAGCCAGAGTCCACTCTGCACAGAGAGAGGGCTGAGAGGTGCTCTCCTCTGCCCACTTTCATCTACACCAGGTCAGGCTGCAGCTGTTAATGAAACCCCTTCTCCTCTGGCTCTTGCACCGTCTCTGCCAAATGCTGAGCAATTATTAAAGGGATGCACAAGGGATCAAAAAAAAAAACCAAAAACCCAACCCACGTTTTGACTAGAGAGCTCCAGCCATCAGTTTTATTTGGTTCCTGTGGATTTCAACATCCACCACAATCACAAGGAGCACATTTCCCAGCGCAGTTACAGACGCAGCCTATGTGTCTATTTATTTCCGTTTTAGACTGCAAATATGGAGTTCAATTAAAACTTACTGAATACTATTTTGCATCTGAGCAAATATTTTCCAATGAACACAAAGGATTATTTTACTGGCTGCAAAACCTCAAGCTGCCTTCTGCTCAAGGCTGCTACATCCCCACAGTTCCTACTTAATGACAAGATTGTTTCTTCTATAATCTCTTAAAGTCTTGCAACAGTCTCAAAATCACATGGATTTTTCTGACAGGAGTTTAAACTGCATATTCTTCCTGATTCAAGCCAAGCTGTGCAGGGGAGAAACAAGGTTCAGCACATGCAAGCTTGCTGTCACGACTGCTCACCTACTACTTTTCAGGACACATTAGCATTACAGACATCTTCCTGCCTGCTGCATCTTTGCATTCACCAAGCACCTGCCAAAATCCCCAGGCTGCAGAAGCTGCCGCTGAATCATTTCCCAGCTCTGGCTCCTATCACTGGGATTGAAGTTATGAGATCAAAGAGGAAAGGAATGCAGAGCATCTTGTTTGCATGTCACCAATGCCATTTTGCTGTGAGGCAGCTTGAGAAAGACACACACAGACAGAAATTATTGGCAGCAGGAGCAGGAGTGTGGCAAAAAAAGCTTGGCTATGGAAAGACCAACGCCACAAGCTGGGTGTTTGACAAAGGTAAAGGTCCAGCTAAGCCCAAGCACAACAAAGAATCCACTGTCACAGTCTGAAAAACATCACCAGGAAGAGGCCACCTTGTCAGTGGATGTACTGCTCCCTGGACATCCTCACACTGCACAGACTCACTGTAACCCACTCCCTTATTCCATGGATCTTTTGTTGATGTTCTTACATGTCTGTCTGCTGGAATCAAGAGACTGTTGAGGAGTCTTTGTTCTAAATTCATGTTTTAGGTTCCTTTGTAGCTCACAGAGGTGGGCTTAAAAGAACACCACCATGCCTCCCAGGAGTCAGAGAAAGGCCCAAGGCAACATAAAAACCCCAAAAATTTATTATTTGCTACCTAAGCCAATTTCATACATCTGGCAGGACCTGAATCAGAATAATTTTGATTGCTGGGATCTGGCAGCACTAATGATAGAAACAAGCTTCTGTCACTTTATTACTTTTTAAACTTTTTAAGCTTTTTTCACAGTCCTCATGAGAAATAGATCCTGCCTGAACTCATGCAGTATCAACAGAAGAACTGAGTTTCTGGCTGTGGAAGGCTGGTTTAATGGCAGGATGAGCTGGAAGTCCAATGTGACAGTCAGCTTCCAGGGCTGGACATCAGAGGCAGGAAGAAAATGAGCACCTTAGTTTGTAATTAGGAAATACAGTCAGGAAATCACTGAGAGGTCACAGCCACGTTCCCCCAGGTCTATGCAGAGCTCCTTGGTGTGAGATTAACAGATACAATCATGATAGACTGAGCACAGCCAGACCCCGGCAGCACAGCTGAGAGCTGCAAGCACATCATGTGTGAATGGAGAGATCATCACGGTCTAAGTGACTCCCTGAACTCTGCAGAGCAGAGCAGTCTCCTGAAGCCCCTGCTGCAAAGCACATCTCCAGAGCCATTCCCACTTGTTTGATGAGGCACATGAGGAGGAACTCTGCACTGCTGCAGGAACAGAGCAAAACCATAGCTCCCACATCGTTTTTTGAGTCAGAGAGAGACTAGGGTTCAATAAATGATCAGACCACATGCACAGCCTAGGGATTTATGAGGAATACAGAAATGCCATTTAGGACTCGTCCTGTGACATGGGAGCGCTGTAACAAGGCAGAGTGGATGCCGTGGGTCAGGCCCAGCTCAGGACGACAGCCTCACACTACACAGTGTGGAATCCACCCAGCAGGTCCATCCTGGCAGCGGGGCTGGCAAGTGGGGCTCTCCAGCATCAGAGACTTCACAAACACCCAGCTCCTGCCAAACGCAACAGTGCCTGGCTCACTGTCCGTGCTGGAGAGGGGCACTGCCCGGCAGCGCCTGGCCACGGCTCTCACAGCCCGGGAGCGACCACACAGCTCTGCCCAGCCCCAGCCCAACCTCCTGCACCGGCTACGGATGCTCCAGTGCCTTCGGTCCCCTTGTGCCTGACAGGATCCCAGCCTCTGCAGGCATCAGCACTGGCTCCCCTCTCCTACCCATCACCTGGAGCCAGCAGAGCAACTCCACATCGCCGTGTCAGCTCCCATCTGCAAAGCATCTAGCGCTCTGTGCCCTTAGCCCCTCGCTTCCCATCCTGCTCCAGCACCATCTGCTTTTCTCCTCTTTCCTCTTCCCGGTGCCAACCCAAAGCCTTCAGAGATGTTAGGATTTGAAATCCACCCATGTATGACCAATCCGAAATTACATTCCCGCAGGCTAACCCGCCCGAAGGGATGAGCTCTGCTGCCCCTGTGTGCGCTGGACATTCACTCCCGTGCCCGGGGACGGCTGCCGGCTCCACGGCGCCGCTACCCTGCCCCATCCCCTCCCCGCTCCTCTGAACTCTGGGCGCCCACCAAGCCCCCGAAGCCGTCGGTAAAGCCGGACACCTCTGCCGGTGCCTGTCCGAAGCAGCACCGCAGCACCCGCACCCCTCGACTCCCGCCGACCCTCGCCCCCGCCCCACTCACGGCTGCCGTCGCCTTCCTGGCGGCCGGGACGATGGCAGGCAGAGGAGCCGACATGTTGTTGCCGCACATGCACCGGGCTGCGGGGCGGCCGGCGGGACACGGGCCAGCGGCGGGGAGGCGACGCGCGAGGGCGGCGGGAGCCGGGTGGGAGGGGCGCGAGCGGGCGGGCGGGCGCCTTGTGCTGTGCAGTGCTGTAAGGCCCGGGGAAAAAGGAAATTACGGTATTCTTAAATAGGTGAAATATCAAAGGCTAAGTCACGGGATGGCAGGAAAAGCAGCACAAATACAGCAAACAACACGGCTAGACGGGGCTCATCTGTACTCATCGGGTCAGATGCCTCCACCGCCGAATTAAATCTCTCGGTTTACAGCTCCCAAGTCACTGATTCTTACTCATCTTGAAATGTGTTAGGCTATTCAGACACTCTGGTTGGAGTTACTGGATCATTCCAGTCCATTCCAAATACTTAGACCAACTCTGAGTATGTATGGCAAACACATTTCTATCAAAACGGAATACTTTGTTCTTTGTCTTCTATTCTATACATCTTTGTCAGATATTTACTCCCAGAAAATCAATATGCTCATTGTGTTTGCCGGGTGGTAAGTGGCTGCTATGGATGCTTGTTTGGCAGCTCCAAGAGCAGCTGAACGCACACTATGCTCCTTTCACATCCTTCCCACTGCTGTGTTCCATACCAAACAGGGACAATTTTTCACAAAGCTTTTGCTCATCAACATCACCAGCACTAGCTGCATAAAATTTATTGGAGGAGCCCTTATGCCAGCTGTGTAACATTGAATGCACATCCTCTTTTGCCATGATTGTTAGGCTGCTTTGATACATAGTATTGATGCCAGGGCAACCCTGTTATTGCTAAAATTTGATTATTTTCATAGGTAACTTTTTGTGGTTTGATTTGTCTCTAATTTAGCGTGTGCTCCTGCCTCATGTACTGTACCCAATACTGTTAAGAAAATACAGTTTATGCATTAAAAATTCTTCAAAGATTAGGAGCTGTACATTATGTCAGGTGCTTATTAAGTATGCTGAACCTGACTCTTGCTTGAGATCATCTTTTTGGGACATGAACAAAATTTTGTTTTCCCTCTCTACTCTGCTATTTACCATGTAAATGTCACTTCCATAAAGTGAGCTGCTGCTGAACCTCCAGCCTAAGAAGTAATAGTCTGCTAATAAACAGAGCAAGATTTTAGTATTTTAGTCAGCAGAGGTGGAGTGTTCTTACTTGAATTCCTGGTTGCTGCTAGCATGGCCCCAGGGGCACTGGGGAAATGTGAGCTCTGCATGGATTGGGCATGGGGCATTGTCTGCTGGGCACAGACAAGTGTTCAAGAAACTGACCTTCAGGAATGCCAAAGGAATTGCTGAAAACATTTGAGGTGTGAACCTTTCAAAAATGGCTGTCCCTTCAAAGTGAGATATCTATCTTAGGTATGATACTTTTCTACCTGATTTGAAATTTCTGTTTAGGGCAGTGAGAGTTTTACAAGGCAAAGCATGTTTTAAATTATGCCATTTTCCCTGCCCTTGAGGCTAAAATGGGTTTAGATAAGATGGTTGTCCATACCAGCATCTTGTGTATTGTTACAATGTAATTTTTCATCATTTTTTGAAGGGGGTAAGAAGCTACACAGATTTCACACTGAAACTCACAGATTTCTGCAGCATGATTGTCATTTTACCTCCATTTATTCTCAGGGCTGGCAGAGCTGCTGCCTGATCCCTTCGCCATTCTGAAGCAGACATTGAACATGGAAGAAGGTACTGTCAAACAGAAGTTTCAGGATGGAAAGCAGGATATTACACTGAGGAGTATCAGCTTTCACAATGGGAGCTGTCCTTTCTGCTCTGTAACTCCACAAAGGCAGCTTCTGCAATTCAGTTCTTCACAGCACTGAGCCTGCACCCCACACACCCTTCCCACCAGACCAATAAACTGATGGAAGCTGCTCTATGGTTTTCCACTAGGTACACATTTAAAGTTAAAAGACTGAAATAATAGATATGATCAAGTACTGCAGCAGTACTAGGAATGTCTTTTGTCTCAGTGTTGACTGCAGTAATTTTCTTCCCAACCTTCAGTGAGGGGCTCAGTTTTGGATTGGTGCTGAACACAGGAAGGGTAATATAGAGATGTTTTTGCTATTGCTCAGCAGGGCTTTTCTCAAGGCCTTCTCTGCTTCTGTCAGGTTGCCATGCTCATGAGGAGACTGGGAATGCACGGGAGGAGACGCAGCCAGGACAGGCGACCTCAATCACCAAAGAGATATTCCAGACTTTATGGCATCATGCTCAGTATATAAAGTGGGGGGAAGAAGGAGGAGGGATGTTTTGGGTGATGATGTTTGTCTTCGCAAGTAACCATTACACATGGTGAGGCCCTAATCTCCTGGAGATGGCTGACCACCTGCCTACCCATGGTAAAAAATGAATTAATCCCTTCTTTTGCTTCGCTTGAATGTGCAGCTTTTGCTTTCCCTAGTAATGTCTTTATCTCAACCCACGAGATTTCTACCTTTTATCCTTCCAGTTCTCTCCCCGACCCCACTGCTGGGGGTGATCCTGTGTGAGGTTGCTGGCTGGGGTTAAGCCCCGGCAGTCTCTCACCGCCTGGATATTCCAGGACCTGCTCGGGTGCAGCTGAGCAAGGCTCGGTGCACCGCCGGCCTGCCGCGTTTAGATGCGGCCTGACGGTTTTAGAGACGCGGCTCGGGAGCACTCTGCTGAGGTCTCAGTAATAAAACAGCAGTAACAAAACGCCACCAGCGCCCTGTGCCCGACCACGGGAATTCCGAGATGCGGCACCGCCGGAACGCCGGGCCCGCCGCCGCCGCCTGCGCGACACTGCTGCGAAGGCGCGGCGGCTGCGGTTTACGGCGCTGCCGTAAAGCGCCGCGGCCGGGC
>JAYDZK010000016.1:24246562-24290296 GCA_034509185.1 Euphonia xanthogaster
TTCTCCTTCTCCTTCTCCTTCTCCTTCTCCTTCTCCTTCTCCTTCTCCTTCTCCTTCTCCTTCTCCTTCTCCTTCCTATTATTCCTCTTATATTTTTTTCTTTTATTTGTGCCATTGGGTCACCACAGCCCTAATGAATAAGGACACAGGGACACAGGGACCAGCCTCTTCCCTCCAGCAATTAATCTTGCCTCCATCCCCCTGGGCCATCTCCCAAGCCATGCTCAGACAAATTTGCCCCCAGAGCCGTGAGCCTTGGAGGTCCCTGGCTTGCACACATCAAAGGGGAGCTGGTGACATCGTGGAGATCACAGAAAACATCAGCTCTGCCTGTCTGGGCTGGGGGAAAAGCCAGCTCCTTGCAGATGCACAGCTGGCAGGGCTCTTAGTGACACAAGGGCTGAGGAACATTCCAACCATAACATCCTGCAGCCTGCCTGCCACCAGACAACGCGGATTTTATTAGGGTAGGAATGGATCTTTAATAAACTGGAGGTTTTTAACTCGTCAGAGGCTGCTGGGGATGGGATCTACCACAGCATGGATCATTTTTGGCCAGGCTGTTGTGCTGGCTGTGCCTCGGCCCCCTTGGTCCCTCGCTGGTGCTGCTGGGAGGATCCTCACTCTCCTGGGCACCCTTCCAAGGTGGTGTTTCATCTCCATGGGCATCTCATAGCATCTTGCCTCTGCTGCCATGGAAATCCACCCTTGTCCTGCGAGGAGAGGGAAGCACCTCTGAGGCCCTGGAAATGTCCAAGGCCAGGCTGGATGGGGCTTGGAGCAACCTGGTCTAGCAGGAGGTGTGCCTGTCCATGACAGAGGGGTGGGAGAAGACCTTTAAGGTCCTTTCCACCCCGAGTTCCATGATTCCATGGTGAGTGAGGCTAAAAATCCTCATGGCACAGGAGCAAATCCATTCCTCACCTTAATTACCCCTGCCCTCATCAGTGCCCTGTGTTTGCACAAACTGGGCTTTGGAGGTGGGAGAGTTCCATGCTCATAAATGTTTTCTGCAGTTCCAGAACCATCTCCCTCACTGCTGTGTGTGTTTATAGATGCGATCCCGTGGAATTCTGCAGGGTTTGGGGCTTTACTGGTGTTTTTTTTTAAGGTTTTCTTTCACCCTGTTTTAAAGCAGCGCCTGAGGGAAGGTGATGCTGAGAGGTTGCTCCACCACAGAGTAACAAATCCCTCCCTTTATTTATCCTTACTCAGAGACTTCCAGCCCCCTCTGAAGGGCTGTTTGCTGTCATCAATCCTGGAGGAGCCCGTGGGGGCCAGGAGGGGAGTGACACCTGAGATTTGTCCTATTGATTACCCCGGGATGGGAGGAATCAAACACCAGGAGCAGCCAAACGCCTGGGAGGAGAACAGGGCAATTGTCAGCTTTGCTTTGCAGCTTATTGGGTTTGGAAGATTTCATTTTTCTTTTCCTACCTGGAGGCTGAGAGGAAGAAGTAAAACTTTCCTAAATTCCTCCTCGTTTCTCTGTTTGAAGTTCTCCAGTTAACACCACACGCCAGAGAGAAAAACCCCCCTCAAAATCCCCCCTCTGCCTGCCAGCCACAAGTGAGATCTCACATTATTGCCTCTGACAGCTCTCATTCCTCAGGCACTTTCTTTTTCCTTCCTTCAAGGAGGAGGGGAAAAAATATCAAAGGTTTCCAAACCTGAGCACCTTCTGAGACTGCAAAATGCAGCCCCATGTCGGGAGGGATGCTCTGAGCTGGGAAGCAGGAGGGAGGATGGATGCAATCCTTGGGAAGAGGTACATGTGTTTGCCATTGCTTTTGCCTTGGGCCCTTGGAAAATGTTTGCAGCTTTCAATTAATCTCATTAGTTTGGAAGTAGACGGAGGGGCGGGAAATCAAAATAATTTCATGGGGAATTCTCTTGAATGGCTTTTTAAAAACATGTAATTGAGAGAGGTGGTGGTGGAAAACATTTTAATAGTGCTGAAATCAGCGGAGAGGGAGCAGTGAGGAATGTTCAGGAAAAGCCTCGTGTGAGGGGCCTGTCAGGAGCTCCGGGGACAGGTTTAGGACCCTCAGGCAGGTCCCTGGGCTCTGATAAGCCCTGGGAGAGCCCTGCTTGCCATCATCGAGTCAGCTTTTCATTTCCTTTTGCTGCTCTCCCGAGTTTGCCGGCCGGGAGGGGTCGGTGATTCCTGCAGTTTGCTCTGCCTCGCTCACTGACTGTCCCCAGGGTGCTGTGGTGGCACTGGGGTGAGGACAGGGCCTCCCCTCCATCCCTGGAGAAGGGACAGAGCCTGTCCATGTCCCCAGGGCACAGAAACCTCTCTGCCCTACAGAGCCACTCCCAGCATTCCCCCAGAGAGCCCAGCACACCCTGGGGACATGCTGAGCATCCATCCCACTCCTAATCCCTGCATCCCAAACACCTTGGGGACACAGGACATGCTGAGCATCCATCCCACTCCTAATCCCTGCATCCCAAACACCCTGGGACACGGGACATGCTGAGCATCCATCCCTCTCCTAATCCCTGCATCCCAAAGGCCCTGGGGACACGGGGCATGCTGAGCATCCATCCCACTCCTAATCCCTGCATCCCAAACGCCCTGGGACACGGGACATGCTGAGCATCCATCCCTCTCCTAATCCCCGCATCCCAAACGCCCTGGGACACGGGACATGCTGAGCATCCATCCCTCTCCTAATCCCCGCATCCCAATTAACCAGAGAGGGAGGATCGTTCCCTGGAAGAATTGTTGTTTTTTTTGTTCCAGGAGCATCTTGTGCCAGAGACCCCGACAGCCAAAGCCACCCCTAACCCCGCTCTGCCCCTTTTCCAGCAGAGGTGCGCCCTCCTCTGCAGGCTGAGCCCTGAATTGATTGGATTATTTCCTAATTAGCAGCCGGGTGCCGCGGCGGGGAGCGCTCCCCGGGCCGCTGTTTGCCGCAGCTGCCGTGATTCATTCCTGCCGTGCAAAAGCGAAACTTGGCTCGGGGCTTTCCCCGTGGCTCCGCTCGGCCCCGGCAGGAGGCAGTGCCACGCTCTGCCCCCCTCTCAGTTCTCTGTATTTCCCCTCGCTCCGCACAGAGTTTGCTCTGCTGACTGGCACCAGCCCGGTAATTGCTGTCGCAGAGCGGGGCAGCGCTGACAAAAACACACCCGGAGGGGAGGAGCAGGGCGCTGACGCTCAGAACACCTGGCTGCTGTCCCCAGAGGGTTCCCCACGGCCAGGACACGCTGTCTGCCCCTCACACGCCTCTCTCCATCCTGCCCCACGCTGCTGCCCACGCCAGTCTCTCGCTCTGGGTGCTCTTCCATCCTCCCCCAGCCCCAGCCCTGCCACCAGCAGGCAGGGGAGGGGCAGGCTGCAGGACGAGGCACACCGTGTCCCAGGGTGATATTTTTAATGCCCCCTCGTTGTTACTTATTGAGAATTTGGGAATTTTGGGGGGGAAATATCACCTAGCACCACAGTGCCTGACCCTAATGTTACCCCCTAGTCCTAATCCTAACCCTAACCCTTACTCTTTTCTTGTGTTTTTCGCCATTATGTTCCTGCCACCCTCCCAACCACTCCTCTGAAGAGTAAATCAAAGAGTAAATTATGCCAGGAGCATCCATCCTCTGCAGCAGAACCAGGGAGGTCAGCAGGATTGGCTCCAGCGTGTGAGATGCTCAAAGCACCGAGCAGGAAAAGGCTTCAGGGTGTGATTCCAGGCTGGATAACCCAGGCACCCGGGAGGGAGGACACTCAGATCCTCTGGTGCTCCATTAGCAGGCCCCATCAGGAGGTGTGAACGGAGCTGCTGGGACAAGGAGGGCACCTTTTGACTCCTTAGCAGCCAAACCCTTGTGTGCCTCACTCAGAGGTGTCCCAAGGGCACACACAACATAGCACCTGTCCCTCCCAGATGCACAAAACGAGGAGAACATCCCAAAATGGGTGTCCAAGGGGCAGGTTACTCCATGCCAGTGTCACTACAGGACACGAAATAACACGAGCACACACTGCTGTTCTCAAGGTAAAAAAGGGGAAGTTTATTTCCTGACTCCAACATTTATAGATTTCCCAAAGTGACAGTGGATTGGAGGGTGACAGTGCCACCTCTCCAGTGACACTGGACAAACCAACAGCCCATCAAATTTCTCTTCTTCCATAAAAGAATGCAAAGCAATAAGTTATTTACAGAAGGCGTGTGAGAAAGTTTGTTACAAGAATGAAAACATGAGAAAGCTTAAAAAAACCTTAAAAAATCAGAGTGACAGTGCCAGGGCTGCTGAGTGTGGGGGATGCTGTGAGATGAACGTGGTGCCCAGCATGGAGGAGAAGCTTCACCCTGGTGCTGCCAGCTCCTGTGGCTCCCAGGGGAGATCCTGGCTGGATGCAGGGAGGCAGGGAGGCAGATCCTCCCTCGCAGTGGGATCTCTGTGCTGCCAGTGGATGGATTGTGCTGGAGGGCTCCATGTAGGACAGGCACATGGCTGGCTCCCACTGTGCCATGGAGCTGCTAAATGGAACAGGATCCCCCCTTCTCCCTCCAGCCAGCCCTCCCCATGCCCAGCCCTTGGCACGGGGCAGCCTTGGCTCCCATCCTAGAGGAGGAGAGCATTGCCCTAGGGAAATTTGAGCACAGCCAGTGTGTGTCCAGCTCCTGCCCCCAAATATCCCCTGGAGCACGAGGAGAGCTCAGTGCTGGGTGGGGGAACGGGCAGCCTGACCCAATTCGTGGGTTTCTGTCACTAAAGCTGGTGCTGCTCCCTCTCAACTTTGTGAAATGGGCCTGGAGCAGCTCCCAGAGAAGGGGATTTCTCAGTGCAGCATCCCCTGGGAGCAGGGAGCTGGATCTCCCTCATGTGGTTGCTCCCCTGCTCGTCTCCATGGGTTGGAGTGGAGAGGGGACATCCCAAACTTCAGCCTTGGGAGCTGCTGGTTTTGGCCACCCAGCCTTAATTCCTTCTAGAAGCCTTTATCACCCAAGGAAGAAACCTAAACCCACTGGTACCCTGGGTTCCTCCTGGTCTGGAAGGAGAGGGAGACATGAAAAGGGAGAGAGAGCAGAGGAAGAACTTTGTCAAATAAATAAACAAACAAAAAAGCCAAACAAAAAAAAACAATAACAAAAAAGCAGCCGAAAAACACAAACAAACAAACAACAAAAAAAAAACAGCCAAAAACCCCACAAACAAAAAAACAACCCCATTCAGTAGTTCAGAGCAAACTTTGTACTGGTTGAAGGTTTGACCTTGTGTTCTCTCCTAGGAACAAACAAGAGCAAAATGAGGATCATATTATTTTGCCTGAAATTTGGAGTGGATCAGACCCCTGCTGTTCCAAGCCCCTGCAATGAATGGCTATAAACAAGATGCATTTCCAGAGGATGAATTAAACACTGAGCCTGAGTACTGACTGTGTTTGAGAGATGTTTATTTGTCCTTGCTGCCTCTCCATGAAGAGTTGCACAAGGACTTACTAAATTTTAACCCCACATTGTTCTTGGGTAAACAATGCCCTTTATCCAGCCTCAGGAGTGCTCAGAGCTGAGACAAGCTCAGGTTGGCTCCTGCTCTCTGGAGCATTCAGCCTCTTGGAACCAGCTTCCCACAGACCCCAGGGCATCCACATAATTCCCAACAGCATCCAAACCTCTGGCAGCTTTCTGCATTTTTATGCCAAAAAGTTTTTTGAGAGAAGTGTAGCAACTTTTATCTCAGCTCCTCTCCTTATTTTGGAAAGAGAAATGGGGGCAAACCGTGAAAAACTGGTGACAAACTGTCCCAGGAGCTGTGACTCCCCAGCAAGTCCCTGTCCCCACTGCCACCACCACATGGAGCAGGGGGTTGGAATGAGGTGATCTTTAAGGTGCCTTCCAACCTAAGCCATTCCATGGTTCCATTTGCCACTGTCCACCCTCTTCCTGCCCTTCCACAGAGATGGAAAGAGTGAAGCTTTGAGAGCTTCCTCCATCCCAGCCCTCACTCTGTCCCTCCCAGCATCCCTGGTGAGCACACACACACAAAAAAAGGCTCAAGGGGGGTGAATTTCACTGCAGACTTTCTGTCTGCTTTCATTTCCAGAGTCTACACAGCTTTGTGCTTTTGGACCATCTGCTGGCATCCAGTGGGATGGGGAGTCAGGTCTGCACAGCCATCAGCATCCAAGCAGGAAGAGCAGCCTGGAGTGCAGCATTTCTGGGGGGAAAAAAATGGGTTCTTCTGCTCAGGAGGGAAAAGCTGAATGAAAGAGGTGTGGAAACCAGCTCAGCTCCCCCCGCCTTCTCCCCCCTCCCTGCTTCCAGGGGTGCTTTGTGGTGTTTCCCCCACTTTGGGGGGACATAGCCACAGGATGGGAGATGCTGAATGTGATTCTCCCAAAAGAAGGATCTGTGCCTTGTAGAAACATTTCTGAACTCATGTTTGTTCCCTCTCCTGGGTCTGGGCAGAATGTCAAAGCCTGCTCTGAGCTGGAAATATTTTAAGACTAGCACTCACTGGAGACTGAAACAATGGCAATTCTTCAGCTACTGAGGCTTTTATAAAAGGGCTTTTGACACAGAGGCTGCTTAGGGTTGGGGTTTTTTTCTTTTTTTTTTTCAGTTGGTTTTTCTCCCAGAAAACACTGTGCTAGTGTCCTGTGTGTGCTCATGTCATGCACACACTTTTGAGTGTGCAAAATAATCCCCGTGCTTGCAGGGGGGCCAAAGGTGGGAATGCCCAGGAGATGCCTCCAGCCCTGCTCCAGTGAGGAGGAAGGCAGCAGCTCACACGGGATCCACGCAGCGATGCAGGAAGAAAAAGACATTTTAAAGTAAATGTCAGCTTTTGCGTTTCTGGGTTTGGGGCTTTTTTTAAACATGTGGGTGGGACTTTTAATGCCCAGATGAAGCTGAGATGGTTTCAGTCTCCAGGGCTTATCCAGAGGATTCACACAAACACTATGGAAAGTGTCTCTTTGCTCAGGGAGGATGAAATTTGACACTGCAGAGATTTTAACCCGGTGTTCCAGCGAGGAGCCTCGGTGGTTAGCGTGTCATATCTGATAAAGGCTAATCAGCCCTCCTTCAGGCACCATTCCATTCTTATTTCCATCTGCTTCCCATGCAGATTGTGTTATCCTTGATATGGACTCACATGCAGGCAAACCACTGCGAGTCCTGCTCAGGAAGCAGAGGATCAACAGTGGAGAAGGACACAACGGATCCCCCAGCCAGAACCCCTGGAAACAGCCCAGGCAGCTCCCAAACCAGAACCCCTGAAAACAGCCCAGGCAGCTCCCAAAGCAGAACCCCTGGAAACAGCCCAGGCAGCTCCCAAACCAGAACCCCTGAAAACAGCCCAGGCAGATCCCAAAGCAGAACCCCTGGAAACAGCCCAGGCAGCTCCCAATCCTTGCCTGGAAACCAGCAGCATCCAGCACCAGTTTGCACTGGTGTGGGGATGGGATCCCACTGGGCAGCAGGTTTCCTGCCCAGCCCCAAGCTCTGCATCCCCTGGCCCCGGTGCCATCCCTCCCAGGCTCCTCTCCCTGCCTGAAGCCTCCTCCCCAATTATCCCGGCTGCTGTTTGTTCAGGCCATGTGGATTTAGCTCTCCAGCCTCATGTGCACTGTGTGTATAGGGAAAGATAGATTGTCGCTGCTTTCCAGTATAAATCACATTCCTTACAACACTCCAAAGTAGCATTTTCAACCTCAGGGTGCTAATAGGATCCAGCAGGAGAAAGAAATGTCAGCTAAGTAGCAGGCGCTGTTTGGAGAGTGCAATGGAGCTGATCCACAGCCCCGGGGCAAAAGGAGCAATCCCAGGGCAAAGGTTAAAGAGTTCAGGAGCACTTCAGCCTACTTAATTGCAACAGGCCTCTTACACGGTGTAAGATGGATGGCTCGAGCCGGGCGAGGGGGGCAGAGCGGGGCCAGCAGCATCACCCGCCCCGGGAGCCGCCGGCACGGCGGGGAGAGGAGCGGGATGCAGCGATGGAGGCACCGCGGCCGCTCCTCGCCTCTCCCGAAACGCTGCTGGGTGGCAGAGCTGTCACAGCAGCACCCTCCCGCCATCAGCTCTGCCCCATCCCCATCCTCAGGTCATCAGCTCTGCCCCATCCTCATCCTCAGGCCATAAACAGCCTCATCACGATCCCGGGGACATAAACTTTGTCCCACCCCGATCCTGGGGCCATCAGCTCTGCCCCATCCCCATCCTCTACCCCATCTGCATCCTCGGGCCATAAACTCTGCCCCCATTCCCATTCTTGGGCCATCAGCTCTGCCCCATCCCGATTCAATGGGAATTTATACTGGAGAGGGCTTTTGCAAAGAGCTCAGCACAGGCAGATAAAAAAACCAGTAGCCAGAATAACTCCAGCTGCCAAGGAAATGTTTCCTGCTCCCCTGAAAATCATAAGGAACGTTTTAAGGGGAAAGAGGGGGAATTGGGTACTGTTGCTGCTCTTGTTGTTTTTCTTCTAGGATTTGTTTTCTGATTTCCTTTTATTTTGAATCTTCAGAATCTGAGCGTGTTTTGTATCAGTCCCAAGGTGTTTCTCTTGGGAAGGTGCCTCAGATAATATTTTTAGTAGAGTTTTGGCTTGTCTTCTGACACACATCTGAGAAATGTCATCAAAAGCTGATGTTTTGCATGGAAAAGGTCTTTTGCATTATTATTATTTTTTTCATCTGAAGAAAAAAAAGAGAATAAAAATATTTCTTCCCTCTCTCACGGCGAGGTTTATGCTGTTTCCCTGGTGATACAGACACGGGGCTGGCTCTTGAGACAGATGTGTTCAATTCCCAGCTCTGCCGCAAACCCCCGCGATGACCTTGGAGCAGCCACTCGGGCTGCGATCCGCACGGGATGGGATTTTGCTCTTACAGCTCCCGTTTGGCCTCTTCGGCTGGGAAAAACCTCTGAAAATTCTGCCCGTTCCTTTCACCCCGTCCCCCAGCCCAGCGCCCACCCCTCGCGCTGGGGATTCTCCATCCCCGGGCCGGGATGCGGAGCGAGGGTCGCGGATGCCCTCTCGTGGGAAGAGCGGGACTCGGCCGCGCTCCCGATCCCCGCGGGGGCGTGGGAAGACCCCCGGCCCCGCGCTCCCCCTTCCCCGGGATGCTGCGGGTACCCCCCGAGCCCGGGGAGCATCCCCGTCCTCCCCGCGGGAGCATCACCGAGAGCTTCGCAGCGTTCGGCACCTTTTATTGAGAGAGGGGACAGCAGGGTGGGCGTGCTTCCCACCTGCAGGAGCAGCGATGGGGGCACCCCAGCTGCCAGCACGCAGCCCGGGAGCACCCCGCAGCCCCCAGGCGCGGGGGGCTCAGGAGAGGAGCAGGGCAGCGAGGATGCAGGGCAGCAGGAGGCGGCCGGGGGGCGGCCGGGGGGCTCCGGGGGAGGCGTTGCACAGGTCGGTGTCGCAGCAGTGGATGCGGACCCCCGGCAGCTCCTGCTGCTGGCAGTGGCGAGAGGTGGCACAGCCGCTGGTCAGCAGGATGCCCAGGACCACTGCAAGGCAAGCACAGGGAGGGACATCAGGGGCACTGTCGCTACAGGACACGGAACAACACGAGGCGAATCGGCTGCTCCTTCCCAGGTAAAAAAAGGTGTCACAGACATGTTTTATGAAAAATTCTTTTGTTAGGGTTTTTTCTCCTGAGAAGCCGAGAGGCCTAAGAAAGGAAATGTAAACAATGATTATCTGCTGCTGTGCAATGCAACAGGTGCATCTTTGGTCTCATGTGGTTGTTTTTAATTAATGGCCAATCACAGTCCGGCTGTCTCAGACTCTCTGGTCAGTCACAAGATTTTATTATCATTCCATTCTATTCCTTGCCAGCCTTCTGATGAAACCTTTTCTTCTATTCTTTTAGTGTAGTTTTAATATATCATTTTCTTTTAATATAGTATATATCAAAAAATAATAAATCAGCTTCTGAAACATGGAGTCAAAATCCTCATCCTGGGACCCCTGGAACACCACCACACATGGTAACATGCACAAGTGCCTCAAACAATCCTCCAGTTTGCAGGATTTGTGAACGTAGCTGGACTACTGGAATATTACTTCTGCTGTATCATAAAAAAACTGCAGGGCTGACAAGGAAGGCAAGTTATTCTCAGCATAACAATGAACCCAAAACAAGTAAAGGAAAATGTCAAAGTTATTATAAAATGGGTCAACATTAAGGGTGTAAACTATTAAGCATCTTTACTTATTTAGCATTTCAAGCCTGGGTCTCAGTACAGCCACAGTGTTCTGTGGCATCTCCAGACTTCAATTGCATCCCTGGATAAATGGCTTTGCAAGCATTAAGAAAAATCACCCAAGTTATCACAGGCCGAGTTTCAGACTAAAAGAAATCTCCAGATACAGGCCCTTCAGCTGGGGGCTTAGAGGATGAACACTGACAATGAACTCAACATTTCTAATGCTGCTAAAAACCATCTCTCTTGCCCTGCAGCAGAGAAGTGACATGCTGCTTACAGAACATCTCCCTCAAATCTACTGTCTTTTCTATTTTTAAGCAAGCAGGTTTCTATTTAAAACTGCCACCTTACCGACTTCCTTAAAGCCATCTGCTGGTTTATCAGTCTGTGACAACAAAGTTTCCATCTCTGCATGTAATTAAGTGGAATTCCCAAGTGGAATCTTAAGTGGAATGCCTGACCTTTCATTAAGAATAGCAGCATGGTAGCACTTCTCAAGAAATGAAGAATTGGGACCTTTATAAACCTTTATTAAACTGTCCTCTACCTTGCCACTTCTCACTTTTCAAAAAAGCACTTGTGTAAAAAAACCCCAAACCAACCAGTATTACAGAGAGAGCCCAAGATAACTGCTTTAATATATCCGAGCCAACCAAAATGTTTGTCATGTATTGAGCTTCATCTATTTCTGAGGTCTGCCTGGTGTCTTAGCTGTCATCCCTCACATGGATGAAGGAAATGAGAATTTTAGAGTCCTTAAATCATTCTGCTTTCCCACTGCAGTTCCAATAAGGGCTTGTCCTAGAGAGCGTGCCTAAAAATGAACAGAACTCTGTAATGTGCTGAAAATACACTTTTATTTTCCCTTCTTATGCTTGATCAACTAAACAGAAAGGTTTAGGTTGGCCTAAAAAAAGAGAAACTGTTAAAAAAAGTCATAATCATTCTTAAAGGAACAGACCACAAATGCAGAGGATGTACTCATGGTTTTTGTTATTCCTTACACAATCTACTTCTAATTATCACACATAAATGCGTGAGGTAAAGCAATTACCTGCAGCCAAAGGTAGAGAATCAATCCAGTGGTCTCCATGGAAAGCTACAGCTTTCACCTGCAGCTGAACTGAGCTGAATTTCTTGTCACTCCTGGGTACCTGCCCCAGCAGCCAGGGCAATGTGTCAATCCCTGGGACAGCTATCAGGGACCACATCCTTTGTTCCTTCTTTTCTTTGAATAAAAGCCCTGATGGCTCAGCAGCAGCAGGATGCCTTGGGCTACCTAGGAGGGTAAATGGAAAACTATTACCATTATGTGCTTCAAAAATAACAAGAGAGCAATTTTCTCCTAATAGTAGAAATTATCCTGGATTAGTCTCCCTCCTGGAAACTAGCAAGCTCCAGGTATCTTGGCTTTCTCTCTTTTACAAACTCTGGTGTGTATAAAAGGCCAACACTTGGCATCCTTCAGTCAGTAGCTGGAAAAAAGTGTTCACATTTCTGAAGGTGTGCACAGACCAGATGCACAATGGCTTTGACCTGAACAATGCTCAGTTAACCACGGCTGGCAGGACTGCTGAAAGCCAGAGCCAGGGGCTTGCTAACATTTGGTGCCTGTTGTGGCACCAAAACCCCTTCACACACTGTGCCAAAACGTGGGGAGGGATGGTGAGAACAGGAAGGGAAAATGTGGTTTGGAGACGGCACCCAGAATACCCAAGCTGGATTTTTATGACGTGGAATAAGCAGGGAGCATACCCAGGACAGCAAAATTGCCAGGACTGTTGTATAGTTTATACTTTTTATGATTTAGAGGGAGATTTTTCCATTGAAGTATCCATAATTTACCTGGAAACTTGCTAGGTGTTCCACAAATCAAATTATACTACACAAATTATTATTCAACTTTATATAATTTCTGGAACCAGCAGGAGGGAACTCGACTTGGTGGGGAAGCACTAGTGAAAAGAACAGGACACAAGCCTAAGAGCCAAGAAAGCCCAGCAAGTGGGAAGGGCCCTGTTTCCTACCTTTACATATGAATGCAAGTGTTAAAACACAGCTTAGGCAGGAGGGGAGAAAGGGACTGTAGGGGAGAGGCTGCTTTAGGACCAAGGGCTGGGGCTAGATTTAAGGACTTGCTGGGAAGTGGGTGTGAGGTCTCAGCCCCACGGAGTTCAGCTGCATTCCTGCCCCATTCCCCCAGAGGGACACAGCCCCAGGTACTGGAGAAGATGCAACCTGAGCTCTCCCTGCCCCCTTCCCTTCTGTACCTCAGTTCTAGTTCTGTACTCAAGACCTGGGCTTTTGGCTGTACCTGCACCAACCCTGAAATATTCTGCTTGTCTGGCGTTGAAAGAGGCCAAAGGATGTGGAAAACCACAGACTGACCCAAAGCCCCCACCCTGCCTGCCAGGGGCCTCAGACCAGAAGTGGGGAGGGGATCTGGGGAGGCTGCCTTGTGTTTCCCCCACCACAAGGACTGTTATGTCCAAGTCATTCAGCCTGGCAAAACCCCTCCTCTGGCAGGTGCAGGCAAGTGTTCCCTCAGCAAGAGCTCAGTGTCTGAACCAAGAGAACCATCGTGGGAGGCTGCCTAGCGCAGATGCAGCACACTTCCAGCCTCAGATGTGGGGGTGAAGCACCACTGGCTCCAGTTTCTGTGGTGTCAGGTGCCCAGCCCGAAGAAAACGTGCCTGCAATTTCAGTTCTGAGCACCATGCGTGTTTTAGTCAGCTGCAGAAAAGCCAGGGAGCTGGAGGAGGTATTAGCTTACACCAGCAGCCCCCAGTTTTCACCAGCTCAAGCCCATCCATCATGCAAGTAACCTACTGTGAGCAAAGGCCCCATCTTTTCATTTCTCAGTGTTCCCCTTCTTCAACAGGGACTATTTACAAGTGTGTGGAGTGACAGGACTTGGGGCAATGGCTTCAAACGGATGGAGGGCAGGTTCAGACTCGGTGTTAGGAAGAAATTCTTTACTGTGAGGATGGTAAGGCATTGGAACAGATTGCTCAGAGGAACTCTGGGTGACCCATCCCTGGCAGTGTTTAAGGCCAGGTTGGATGAAGCTCTGCTCCAGTGGGAGGTGTCCCTGCCATGGCAAGGGGGTTGGAATGAGATGATGTTTAAGATCCCCTCCAAGACACACCACCCTATGAGTCAGGATTTGCTAAGAGTGAGTGACCACACTCAGCCTGAATAAAATGCTTTAGGGCAAGAGCAGAATTCACTGAAGGGAAAGGAACATGACACTGAAAACCAGCACCAGCTCTCCAGCAGAGTTTAGGCTGGGAAGGAGGACAGTGTCATTTGCCAGCAGCTTGACTGTTGAAGAGCTGCTTTGAAAGCTCAGCTATAGAAACTGCGCTGTTCCATGACAGCCACAGCCTCTGAGCAAGTCTGCTGTCTCTTTTAATTAGCACTCTCCATGAACATCTCAGGATTTTGTGTTACACTCCTAGAGAACTATCATTGCCTTGAACCCAAGAGGGATGAAAGTATCACAGGACAGTGAAACATACTAATAATACCTAGGAGATGGACACCTTCCCCATCACCAGATGCAGGACTGTGAAAGGAAGATCTCCTCTAAATCTCCTCTGCTCTCTTTCACTTCTTCTGTCTCTGTTGAAATTTCTGTCTGATGCCCCATCACTGCCCAAAATATTTGCACAGCAGGCACCCTCCTGCTTGTCCTGGTTCCTTAGATTTGGTACTTCAGTGCCTTGCCTGAATGCACTCCTGAAAATACACACCAAGGAGATGAGAAAAAACAAGAATGACAAACCCACAGCCAGCATATTCAACAGGGGTGCAGATTGAAGTGTGCCACTGGGGACCCAAGACAAACACCTGCTTGGACATCCTCAGGTTTGACTTCTTTGGGAGGGTGACTCACTGAACAACCCTTCTGTTGTTCAACAAACAAAGAAACCAACCATCCAACCAACCTGCTTTGTCACACCCAAAAAGGGTGCAGGTCAGGTGACGTGGAAGGAACCTGCCACCCCCTCAGCAGCATGTGACATCCCATCATACCTATAACTCAGCTAATACCAAACAAATCTCAGTATTGCACAGCTGACAAAGAGCCTGCAGTGAGACAGAACCACTCCTGTTTACAGCATTAGCACATTATACACATTCAAGCAAGCCTGGAGTCAGCAGAACTGATCTAACCTTGCTGTGTAAGAACCCTCTGCTTCACAGCCCAAACGAAATAAAAGCCCAAGCAAGCAAATTAAACTGCACCCAGTAATTGCCATGCTCCTGGTCAGAAGGCCCCAGGGACAAGGGAATGAAGATGGCATCTATGATGATGTTCAGTGATGTTGTGTCTTTGAAAACTGGCCTGTGACATGGAGGAGAGCTGCCCATTGATTAGAAGAGGCTCATGGGGTCAGCTTAAGACTCCAGCACATTTAGAAGTCAATAGTGCCAAGCGACAAGCAATGGAAAATACACTTGGGTTAGTTCTAAGGCAGCTGATTACATGGGCCCAGTGTTCACGCAGCTGGAACAAGCTCCCACACTCTCTTCTTGTCCCTTACACTGCTTGACACCTTTCTGCCCAGGAATGAGGGCAACCTGAATCAGGAGTAGATGCCCCATTTCACCAGCAGATGCCCAAACTACAGCACAATCTTTCTGCAGCCACCCTCTTCAGGAGCGTAGGCATAGCAAATGCAGATGACTTCATGCCCAGAGCATCCTTTAGTGGCAGCTTCCTTTCCCCTGGGTTTTTATCTTCAAGGCCTACCAAACTGTATCCCTGCCCACCAACCACCCCTGCTCCTGGGAATGTGTATTCCATTTCCATCCCACCCACGAGAAGCCATCAGCTGGCAGATCATGTGGACACAGCTCGTGCCTGTTCTGCCAGCACACACTGGTCTGCAGAGCAGTTACAGTCTTGTCACTGCCCAGAGGCAATATTCAATATTTTCAGGCTGGTATTACAGCTGGAGTGCCATGAACAGATATTCCTCTCGTGCTTTTTCAAACCACCCAACACAGCTGCATCAACAGCTGCACAGTTGGTTGTGCCAAGGGCAGGCAAAGCAGTTTCAGTACTGCAGGGTGGGACACCAGAAACCTCTCCTGAATGTTTCAAGCATGACTGGGGTAACTCTTTGGGGTGTTGCCACAAATTTGCTTCTAAGAAATGGGCTGCTGTGTGTTGTGGTTCCCCATTTATATTGAGATTTGTCTTGGTGTAGTCCTGAGGTGCACAAGTTGGCCCTGCTCTGCCTTCACGGTAAACCTGCAGTGCCCTGTGTGAGACAGAAAGTTGGAAGCCTCATTTTTAATCACTTCTGGTTTTGATTTCATCCGTGTTTTTCCAGATTTTTATTTATACTTTGTAAAATTTTCCAGAAAGCAGAAAATCTGTTCAGTCAGGTCACATTGTGAAGGATATGCCAGTTTGTCCCTCCACCAGTCATCATGACATACCCCTTGTCCCATCCTTCTCTGCCAAGAGGAACTTAAAAATCTCTTGATTTAAGGAATTAAAAATATATAGGAAATAAATATATATAATAAATGCATATATTTTAATTCCTATACTTAAAAATATATAAGAATTTTAAAATCTCCTACTACCAATATTGTCCAAGTGGCAAAGATAACACACTGTGGGACTCCTGAAAACACACAGCCAACTCCTTCACAGTGATCAAAAGAAAAACCCATACTCTTGTTAAGAGCTGCTCTCCCACTCTGTGCCCTCCTGACTGCTGGCCCATCTCTCCCAGATCTCAGTGAGACACCCCATAATATGAACCCATGACCATCTCCCACCCAGCAGCATAGCAGGTGAATCCCTGGATGAACATATCCATGAGCTGAAAGCACTGTATGGATTAAATTCCTTCTTTTCTGGGTCAAGAGATGCTGCAGTGCCCCACAAGGCAGCACAAGCCCTACACAGAATATCCACATGCCAGACATGACCCTGGCACAGCACATGGCTGCAGCTCTGCATGTTGGCAAAAGAATGCGAGAAGTCCTTGTGGATACCTAGATATATTTTTATTTATTTATATTTTTTTCATTGGCTCTAGCTCCTCTGAAACATCATCTTCCATAGTGAAGGATGGGCCTAAGAGGCAAGACTTCAGAAGGTGAAGAGCAATAGCATGGCTTCATTTTTTCAAACATCTCTATCCTAAGTTCAATGTTTGGGCATAAACATCTTGTGTTTTCCAGGACTCAATTTCAAGGAAAAAGCAGACAATAAAACCTGTACTCCAGAGTCTCATGTCACAACCCCCACAAAAATGTTAAAAGGGCAACAGGCAGGGAACAGCACCTTAAAACAATCTTATTGTGAAAATTGGTGTTTGATGAGCAATGCAGGCTGCAGGTTACCATAGCAACCAGATCCATCACCTAGGTGAGCGAGCAGTGATACCAGCATGAACCTGTCCCCACACAGCCTCACACCCTGCACGCTGGCAGCCTCCCAGTCCCTGGGAGTGTCCCTTCATACCAACAGATGGACAGCAGCAGAGCATATGGACAGTCTGCAGGAGGGGTGACTCTCCTCACAGCACCAGCCTGCCTTGCTAAGGAGGATTATTTCTGACAGCAGCACCTGTGGAAGTGCTGGGCACTTGAGGCAACCAACACGTGTAACCTGATTTACTACCAGAATAATAAGCAGCAAGTTGCCTGAAAGCTCTTTGGAAAAGCTTCTGATAGCCAAAGAGTGCACTGAACATAGCAGAGGGTCTGAGGCATAAATCCACACAAAACAGAGGGAGTGTCTGGGGGCATTGGCAAGGTCTTCCCCCAAGGAACCATGACTTTTGGGAAGCCAAACTTTCAACAAGGAACACCAAACCCAATAAATTCCCAAATCAATACCTTACCTATTCCATGGGAATGATCTGTTCCAAATAAGGCCAAATAAGATGTTTCTCTAGTGTTGCACTGCTGCTGTTTAACTCTGGGTGCCTGAGGAACGCTCCTGAGTAGAGATGTGTTTGTTTACAACCAAGCAACACATCACTGATTACAGGCACAGATTCAACTCCAGACTCCTGAAAAATACTGCCTTTTTTTTTTCCTAACAATGTTACATAATTGGTAGCTTCTGTAATCTAAAGGGATTTTCGTTGCTTGGGTTAAAGGAAATTAAATGGAATTAAGATTTTTTCCCCCCCTTTTGTTAAAGGTTGCCTTTATATCCCATCGAGAAATTACCCGAGACAGAAATCTCTTCTCCTGCACTTTGATAAATAGGGATGACTCAATATTTCCCCTTTTGCTTTAAATATCCTGTCATCCTTGTGGTTTGCTTTGTTCAGCTATTCTCTCAGCTTCATCCAGCCCCTGCTGTAATGCCACAGGAAGTCCTCTGTGGTTCTTGTGCCCTTTCAGTGCATCCCCTTAGCAGCAGAGCACTCTGACCTTTACACCTGCCTCACTTTACTTACCCAGCAGACCCTTGCTAACCCCCCAGACAGCCCTTCTCTGATCACCACCTCCTAGGCACCAGGAGATTACATTATCTTGGCAGAGCCAAAAACATGTCATGCCTTTCCAAGCCTTTACCCTCATTGAAGCACACTCAGATTTGGGGCTGCAGTTTAAATTTTCTAAGTAGACTGAGCTGTTACAGCTTCATTGACAATTCAGGAGGTGGGGAAACTTCTTCAATCAAATTTGGTTTGAAACCTAATTATTTGCTTCCTTGTCTTTTGCCCATCTTTCACTGCCCCCTGCTCCTTGTGCTCAGCAAAGACAGTGGTGTCCTTCACCTGCTTACCCATGCACAGGTTGAGTAAAGACCATTAGAAGCCAAGCCCTTTGTAATCCTGGAGAACAAAAGTATAACTCTTCTTGATAAAGCCAGTTTTCTTCTCTCTCACTGGCTGATGAGGGGATAACACCAGCAAAAGAAAACAAGATCAAAGTCATAGTGCTGGATCTGAGAAGACAAAAGAAAAAAATTTCAGAAAGAAAGGAACATCGGGCAGATGAGAGAAATAAGAAATGCATTTCTGCAGCAAAGGACATTTTACACTGAGGCTAGACAAGGGCAGAAGATTCTAGGGAAAAACAGGGCCTCTGTGTTCCAGGGAAGACATCTACTGGGGCCTGAAAGATTCAACCTCAACACAGAGAACACTTGAGCAGTGGAAAACAAAAAAATAGGAGAATGGAAATGAATAAATGTTTTATTGTTAGCTGAACACTGTACATTCTTTGTTGTTGACAGATGCAGCTTGAATTTTGCAGAGCTTTAGTACCTGCTGGCTTCCCTGATGAAAACACCCCTCAGAGGTGATCCAGGAGTGCCAAGGGCTCCCACCCTGTCCCTGCAGAGGGGCTGAGGCTCAGCCTCAGCACGTGAGCCAAAGTCCAGACTCTGTGAGAGGACGACATACCTGCCTTGATTTGCTGATGTCAGATAGGGAACAGTGTGGCCTGGAAACCTGCAGAGGGTCTAGCAAGGTGAACAGAACACATGGATGCAGTCAACTGCTCAGGAAACTCTCCATGTTTTTTGTCTGTGAATCATATTAAAAAAAATGTTTATTTAGTTCATATCCTTAGCAGTCCTCTTCAGAGGATTGGGTATCCAAGGTCAGGATGCCTTTCAGGACAACTGGGTACCTTTAATGAACAACTGCACTTTAAGCAGTGAATTTAATTAAAATGCATCACTACACTGGAGAAAATATCCAGCTCTTGTGACATTGTGCAATAGTGCACTCAGTGTAGAGATACAAGATAAACAAGGAACACTCCAACCTTGTGTATCATCCTGCATGACTTAACTTCCTATTACTTTTTACCTTTTTTCTTTCTCAATTCCTAGTTACATGTATAGATTTAGAAAAGATAACAGGCTACATGGACTTTGCAGAACTGCCAGCAGCTGCTCAGGTGGAACTCTTGCCATGATGAGGTTGCAAGCATGCTCAACTGTGCAGAAAGAAAACTCCCTCATGAACCATCTCACAGGTGTTTCCTGCAGGAGCACTGGAATGCTCAATTGTTTCCAACTCCATGCCCTGAGAAACTAAATGGGTCCTAAATGCTGTAATCCCATTTTGACTTTCACTTTTATCACTCTCAAAACCAAGACTGCAGCAGGAGAAGGCAGTAGGATTTTGTCTGTTGCTGCAAAGTGCAAAGAGCAGCCCAAGATGGCACCTGAGAGGCAGGAATGTAAAGCTCCCTCTTTTCTATAATGACAAACAAGAGAAATGTTATTCATTTGTTTCTGTGTGGGGAAGGCTCCCACCAGAGAAAACCCAAAAAACCAGGAGAGAACTGCTTGAAGAGATCATGAAAGGAGACCTTCAAAGGCAGGGGGCAAAGAACCTTTGGATTACTTTCTTCCCTTTTTATAATGCATAGAGGACATGAAAGAGGTTTTTCAGTAGCTCTTTCTTATTCTAAAAGGATTTTTTTTTTGGTTCCTGCTTCTTTTTTACATTAAAAATTCAAGTCTTGCCTTGCATAGAAGGCTCTGAGGCAAACAGCATCAAAGCCATGCACAAGTCAGGATCAAGTACATTGGTAAAGGACATTTGGTTTGTGCCCATCTTGCAATTCTTAAGGTTGCAGATAAAAGTCAACAAATTTGAAGATTCAAAAACCAAACCAAATTTAGTTCAGCTGCAACAAATACTTTTAGAATAGTGAAAAATTCACATCTTTAAATTACTAATGTTTTAACTTAAAAAAAAAAAAAAATGTACCCTCAAAAATTCACAGTTGTGTTTGGGCAGAAGAAACCTGTCCTTCATGCTCAAAGTGAAATTAGTGATAAATAAAAGCAGTGATAAATAAAGCACCTTTGTGTCGTGGTCAATAGGGTCTAAGTTACCTTCTGAAACAGACTTGTATCCCACACCTTTTTTCTGCTGAAGGGAAAAATACTTTCTCAGCCAGCTGGTCACTTGTCTGGGTAGGAAAGCAGCAGCAGAGCTCTTGGAGAAGGATTGGAGACTATTTCTTGTGCAACAACAGAACAAACTCCAAGTCTGTTGTACCTACAAAATGCCAGATGATTTTCTCCACTGCTTGTAGCAGCAGGAAACCTCTCAGACCCATGGGTGGTGAAACTATCTGCTAAGAACATAAAAATACAAAATAAAAGCATCTTCTTGTAACACAAACATGTTGGATTTGGAAGCTAGCAAGAGGAAGCAGAGATGGTGCATCTGATGACATTGTCCCAGTTTGTTTCTCAGGGTAGATCTGAGCTTTCAATACTGAAGTGTTACTGTAACACTTTTTCCCTGTTCTGCATATGTGGTTTTGGTGGATTGCCTACTGAATATTGAGTTAGAGATGCTGAGAGCCTGCTTGTGCTCTCCAATTCCTGTGGCTATGGTGCCCTAGTCAGAGTTAAATGATACATTACACCCTGAGTCACCCTCTGCTAATGCCTGCTGGATGTTTTCTGGCATCAAGGTTTAGAATTGGAGCTCATTGGAAATTTTCCATAGGAGAGATTTTCAGTTTCTGAGAAAATAGGAATTTTCCATGAGGGGAAAAAAAAAAAGTTGTTTCTGCCAAAAAGGTTTGTTTGCAAAAAGGATCAAAAGACAGTATTTCATTTTGAATAGACCTGGACTAACAAAACTGCTCAATGCCCCAGGTGATCCACGTGAATTTTGGATACTTTCTGGTGGAAACAGTCCAGCCAGAGCCCAGCCTCAGACAAAGAGGGGGCTGTGACTGCAATTTTCAGATGGCCCCGTGTGACTGCTGATTTCTGACAGCCATGAGTGTCACAGGTGCCTGCTGGGCAGGACAGGGGGTGACAATGCCCCAGTTACACAGCAGGGTTACAGAGCCCCATGCAGGATCTCCAGCAGTGAGACAGACCCAGACAGGTTCTGCAGTGAGGGAGAAGGCACTTCCAGTAACCCCCAGGTGCTTTCTGAGCTGGCATTTCCACCCCCACATCCTTTCTTCTCTGCTGGAACCACTTGCTCCACTCTTCCACCCCTGTTCCCTCCCAGCTCCCATCCTCTTTGCTCACCCCTCATATCCCAGGTGCCACTCAGTGCCAGCTGAGCAGCTCCCCTGAGCAGCTCCCCACTGGCAGGCACTGGAGCTGTCCCCTCCCTGCCTGGCTGCCCTCACCCCACACAGGGCACAGACTGTGCCCATCACACCTGGGCAGTCCAGGGCCACCTCCATGCTGCTTCCCACCAGGAACCTGAATGGGAGACAAATCCATTGATGCCCTCCAATCCTTTGCCCCTTCAGCAGAAGTTTCTCCTACAGCTGAAAATGCTCCCAAAGCTTGGTTTTCATTTGTTTCTTTTTGTTTAAAAAACAAAACCTCACAACCTCTCACAGCTGTCTCAAAGGAGGCCCCTCCTCTGCCCTCCCAGTACCCATCAGGAATGCTCTGAGATCTGGAGACTCTGCACTGTCAAGCCAGCAGTAATCTTCTTATCCTGTTTCAGTGGGCTCTGGCTCAGGCCACAACATGCAGATGAACACCAAGGAAACAGATCCCAAACCTGAAACTGCTGTCACCATGAACAACCAGGGCCTGGCCTGGATCTGGTTCTGTGACTTTGCTGCTCTAGGGGCAGAAAGGAATGGAAAATTGCCCACTTTGGAGCCTTCTCTGAAGTGTGGAGAACCTCAGATCAGAGCTACCAGTACTCTGGCTGGGTAGAGACCTTCCCACTTACCTTCTGCCTCCAGAAGTGAAGGCCACACAGCAAGATAAGGACATTCAATTAATATCCTCTGGCTGTCACTGGACTTCTGTCCCTTGGTCCATGAACTTCCTTCTTCACTCCCCTTCAAATAGAGCAACACCTCCTTGCACCATGAATGAACCCTGCAGACACTGCAGAGCACACGTGTCCAGCAGCTCAGCAGCCACAGGAAGGCCCTGAAGGAAGCAGAGCTTTTGGGCAGCACTGATTTCCAGCAGCCTTCAGACAGCTCTGACTGTGCCAGAGGGAAAGGCTGAGAGCTGTGCCCATGCTGGCACAAGAGCAGCTCCTAGCAAGCAGCAGGTGACAGTGACACAGCTGTCACCCCAGTGCTCTCCAGGGGAGGTGCAGGTCAGTCCTGGAACAGCCCTTGTTCCCACTGTTTGGGGAACTCTTGGAGCTCCTTTGTCCCTCTCTGTGCCAACTCAAACTGCTGGATTTGCCTTTTCTCTCCCTGACAGTGCAGCTCAGCCCAGCTCACAGCACTGCAGGGTCTGGCTGATGCACCAGGGCTGCATGGGAACTGCCAGGGTCTGAGCAGGGCCACAGGGGCAGAGGCCACTCTGCCACTGCTGCTGGCAGCACAGGGCCTCCAAGAGCTGCAGCAGAAAGGGTCAGAACGATGGGCTGAGAGAAGAGCATCAGCCATGTGATCTGTCACAGGGTGACACTGGCACTGTCTGAGCCTGCCAGCTGGCCTGACATCAGGGGAGGCTGCCCCAGCCACCCAGCCACAGCCCAGAAGGGACAGGACAGGCTGCAAATCTCACTGACAGAGCCCACCCCTGCCCCCAAAAGCCCAGAGCTGAGTGTTCATGCAAACAGGGCAGCAAGCAGAGGCTCCTAAAGCAGCTGCAGCTACTGAGTGCCCCACAGGGCTCTGTGGGGGTGTGGAGAGCACCAACTCTGCCTGGCCACCAACCACACACCAAAGCTCTCACAGCAAGGGTCACTTGGTCAAACTGTGCCCCTGCTGCTCCCCTCCCTCTCCACATCCCCGTGTGCCAGCCAGGGCTGAGCCCCACGCGTGCAGGGCCTGGGATCTACTCTCACTCCATTTTCTGATAATATACAAGCAGGGTTTCCTACAGGAGATCATGTCACCTGCAGCAATGATACTGGATGATAAACTCTTTAAACCCAGAATAAAAATGATCAGACAAATGACTGCACTTCTTACAGGCAATTACAGAACAGTTCCTCAAAAATACAAAGAGCCCCTTGAAAAAGGAGCTGAGAAGACAACTGGCAGAAATCAGAAGGGAAGGGCAAGAGTGAAAGATGTGATTTGCCAAGAGGATTGGGATTTTCTAAGTGTAGAACCAGACTCAGTAAGAGAGAGATTAACTAATAGAAAACAGAAGTGCAGAAAATATCCTTTATGGAGTTGAAAGTTGAGAAGCAAGGAGTGGGAGCAGCAAAAGAGCTAAAGAAGATTTAAACCATCTTACATCCCCAGGGAGAAACAGTTCATGAGGCTGAGCACACACCTGAGTCAAGGACAGGTAACACAAAGCTGCTGCTCTGCTGCAGAACTGCACCTTTCCTCAGCCTGGCCTTCAGTGCCCTGTCCTGCTCCAGGCTCTTTGTGCTGCAGGTTTTGAGCTGATCTGTGGCAAGAGCCAGCAGAGCCTGGGGCAGCTGGAGCTCAACCTCCTCCTCCTGGGAGCTGGCAGAGCCTCCAGAGCTGCTGGGAATGAGCCAAGCCCACAGGCCACACAGCACCCTGGGCTCTCACCTGCCTGACAGGTGCTTTCCAAAACCAGACTAGAGCCTACTGCTCATTGTGAAAAACCACCAGGCACTGCACTGATCAATGCAATCACTACCAACTCCTAGGCTCTGCACACCTTTAGTAGTAAAATAAGACTTTCTTTTTGAAACTGGGGTGTCTAAAATTGACAGTAATTCACTGTAGCCATGAATTTAGTCTACTTGAATCTTCCCATATGAACCTTAGGCCAGAGCACCCCAAAAACATGACACCAAATGTGCACTGCAGCCATGTGCTGCTAATTACCAACCTGCCATGCACAGTCAAGGGAAATTTAATTTACAGCAGTCAAGGTTGACAGAAAAAGCATTGCTCAGAAGAAATATTCAGCTAAAAGAAATAACTCATAACTTAATGCTCTCTTAATTGCTCTTTTTTCTGCACAAAAATTTAAATTATCTCAATGTTAGCTTTCAGGTTACTCTTGTATCAAAGACATAAACAGAAAACCTTTTAAAATTGCAAAGCAGCAGTAAGGAATGACGTGTGAAGTATTTTAACATTTTCATTTTTGTCACCATGTCTCTCCCCTTCTGCCTGCAGGTTTCACCCAAACTTGGTGAACCCACAAGCCAAAGACTGGCATTAGAAATGTGCAAGCTGGGTTCCTGCTTCCCAAATAACACCAAGAACACTTCCAGCATCTGCCCATCATAGCTTTTTCACACTTTGGTCCTTGTCAAGTACCTGTTTTTTATATTAGATAAACTGGAGCCAAAATTCCAAGCCTGCCTGTATAATGTGCAGCATTTCCCACATATTGCATTCTGATGGTCTCAAACCTAGGATTGCAACAAAAATCACTTTTTAAATTACATAATAGATATTTTCAAGCTATTGACAAGCTCCAGTGAACTCATCTTACACTTTTCCATAGGTGTGTAACTATCCCTGCCATGTTTCTGTGCTTTTTGTCCTTCTAGAACATCCTTCTGGAATGATTTACAGCCAAGAGCCAGCCCTCACCTGCAGCTCTGTGTGTTGGAAGGGCTCCTCACACCTGCAGCATGTGCAGCACCACCAACTCCAGCCCAAAGGATTTCCCCCCTGCAGGAACAGGAAAAGGCTGCTCTGCCCATGCCCCGGGTTTGTGGCACTGTTCTCCCAATTCACGACACAACTGCTAGGGAGAAGAATGAGTTAGGAAAGGAGTATTATTTTAACTCCTTAAATGCTGTTTCCACATAATTTGGATGTTAGCTTGCACAACCCAGCACTCTGTAATTCCAGAGATGGAAGGTGAGGAAATTCAGCAGCTGCAATCTGAACTTTCATAGCCAGGTGAATCTTTGCACCTTTTACTCTCTCCAGACTTGACTTCTCAATCTGTCTAGATGCCCAGAAACTTGAATTAGTCTGATTTCTCAAACTGTCACTTTATTTTATAATTCCATACAATCTGGAGATGCTGTTAAAGGCCTGAGGCCAAGAGCTTGGCTGGCAGTTGTTTAAAGTGTTCAACACTGCATGCCTTATCTAGATGCCCTGAATTATAGTTACAAAGGCTTATTTATTAATGTTGCACTATACAACATTCTGAAAACAGATCTAAGAAACCTATACAGCTTCTATTCTTGTTTATGCTCAAATAAAAATCAAACCTAATCCTTCCTTCAGGTCTCTGAATAACACTAAGCATATTAAATTCAGTTCAACATCTTTGAATTGTAGAACCTTGTTAAGCAATACTCACATTTTTATTACCCTGAGTTTCTCCTTGGTGGGATGTGAGGCACATTCCCAAAGGCTGCCACAAGAGGAAGAAAGAAGAACTCTTAATGGGATCCTCCAGGACAGCTCAGCACAAGGAATTTGCTAGGGAAGAAGTGGAAAAACACCTACTGATGATTTCATTTTAGTCATGGAGAACAGACAACTGCAGTCATTTCTCTTGGTTTTTTTTCTAAACATATCCCACTAAAACATATCTAAATTGTATCTTTCTGTTACTGCACACTGTTTATGTTCCCTCATTCCTGATAAATTCTGCAGTGCTGCCAGCATTAGGAACACCTAAGGCCAGTGTCACTCAGGTGCTGTCACCTCCAGCCATGGGACACCCCCCTTTGGTGCACACAACCCTGGACACTGGAATTACACAGCCCCACCACAGCACAGCTGCAAAACTCTCCTGCAATGGAAAACCTTCAGCCTTAAGGGTCCCTTTATGGAAAATGAGGGTGTCAGTTCTGGCCAGGGCATTTCTGAGCAGGGAAACAAAACGGCCTTACTTGTGCAAAGCAGAATCTCCAACAGGAGCCCTCTAAAAAAGAGCTTGCCTTAATTTTTTGTTGTGAATACAATACACTCACCAAAAACCTAAGCTGGCTGTACAACTTGGGGTTTTGTGGTGGCATTTTTTAAAAGAGAGATGCACCAACAGGACCAGGAAGCAGAACACAGGAGCATAGAATGGTCTGGGTTGGAAGGGACTTTAAAGATCATCTCACTCCAGCCCCCCACAGGGGCAGGGACTCCTTCCATTAGCCCAGGTTGCTCAGGGCTCCATCCAGGATGGGGCATCCACAGCTCCTCTGGGCAACCTGTACCACTGCCTCACCACCCTTACAGTAAAAAAATTTCTCCCTGCTATCTAATCCAAACCTGCCCTCTTTCAGTTTAAAGCTGTTCCCCTTTGTCCTGTCACTCCATGCTCTTGCAGGCAGTGTCCCTCTCCCTCATTCTTCTCTCTGGAAACAGCCAATTTCCTTCCAAGAATGCAATATATTGATGCACACCACTGCTCCCTCCTTTCAGCTTCTCTCCAGGTTGTGATTTCTGGGATGTTTTGACCTGCCTCTAGTCACATGGGATTTGAACTGGATCTGCCCTGGTACACTTGTAGATGTAGATGGTATATGCCAGAAAGAACTCTTCACAGGTTCAGTGAGCTCAGATTAAGCCAGGCACTGATTTAAAGAGGTAACATGTAAAAGAACAGGGTAATGCTTCCCTCATTATGATACAAACCATCACCTTGAATTGCAATGTGCTGGAAAGCTAAAGAAAACAGCATTTAAAACTGCCTGACAAAGGCCAAAACCTTTGGTGAAAGGAATACAGATGTATCAGAGAAATAACCACAAAGGTGACAGAAAATAAAGGCACTGCACCCAAAAAGATGGCACCAGTGAACAGCCATGGGAAGAAAAGCAGCACAGACAGGAAAATACACAGCAGCCAGCAAAAGTCTAAAACAAAGGGGGGAAAAGGGGAAGGAGCAGAAGGAAAGCTGATGAAGTTGCCTGCAGGGAATGACCAGGCAGGCCATGAACAGAGGGAGACTCACTGACAGCTGCCTTGTCCCAGGGTGATCCCACAGCTCCAGGACAGCTCCTGCTCGGGCTCCTGGAGGTGCCAGCTCAGAGGGCAGGTCCTGCTCATCAGCTCTGGGGGGAAAGCAAATTTTAACCAGTCAGGGCAACACCTCCTTGCATTTCATGTGCTTCCTCCCACCAGGGCCGTTTCAAACACCTCCTCAAGTGCCTGACTTGCCCCCTCAATTCAAATTTGACATTTGTCTGACTTCCTGTCCCAATTACCCCTTTCCCCTGCAATCTGGGATCTTCCTGTCCGTGACAAAGAGAAATGCCAACATTTTCTACAGCAGCTCAAACAGGTGTGGTCTCTGTTGGGGGCTACCAAAGACCAAATATTTCTGTCTGCAAAGTAATTATCTTCCTGAAGGGCAACTTCTTGTTCAGGAATGCTGCTGAACACAACACCTGCAGAACCTGCACCAAAAGCTCTGAATGCTGTTTCAAACACAACACTCTCCTGATGTTTGCCACACTGCATTAGCTGGGACAAACACATTACCTGTGACAGCAGCTCCAGAGGCAGCCAGGAGACCCCAGTGACCAATTACACTCAGCTCCTAAAAATCAGAGAAGTGAAGGGCCAAAAATTTATCAACCAACCTTATCAGCTCCTATCTCCAGGCAGGACACAGGAAACAGCCTCTCCTTTTTGCCCTTGCCAAAAAGAAACAGAATCAGCAATAATCATACAACAAGGCAAGGGAGGCTACCAACAATGAATTAAAATTGATTGCATCTTTTATACAGCACTTTGTCTTAATTCTTTAAAAATGTTTGTGCAAGCCAGAGTTTGTCATGACTTAAAATGATTCTGTATTTGAAAGGAAGAAAGCTGAGCCACTCTAAGGCAATAAGGGAGACCTGATACACATCCACAAGAAACTGATCCTCTTCAGTAATACAGTAAACACATTTTTCTTCAAAATTTTATTTTAATTTAAATTATGGGGCCAGCCAGATTTTTTGGGTATGAAACACTTTCCTCAGGAGAAATGAAATGCTACCACGGAAATAGAATTACAATTGTATACATCTCTTATTATTAAAAAAAAAAAAACAAAAAAACAAAAACAAAAAAAAGAAACAAAAACAAAATGAAAAAAAGCTTGCATTTAAATATGTTTTAGTAATACCCTTAAGCCTTCAAGCAGATAAGAAACCACTTCCAGAACAAGTTTTTTAATATGAACAGCACATCGAAGGAGCTTTAATTTAAATACAACTTCTTTTCGAAAGCCAACATTCAAATGTTTCCACATATTAAAAAAGTCACCACAGCCATTGATTCCAAGGCCTAATATAGAGAAACCTCTATCCCAGTCCAAATGTTTTCACTTCTTTACACATAGAAACCTTTAGCACATCTACATCTTTCTAAAGAGGAAGCCTTACATGTTATGGTGAGTAACTTGGCAAATAATATTTCCTCCACTCAGCTATGATAAACCAAAATATAGCAGACAGTTAGTACTGAGCTACACCACCACTCCATGCCAGCTCTGCCTGGCATCTCTGGGAAGAGTCAGCTACTTTCTTTCCTGTAAGCAAAATGATTCTGTTTGCAAAGGACACGTTAAGACCCTTTAAAAGACCAATTTCCATGTTAAGAGCATTTTTAACCAACTGAGTGAAAACGCTCGATTTTCTGGAGCTCTGGGATTTTCCTTGAGAAGGCTTTCAAATCAGCTCAAATGTCACTGATTGGGAAATATTTCAAATGGGAAGAGGACAGGAAGCAAGAAACATTTTCTGTAGCATTCACAATCATTCAGTCATGCAGAATTGGAACTTCCAGACCCCAATCCAGGAGTTTTTGCCTGGTTGTGATCTCAGCGTTACTATATGATGGATAGATACAATTTCATTAACATCATTTAGCTATATTTAGTAGATTCCTTTTGTATGGTCACAGTAACAAAAACACGGTGCAAAATCAGTTGGATTTTCTCTTTTTATAAATACTGATAGTTTGCAGCAATAAAGAACAAAATCAACAAAAATGAATCATTTTGTTATCCTAGGACACCTATGGAACTGCTTCTTGAGGTCAGAGGGAATGGAATCACTCACACAACTATTGTACTGAGTTATTGACTGTCAGAAATGACGCGCTGCAGGCTCCCCAGAAGTCAGAGGAATCAATATTAATTTAGCATAATCCTTGCCCTTTGCAGAGCTGGTGAGCACAATGCTAGTGTAATGAAATAAGGCCAATATTATCTGGTGAGAACGGAGCAGGAAGGGTTCCAGTTCTCTGTTTCAGCCTACCCTAACTGATGGCACCCCATTAGATACGTGAATACAAAGAATTTGTTTGGGTTTGGGTGTTTGTTTCCTTTTAAATGCTGCAGTACTTAAGATTGTTAAATCAGCATTTCCATGTGATCTGAAGTATTCAATTACATATGAGCATTCATTTTGCAAAACTCAATATTAGGTAATAGTTACAGACTAATACAATAACATTCCTCTGCTGTACAAATTAAATCATATTTTAAAGAAATGAGCAGCCTAGGAGTTATATACAAAAGAAACCAGCAAGCATTGTTGAAATGAAATGCAAAATGTCACTGCTAGGTCTACTGTCTGAAATACCTTTAAAGTAAAATTAACAAAAACCCCTTAGAACGTATTTCCAAGTTTACAAGTCAAATCTCAGAAAAATCAAATCATGTAAAAAAAAAATTCTATAAAGCAGTGAAAGGCATATATACATTTTCCTTATGAACCTTGAGATTTCACTCTTTTAAAAGTTGCTAAGTTTCAATATCAGTTTATTTGCAAGACAACTGTTTATCCCAATAAGCTCACATCTTAGATACATTTCCCCTTTGATTACAAATAAAGCACTGCACTTTTTTTTTTTTTAAATCAAGGCATATAATCTTATACTATGGTGCCAGGTATGCACAGGTCACATTGTGCTCATTATCTCAAACAAGGTAAGTGCAAACATACAGATTTATTCAGATTTGCAAGCATGCAACCTGTTACTTAACTACATGAATACCTTCTCTCCTAGACCAAACTAGCATCTATATGTTTGCTTTCACGAACCTAGAATCTTTCTTTTCAGGACTCCTAAAACAAGCAGTGTCTTTGAATTCTGAAATGACACAAATATCAAGAAAGTCCACATTGTGCAAGAAAGCAGCAGCTATGTTTCTCAACTTGGACTAAAAATGAAAAGAGAAAAACAAAAACCGTTCACTGAACAGCAGATTAGCAGTAATGTTCCTCATGAATCGATAAGAGTGCCTGATGCTGAATATCTAACAGCAAATGCTGAATTTGGGTTTAATATTTTAAAGGTTTATTGGAGTTTAAGCTTCTTGCTGTGCTGGTCTCTTCAAATCCCTGATCTGTTTAACTAAATAGGTCTTCTCATCATTAAATTGTTCATCCTCGGTCCTGTCATTCTGAAACTTGCTGAGGAACTCAATAAGTTTGGTCTGGTTCTTTAGAAGGATGTCTAATATAGGCTGTGTCTTGTTAGGATTGGCTACAAACACCTGCAAGAAAATAAAAGACATTGAGCACAACAGCAAGAAACAAAAGGTTAACTTAAAAAATAAATTATCTAACAAAATACTGATGATGATAAATTAGAACTATGTTTTAATTATTCCAGTATCCCACCAAAAAAATTGCAAGTCTTTAAATAAAATTACTTTTTTTATTTTAATCAGGGCATAAGCTGAACATCAGTACCAAAGTAAATCTAGTCTGTGGGAGGTGACCAGCCTCAACAGCCTCTGCAGAAACCAATGCAGACACTTTATGGTTCAATTCTATGGCAAATGCATGGTTTCACATCATGTGCAGCATCTGATGGAATCTCACACGTCACTGCAAAGTTTCAGACCTCCAGTTATAACTCTCAGCTGCCTGTCTGCTGCAAAGTCAGAAGCCATCTGTCATAATGCTCAAATTCCAAGTCAGGTGAGTGAAATGCTGCTCTTTCAGAGATCATGCACTGTGATAAAACCACTTTTGAACTCCATGATTTTGTATGGAATCACGCATTCCTCCTCATCTTAATGCATTCAATTCCAAAAGTTTCTGAGAGATGCTACTCTGACAACCACATGGAAGTCCCTAAATAGTTTCTAAATGGTTTTCAGAAGATATCCAGGACATCAATTTGTAAAGATGGATCATAATCAAGCAAACATCAGTGCTCCCTTTATTTAATCACCTAGCACACATTAAGGTCAGCTCCATTTAGGCTCAGCTGAGCAGTTTACTCAATGAAACAGCTCCTGCTCAGATTCCTTTTGTTTCACAGTGGGCTTTTGTAACTTACCTTGAACACATGGAAGGCCTCAAACTGAATGTTACGACTCTTGTCTCGTAGAAGGTTCATCATTAGTTTGAGATTTTCAGGTTTACTGATGTACTTTGTCATAATTGTGAAGTTGTGTCTGTCCAGTAACAATTCACCGAGAAGCTGAAGGCAGAAAAGAAGGAAAAATGAAAGAATTACTAACAGAAGAATCAACATGTATATAAATGCTTTCAGACCCCTGAAGTGGTGTGGTGCTCTGGGAATGCAGCACCAGAGGACAGGATATAAAGCAGCCACACAACTAAGTGCCCTAAATTTCCATGTGCAGGTGCATTTTCCCCTTATTTCAACAACACAGTTTCTCCTTTTCCTCAGGAAGTGAAAAATCCCACTTGTGCCCCCTTGTTATGAATTGGAAAGAGAAGCCTTTCAATTTTTCCCCCATAACTTCATTATTTTTCCCACTTATTCAGAAGCTATTTAGCATAGAAAGAGTACCTTTTAAAAAACCCCAAAACCCAATAAAACAGGTTAGTATATCAAATGAAATACTGGCTGCTCTTTTACTACCTAAAAGGATTTTAAAAGGATTAAAAGGATTTTGCCCACAAGGTTCACCTTTGCTGCAAGCTCTGCTTTACATTTATGTTCACTATTTCTTACCTACTTGAATATAAGATCACTATTGCTTTAGACACATCATGTGAATCTTTGTTAAATTATTTAAATGTAACCAGACTTGAAGGAAAAAATCAATAAAAATAAAGAAATTTGATGAGCCAGTTTTTCATAGGGAGAGAAATTACTTTGGTCTGTGCTGGACACTAAGATATGTAAGAACTGGACTAAAAAAATTAGCTGATCCCAAGAATTAAAATGTCTGAAGAATTAACATAAATACTGTTCAAGGCTGTTACAGAAGCCATTTCGAACAAAGTTAACCCACCTTGAAGATAAAGAGAATCTCTTTGCATTTCAGAAGAAAATAAAACTGCCTTACCTTAAGTGACTGTCTCTTTGTCACGTAATTTTCTGAATGAAGTAACTTCTCATATTCACTGAAGAACTACACACAGAATAAAGAGAAGGGTTAGGACTTATTCAAGTGTCATGGGCATCTTCTTCCAAATTATTGCAACAAAGTGGAGAAGGTGGAAATGCCTAACAAAACCAAACAGGATCTGAAATCTCAGTGGGTTCCTGTAAGTCACTACACTGTCACTACTCAGGCTTTTAAAGCATATACAAAGTTAAACATTGAATATGCTTTAAAAAATATGTACGTGCTCTTTCAAGAGACTTTAATGTTTAGATCACGGGGCAGTGGAAGGAGTTTCCTCACCATTTCTTACAGAAACAGGCTGCCCAGAGCAGCTGTGGCTGCCCCATCCCTGAGGTGTCCCCGGCCAGGCTGGATGGAGCTGGGAACAATCTGCTGTGGGTGCCTGTGGAGGGGCTGGACCAGGGCACGTTTGAGGGGACAGCTCCTGTACCCCACATCTCTCTTCACAGAGAAAAGCAAGGCACAATTCTTCCCAAGAATGTTCTTATCTCATTTGCTGTGCCTGTGTTTGTGCCAAAGCAGAATGCAATGTGGAGATTGCTTACCCACAGTGATGGGGTTGTGTTCCCTTGGCCTCTCAGGGCCAGGTGTGTGTGTGTGTGTCGGGACTGCTGGGTGACAGTCACGAGACTCAGAGCTGGCTGTGTGCAGGGCTGAGGGCTTGGCTGCCACTGACATGTTTTCTGAAAAATCCGTTTGCCAGGATTTCTCTCCTGAGAAGCTGGGAGGCCTCAGAAATGACATGTAAACAATGATTCTCTGCTGCTGTGGAATGTGGCAGGTGCCTCTGTGATTGGTCTCATGTGGATTGTTTTCACTTGATGACCAATCGTGGTCCAGCTGTGTCAAGACTCTGAGCAGTCAGAAGTTTTCATTATTCATTCTTTTCTAGCCTTCTGATGTCTCCTTTCTTCTCTTTCTTTAGTATAGTTTTAGTCTATCACTGTATTTTAATATAATATCATAAAATAATACAGAACATGGAGTCAAGAGTCTCATCTCCTCCCTCGTCCTGGGGACCCTCAAACAGCACCACACTTGGCAGATTCAGTTTATATGCAATGTAACATAGTGTAATAGAATACAGAATAATATAATATAATAAAGTAATTAATTAGCCCTCTGCTATCAGTGAGTCAGATGCATCACTCTCTCCCCTGGTGGGGGCTCCCTGTGAATTCCCCAAGCTCCCAGCTCCCAGGACACCCTGGCAAGCAAGGCACGGGCTCCCTCTGGAGGAGAAGCCAGGCTGCCTCCCACAGGAGCACGTTCAGTGTAAGGCTCTGATGTCTTGCACTCACCTGAGCAAATCGATTTTTCAAATCATGCAGGGTTTTTTACAAATGCCCAAGTGACCAACTGGAGTTGCAATTCAGCGTGTCAAAATGTGAGGACATCACCGAATCAGGCAGGACTAAAATAAACATTTACCTTGCTCACTCTTTAGGGGTTTTTAATATTGTCAAGTTTTACTATTCATGAGTAGTCTAAGTTTTGTGGCTGTTACATTGTTAAATACAGCTTCACTGTGACTTTTTTTTTAGAAATACATTGATCAAAATCTCTTAAAATTTCAGATAGGATTACACAGCAAGCAGAACTTTGCTTCAAAGTAGATGAAGAGCTGAGCCAAGTATTAACTCTGCACATCTAATTTCTAAGAGCCTCTTAACTGGTTCCCCAACAGTGCCTAAAGCATAATTCAGTAGATATTTCAGGGCTAAAGCAAGTAGTCAGAAAGGGAATAATAATAATTTTTGTCTCCTGTTTAAAAAGCTGAGTCACTCAGAGGAGATATTTGTGATTTAGTGAACGTGCCTGGAGACAAACCTTTAAAACTCAATGTGATTCCAAGTTTGTTTGTTTGTTGGGTTTGGTTTTTTTTTCTAATTGCTTGTGAAGTCTGGGGGTTTTAACCAGAGTAAGATTTAAACACTGAAATATCTTTGTGGAACTGGTTCTAAATAATCTGCTGAAAGGCAAAAGGATGGAAGTCATGTAGCTGAAAATGTCAGGATAAATGAAACTCTCTAACATTATTTGTTTTGGCTTTAGATGGAGGAACTGAACCCCAAGTTCATTGATTTAATATTGTGTGGAAATCCCCAAATCCAGAGCTAAACAAGGAATAAAATCGATTTCTTCAAATAAGATACACAGCACCAGAGAACTCTAAATATGAAAAGGTGTCTGCTCACCCTATCGTAATGTTGTTCCAAAAATTCTGCACTTAACAACTTGTGTCTTGTAAGCAAATCCTGTAAGAAAGCACAAACCCAGACCTGTCACTAAAAATATTTAAACAGTACAAAGACATTCTCACACATGTAAGACATTCAATCCAAAATTCTGCTATTTCATGGAACCTGCTGTTCTAGGACATGAATGCAATTACCTGGACACTGCTCAGGACCTCGGCATCCCTTAGGAAAGGTCTGTGATGAGTCACTTTAACTCACAGAGAAACAGCCTGTGAAGAGTGCTATTGCTGGATCAAGGCTATATTCTGCACACAACTACACACAACCAAGGTTAAGACCCACCATTTAATACTGATTAATATTATGCCTGTTGTACCCATAACTGATTGGTTTAGGGATACAAAAATTGGGCCACAAAAAATTTCCCCAGACAAAGCAACGGCATCAGATATCCTCAGGAGGAGTTGAAGACACAGATTTCAAGCCCCTGGCACGGGAGCACACCTGCATTCAGGTAATGCATGATACAGCTCTCTCTCCAGAACAGGATTTTGGGGAGCAAATGTTGTGTATACAGGTACAGGCGTGGCTTGCATTCTGAGAAATCAGGAAGAACAGTGTCCAGCTCCCCCAAGCACATCACACCTATGTTCCTCCCCTCTGCCAAGGCTTGTTTTGCCAAGAACAGCACCCACAGCAGGGCAGAGAAGCAGAGAGGCAGCAGTCCCAAGGTGTGAGGAATTACCTTGAAGGTGGCGAACGCATCGGACGCGATGTCGAACGTGGACATCTCCACGTATCGGAAGAAGTCGTAGAACTGCTCTGACCACAAGATGATTTTAGCTAGTGGCTCATGCCTGATGCATTCTCTGAGCATTATCCCACAATTCAGAGCAATTTCTGGAGACTCGTACCTATTCACAAAACCCAAGAGAGATTCTTTATGAGTTTATGAACTTCCACAAGTTAGCACTGCAGCACCACATGGCTCAGCACAGCCTTCAGTACCATCAAGTAAACAAACCCATTAAAATCAGAGTACTTACTTCTGCATTAAACTCCTTTTTTAAATATTTCTACTTAATTCTGCTGAAATAGCTGCCAGTTACAATTACAGCCAATTAAAAGGATTTTCTCAAATGGGGAAACAAGACTAAATAAAAATACTTTCTTTGCTCTCTTGTTCCATACTGGTGGGATTGCAGACATCTGGAAAAGCAGTAAATGATTTGCCTCGAAAGCTGCTGGCTTAAACATGACAGCAATTTACATAAAACCTTCCATATGAGCATGAGGGGTTAACAATACTGGACATACATTCAGATCTGCTCCTCCATTAAACCATTTTCAGCATTGCTGGCTGCTCTGCACATCATGGGCTCCAGCTTCTGGAGCAGTCATAGCCTCTCACATGCATCCCTGCCTCACACCTCCAGAAAGCTCCCTCCTAAACCAGTAGGAGCTAATTGAAATTCTCCCCAATTTCAGGAGAAAAGTATCATTGTGCATACTAAGCATTAACTCTATTACCCTACCAAAAAACCCTGAAATAATTTTCATTAAATTCTGCAATACTCTCCATTCAACCTGGCATTGAGATTTGAAATCTACTGAACTTTTTGCAATTCATGCCACAGTTTAAATTCACATCAATTTGTCTCAGTTGGGTATCAGATGTAACATGTAAGTTGCTAAATGCCCATTTCAAACATCCTGACTCATCAATATGAGTTTCAAAAACCCCTGTGAGGATGAAGCTCTCTGAAGTGTGATAACACAGACTAAAAGTGAGCACCAATGTGTTGCAGCCCCCATTCAACCACTTACAATGAGAACATGCTGAAAAAGCAGTTTTCTCTCACTGCACCTCAAGTATCTTCTTTTGTAAATTCTTTTGAAGATGCACTGAATCAATAATTTCTTTTGCATTATGCCACAGCTAACATTTTCTTTTGTCCCTCTGACATTTAAATAACATTACAGGCAAGTCAAGCTACGAACAGGCATATCCCCACTGAGATGAGTGGCCCTTTCATACACACCCTTGAGTTATCCCAACAAGTGGAATAAGCACTCCCCAACTACAGCAAGCTTCCCCAGAAGCTGTAGCCAGATTTATCAATAGCTGTATTTTTTTAATTGTTTATTAATGTTTGATGAGCTTGTCTGTCCCAAAATAACACAGTGGAATTGCAATTTTCAGAACTTCCTTAATTGATGTTACTAGAAATGCAAGCAATTATTTTGTGCTTTCAAGTTTGGGAGCTGCAGCTCTACATGTGCTCAGTATGGCACGACCCTCCAATATCCAGCACTCCAAATATTACAAGAAGAGAGGAAGAAACAGTTGTCTGACACAATAGGCCACGAATAATTCTTTTTTGGTCAGGTCTGTGGTGGTGTGTTTGTGTCAATACAGCAATATAAATCACTATGGATAAGAAGTCTAAGACAGGCCAGCAAACTGGAAATTACTGTGGTTAAAAAGGAAAAATAACAGCCTTCATCTGTTGATGAGTAAGTTCACAAGAGAATAGTTTTAAAAGGCTCTAATAGCATACTGAAAGGAAAATATCTTAGTAGCCCAGTAAGAGTATTTCAGAGTACTAACAGTTCTCAATTTTCAGTTCTTTTTCATGCAAAAGTAGATGGTTGGGGTGCTACTTCTTAAATTTTCCTTTACTTAAAGGAATTACAGACCCCAAAGCCAAGGAAAAAGAAAATAAAATTAAGCATATTGCAAAGGAAATGCAAAATTGTCAGAACTCACTGCTTCTCCATGCATTTACAAAGCCCTTGCTTCATGTAAAAGCACATTCATGCTTCACAGTGCACGTACCCTTTTAATAGCATGAATAAGATATTCTGTTGAGTGCAGATGTATTCAACTGTGGGAGTTCTTGTACCAATTTGTCTTCTGAGAATGTTGTTGAAAATTTGCGCAACATCTTTCTTGCCCTGTCAAAAACATCAGCAGTTAAACACAAAATATGGAAGTCCACAGGCAAGCTAACAATGAAACATTATCATCACCTCGTGCAGCTGTACTGGGGGTTCTGCAGTTCAGGCAGCCTCCATACTCTGATCTTGACCAGATTCTCTTTCTTTATGCCCATTGCAAATATGCCAAAGCACTCAAAACATGACAGCACATTGCAGGCAGATCACGGGGAATTTACATTCAGAAGTAAAGCCAGCTGACGTTTCATCAGGTATTTCTACTTGATTTTGCTAACAGCATAACAGTTTTGAACTGTGCTCTTGCCTGGAAGTGTATTTCTTCAACATTCCATTATCCTCTCCCCTTGTCTAGGGACACACAATGCCACCATTAAGAGTGTGCAGAGCATTTCCAACTGCAGTGTTAACATCCAACTTAGAACTGCAACTTATGAAAGTGGAATAAAGAAATGAATGAATATATACACAGAAATCATTCACTGACCTAAAATGCAAGTCTTACATTTTTCAATGCACAACAGCAGTATAGATAAGACCAGGATGTTGGAATTCAGCACAAATTATACACACAAAGATTCACAAGCATAGCACCAGACAGTGTAGAAGGAACCGGAAATGTTCTTTGTTGAGTAAATACACATCTCCTGTTTATTTCTTCTGTAGGACCACAAACTGGTAGACATCTAACAAAAAGGTGATTATAAACATAAACAGCTTCCACTGTCATTCAAATGCACCATTTAAAAGCCAGGTTTCTGCAATTAACTGTCCATTCTGGACTGCACAAAGACACCTCCAGGATTATGTGTTATCAGATCTATTCCAGAAAAAGACCAGGCCAGCTTGTTCTAAGCTTGGACCTGCAAATAAAGGCCTGTTAAGCAACTCCACCTACAGGTTCCCTGAATGTTCTACACCAAACCTAGATGTATGTACTGCTTCTTGAGAAGCTCTAGCTGTGCTGTAAATCTCCTGAGTAACACCAGGAAGCTTTTGAGTAAAATGCAGGGCTTATTTAACTAGCAAGAATTTTAAAAACATCATCAATTATTTAAAATTCTTTCCGTTTTCTAATCAGTGTAAAAAAGACTGCAGGGGAAAGAATGAAATGCTTATGAAAACGTAGGAGCCCTGGAGTTTACAAATGGCATGTTTGTGAATTACCATGGACAGTTTTGCCGGGGTGTTGTCCTCAGGATATAAGAGATTGTTTGTAAACCCTTGTTTTCTCAATTACAATTCCATTGAAAGCCAGCCCAAAGCAACACCAGAACTCTTTGTTCTGACATGAGTAGAGTAGTGTTTGCAGGAATTGCTTTACTCAAACTCCACATAATATAATCATCAACTCCCATTCAGCAGCTCTGCGCTGCTCGCAGTCCCCAGCAAGAGCAGCATTTCCTTCTCACCCATCCCTGAGCTGCCCGTGACCCACAGCCAGGTTTTGGCACTTTCTTGTGCCTTGCCAAGTGACCTCATGGCCCAACAAGGCCAACAGTCACAACAGCCAGAGGTGAGAGGGTCACTGTGCTTGTATTGTCTTCTCAGCAGAAGGATTCAGCTCCCCTGGGCAAAAGGCAGTTTTGTTTTGGGTGGGTTTTTTTAACTCTTCATTTAAAACATCCCAAAACAACAGAACAAGAAACGCAGTTGCACCAGGGATACCATCTCCATCAGTGCAAACCAGCAGGGAGATAACTGGTAAGTGTGAGGATGATAAGGAGATGGTTGTGTTGACTCCTTTACTGGAAAGCAAGCTTCCAGGGAGGCGAAGACTTTTAAACAGGCCTGGGCACAAGGCAAGAGCTGGACAATTACAGCTCTCCTCATTAAAACATCCAATTTGGTTTTTTTTCTAGCTTTTACTTCTTACTTTTCTGTGGGTTGTTTCCACCATAGCATTTCAGATTCAAGCACATTTGAGAGACTTAAAGAGTCACAATGAATAGTCCCTGTCTATTAATAAGCTGTCTATTCCTGTTCTACAAGGAAACCTCCTTCAGAAGTGAGACTGAAAGGGAAAAAGACTTTAGTTTGTCACTGAATAACATGCAGCTGTGGTGGGAAACCAGAAAGAAAAAATTCCAGACCCACTCTTCAAGTTTAAAAACCACCAGAAAATCAAATATGTATTTCCATCAGTAATGGAAAAATTGCTTCAAATGCAGTAAACCCACACAGACATTTGGGGTATCAAAGGCAACATCTGGCTGGCTTTGTAACAGCTGGGAAGCTGGAGCACATCTGGAGCACAGGTGTGTTGACGTTAATTCTAGGTACTGACAATAGCTGGAGAGTCTGCCAGCTGCCAGCCCTAAAAAGCAGACATGGTCCAGCCTAGCAAGCATGAATGACTCCTCCTCCCTCCAAGGGGAACCCTCACATCCTCCTGAAACAAAGCAGCAGAAGAGCCACAGGCAGGAAACAACTCACAATCCTTCCCTGTCCCCTTAATGAAAAGCACAGCTCTCCTTGATGAGAGCAAGCCTGTGCAAATGGCTCTCATTCTTCATTACCAGGAGATAATGAAGGTTTCCTTTGCTAATAACTGGGCTGAGTCAACACCAGGCTGATACCAAGCTAGAGGTCAGCAGAATCCCGGTGACGTTCCATGACTTCCTTTCTTCAGCAATTAAAGGCCATCCCAGTTCAGCATTCCCTCTCAGCTTTCCCAGGTTTCCTTGCTTATTTAACAACCTGAATGTTTTATGTATGGTATAAACACTTGTGTGGGTAGGGAAAAAATACCACTGTATTACAATTAAACACAAATCACAGGGAGTTATGGGTGGGGTGGAGGGGAGAGAAGAAAGAACAGGGAAGAAAGCCATTGTTTTTGGAATGTCAAAGCACAACAGGACTTTAAACTGTTCTGTTTGTATTGTGAGCAACTTGTTTATGAACAATCCCATTTCTAAGCAATCTTAAGTGGGATGGTCTTTATGGTTGAGGCTGTGGAGTGAGATACATGGATTTGGCTCCCTTCCTAGACAACCACATGCCTCTTGTGAGACCTCAGGGAAAAGAGAAAAATCCAATTGTACTGCAACATCTCATACCTAAATAGGATTTTTCTCCATGGTGCTAAATTATTCCATGTGATGTGGTGACAAATGCCACAGAGGCTTGTGGAGAGATACCTTTAAATATAAGTAAGTATTGCTATTTTGAATTGATCAATAAAAACTTGGGTTTGTTTTTATTAAAAAACAGAAAAAAATACAAGGAAACCAAAAAGGTTGCATCACTTGTTTCTAAAAAGAGAGAGAAATAATGGACTATTAATAAAACCAACAGCTTTAAATTATGTATTTAAGCTTCTTATAAATGTTACAATAATTCTATTACTTTTCCTAGTAATTTGATGTAGCAAGATGAACACAGAGATACATCTAGCAGTATGAAGGTTTGTGTTCACTACAGAGTTACTACTAAGAGATTAAACCTTCTGTGTACATAACAATTCAGAATTATTTCATCATTTTAACAGAACTGTACCACCAGATTAGAGGTTTCTCTGCTTCAAATGTGTGCTGCTTATATGTCTAAATTCACAGATTTCATACTCCATAGTTGCTCAATCTTCAATGCAGTTTGGAACAGTCTCTTTCTAATGGATGTGTCATAACCACAAAATAGAAGCTGAAGACTGAAACATCTTACCCATTAAAGTGGTAGGAATTCAGATGTGTTTATTCTAACTTCAAGAATGTAAGAAATGTCCAACCTCCTCTCTTACCTCAAAATCAATGAGCTGCAAGTCAGCTACTAGGGTACTAAGAAGACCACTGTTGTAAAGCTCCTGAGCAAGCTGTGCCACAGCTTCTGTTTGGGGTTCCTTTTCATTTGTGCCATACAAGATTTCTTTCATGGCAACAAGGTTTTTTGAGACCTCCTCTGTCGCCTAAAGAAAATGGGAAAACAATACAGTTAGAGAACAAAGCCATTTGTCTTTCTGACTGCACACTCCTTTATTCTTAACATCTGCAAACTTCCACTGGGGGGGAGGAATAATCAGGAAATGACAATCTGGTAAAAAAACAATAGATATTCTTTCTGCAAATAAGACTGTTATGAGACTGGTATTTAAAAAAAAACCCAAACAATACAAAGCAGAGGCAAGACATACACAATTTAGTTATCAAAGGTAAAAATCTCTTCCTTTTTACTGCCTTTTAACTTCCCATTCAAAAATCCCCTAAAGAACAGCAATAGGATGAAAAGAACCTGACAAAATTTCCATTCTGTAAAACAGTTGTGTAGGATCAGACTGGAAAACATGACATGGAGCCTCATGCCTGTGCCTAGGGAACTGCTCAGAGACACCAAGCAGACTCCTCCTGCAGATTTTGCACACATCAGGTTTTGCCAAATACTAGGATCCCATTCCAGTTACTGTGGGTGAAGTCTTTCCAACAAACAAAACCTCAAGGAGAGCCAACTTTACCTTTCAGGTTCTCTCAGCACACAAGAACAACCTGGCCAACAGACCCAGAAAGAGATACACTCAAAAGGACACAATTAAAGGTCTAAAACCCTTCCCTGCTTGAAGCCCACTTTACAGAAGCCAGACAGGTCTGACTTGTCACTTGCGAGGAATTCCTAAGTTGCCATGATGACCTGGAGCAGCATTTACCAGTGGAAACACAGTTACCTCACAAGTAAAACTAAAAAAAAAAAAAAATATATAAATCAACTAGAATACTTCTAAACACCCACTTGTGAATCTTAAATCATAGTTGTATTGGACCAAAAAAAGAACTACTCCTTTCAATATATATATTTACTGAGCCTGGGGGCAAAATGCTGAAAATGATCATCATAACTAGCTGGTTTAATTATAATGGTTCTTCACATGCCTAAAAAGTCTGAATGGTTTGTAAGTGCACTGATTTTTAGTAATTAGATGAACCTGCCAACAAAGTATGCATATACTTTAATGTAAAGTATTCATGATTGATAGCTCACAGAAAATTAACCAAGTGAAAAAATTACCACTTCCTGGATATTGCCAGTCTTATAAAGGGTGTGTAGAAAGATTTCTCATTTGTGCTTTTTATCCAGAGAGGCTTAGGATCAGCATGACCCATGCACTATTCGAGCTAAAGCCATTCCAGCTTGGCTAGGTATGCAAGCAAGGATTCCATGACCTTTAAGGAGGCTCTGTACCATTTTTAGCTCCTCCACAACTTTCCACTCCCTGCCCTTCAGTTCCTAGTCCCAGTTGTCTCCTCCTCAATCGAAATCCCAAGGGATTTTCTGTGCACTGCTGGTAAGACAGCAAGAAGCAGGTGCTCAGTGAGAGCACTTTGATTCACACCAGCTCCTGCAGAGGTGAAATGGGAACACCAGTTCACCATGCTGCAGCAGAATTACACCACCCAATTGTTCTCTGAAATTCAGAGGAAACAGCTCTTTTGTAGAAGAACAGGAACACTGTCAGACATGGAGATATGAAGAGATATCTTTGATGGATGGCTACCAAGGGAAGAGGAAGCAAAGTCTGTCCCTGCACACCAATGAAAGCAAGATGAAAGAGGAAGAAAGGCAGCTCAAGGGCCTGCCTATTTCAGCTGAAACAATGGCAGTATCAAGGGCATGCCTGCCATCAAGAAAGTGAGTGGAGAATTGGTCCTACCAAAACCCCAGGGAAGAGGCCAAGCCTCCCCAAACTTTAATAACTGTACTTGAGGGCTCTCCCTCACCACCAGCCCAAGACAGACACCAGCAATGGAAATGCTTGCAAACCAGGCAGAAAATAATGCAATGTCTCCAAACACTGAAGCTTTATAAAACCAAAAAGCCTTCTAGTCCAACATGAACATTCAGATTGGGAACTTCAAGAAGAGACAGGAGGACTTCAGTGCTCCTCACACGTGTCAGGACCACCTGCATGTGCTTCACTGGAACTTGGCATGGCACAAAGCTTCAGTGGGAAGCAGCAGCTAGAGACATAAAACCATTGAGTCATTGAGGCTGGGAAAGACCCTTGAGCTCAAGGCTGCCACTAAACCACATCCCTAAGAAGCAACACAGCTCAGGCTGGAAGATACTGCTTCAGACTACTAAAATTATTCACCCAGTACAAATTCAGAGCTGTATCTGCTTTATCTTGTTGATGGATGTTTTCATTAATAGTGCAGCTTCTGTAACTGCATTATCCATGTGTAGAGCACCCCCAGGCACTGGGGTTCCATGGGCCTGGAGACTGCCAAGCTCTCTGGAAATAGTTCAGGACTAGCCATGTGCTCTT
>JAYDZK010000016.1:24291929-24316353 GCA_034509185.1 Euphonia xanthogaster
AAGAGCACATGGCTAGTCCTGAACTATTTCCAGAGAGCTTGGCAGTCTCCAGGCCCATGGAACCCCAGTGCCTGGGGCATCTCTACACATGGATAATGCAGTTACAGAAGCTGCACTATTAATGAAAACATCCATCAAGAAGATAAACCAGATATAGCTCTGAACTTCTACTGGGTGAATAATTTTAGTAGTCTAAAGCAGTATCTATCACAACAAAAAAGCATCATTTTAATAACTACTTAAATTGGCTGGATTCAAAATGCTTACAAACACATACAATTCCACAAATGTATTAGTCACTACATCAGTGCAGTAGCACATTTAAAGGCCAAAAATTATTGTATGATTTTCCAGTGAACATTTAGCATGGAGACAGCACAGAAGAGCTAAGTTCAACTAGGAGAGAAGCATGCTGTCTCACCTGCCACTTCCCAAAGAAGGATCATCTTTACCCCTCGAGTACCAGCCCCACACTGGAGGCCAGGCACATTACTTAACCTTTAGCCTTCTTTCAAGCACAGAGTAATTGTACACACATGCGTAACAAATCCAGGACTTTACTGCTTTGTGAATGACAGCCTTAACCCCCTGAATGAAATCTGACCCCTGGCAGCATGGCACAGCATCACCCTGGCACAGCTGAGCCAGGCAGCTCGTGGTGCTGCCACTGCACAGCTGTGACATCAAGGAGAGAGGCCAGCCACGCCTGCAAGGGCCAGCCTGCCTGGGACCACAGCAGGGCTCCAACAACCACCCAGCAGCCCAAAGGGTGATGCTGGGCCAGGGCAAGCCAAGGGCAGAGTGAAGAACAACTGGATTGCATGAGTAAATATTTACCTGCACCACAGTAAACGTGTGCCACACACCAAGTGAAGTGCAGTGTGACAAAAATGCTGGGATCAGCCAAAGAGGAGGAAGAGATGTGAATAAAGACTAACTAAAGGAGCAGATCAAGGGGAGGTCCTGCTGATGGGAAAGGAGGTTTCCTTTCCCTTCCCTTTAGGCCCCCTTTCTGAGAGAGCACAGGCAATGGGGAACAAACAGCATAAATGATGAACACATTTCAGTTATAAAGCACTTGACATCTCATCTCCCTTCCCAAATACTGACAGACAGCAAGCCATGACCTCTGTGCTAAGCACAGCACTGCAGCAGCAAGCACCAGAGCTGTGGCACAGAGGGAGGCGGGAGAAGGGAGCCAGCCCAGCTCCCCCAGCCCAGCTCCCAGCTCCCAAACGAGCACCACATGATTAAAAGACATTTCAAATGACCTGGAGAACTACCTGGTTAATTTTTCTCCAGTCTTCACTAAGCTCAAAAGCTAGATTAACATGTAACTAGGATACACCTGAATTTCAGATTTTTGATTATAAAATAAATTTTCCAGTATTACAGGGCAAAATGTTTCATAATTGAACAAGACATTACTGCTGTTTTACATCTTTTACTTTGAAGAATATCTCCCATTTTGATTATAAAGAATGGACAGGAACACACACTGTCCAAGATTTAAAAATCTTTATCACCTCCTTTGATTTTTTGTTTCTGCTCAAAAAACATTAATGGTTTTAAATGTCAGCCTAAGCACTGAAAAAAATGAGGAATCCTGTTCAAGCATAATTACACTTACAAATTCCAGGGAAAATTATTTGTCTAATTTTCTTATAAATCTGTATTTCCAATTGTGCAACAAAATTGTCAAAGAGCATTCTCCACGTAGTAGTAGCAAACTCAGTATTATAAGAAATGAAAGTGTGCAAGAAAAGTAGGTAGTCCCTTAACCCAAATGGGTACTTTTATAACCAATACTGAGTATTTAGCATGCTGACCCAGCACTGAAATTGCACCATTGATATGTGACAGGCTGCAAAAGCACACCCCTGGATCAAACAGCAACAATGACAAAAGTACTGGGACACGCTGTATTTTACACGGGTCCCATCACTAAAAAAAGTGAAGTCATAAAAACAAGAAGAACTTTTGCATCCTTCTCCCCTTTTAGTACCAGGCAGCAATTTTTGTGCTTCATGTAGAGTGAGTTTTTCTGTTTCTGTTCCATTACTAGCCACAGAACCCACCCTGTCACCAGCACAGAATTCTTCTCCAAAGGAGGCCAAAAAGTTACACAGCAGAAAGGATCATCATAATAAAAGGGATAATGAAAAAGATCCCTAAATACTGAGATATAGCAATAAAGAAATGTTTGTTCTTTTCTAATAAAGGCCACTGTCTTTTACCTCCAAACTCACTCCAGTCATTTCTACAGACTGGACAGGAAGAGGGCACAATTCAGGGTGTCTGCTCACAGAGCTGTGCCCCCAAAGATCTGGTAACTGGTCCATAAGACATTGCAGAACTTTCTCCATCAAACCAGCAAACCTCCTGAGCTAAAGAGTCCCAACCAGAGTCACCTTCCTGAAGTCTTGGCTTGCCAAGGAAACAAACACTTGCTGATGAATCTCTGCATGAGATGTGGACACTGGTGCTGTGAGTGCTGGGATTCATCAGCTCCTTTGAAGCAGCAAGGATGATGGGAACAGCAGCACCATACCCAGGCTCATTGCCTTGGGTGTCAGGATTTAACCCTCCTCACACTTAACCTAGACAATGTGGGCTGCCTTTGCTCTCCTGCAGGCACAATGTCTTATCTTCTGTCTCACACAGCAAAAACCACTCCACAGGCTTAGCACATTCTTGTCAGAGCAGCAGCCTCACAAAAATGAAGTCTTTCAAAAAGATGAAGATGTGGGACCAAAAGCCAGCAAGAAGAAAAGGTAATACCAACCTCCAGCTGCAGCATCAGGAACACAGGCACGTGCTACAGGACACAGCCACACACCACAGGATGAGCTGGTCTGTTCCCCATTATGGGTCCCAGCAAAAAGAGGACACAAAAGAACACAGATTTTAAGACCAGGCCACGTCTCCAGGAACTAATAATGAGGCCAAGATAAAGGAGGCAGTGCCAAGTCTCATCAGAGAGACTTCAGAATGCACCTATCCCTCCTCTCCTGACAGAAGGCTCTTTTTAGAGATAGAAGAAGAGCGGCAACAAATGAAAACCTTCCAGCCTTCACACAAGCCTGCAGAACAAAATGCAACACTTTTCTCTACAACAGGAGAGAAAAAGCATCAGAGGAAACTACTGTGGTACACTGCAAGGCACCTGAAACATACCACATGGTGGCAAAGGGGTAGAAGATGCTAATTATTAAAGAATAGCAGAACTAAGATGGCAATTTCATTAAGACCCTTAGAAGTAGCAGTGCCAAATCTAGGTGAAACTGAATGTAGAAGAGCTGGCCACACTCTGCTTAAAAATATAGGTGAACGTGAAAAGATTGTGACTAACTCCAATATGGGACTCAGTGGATGCCAAGAATGGCACACAATGGTTAAATAATGCTGGGAGAGGCTCCACGGAGGGTGCTCATCTCAGCCTCTGCCACACCATTCACCAGGTGGGACACAGCTGCACACAGGCTGAACTCTGAGGCTGCTTCCTATAAAGCTGTAAAAGCCAGAGCACCAGTTGAGAAGGAAATGACTGGGGACAGGTACACAGCCTGAAGTACAAGACACCCATGTAAAGGAAATTGCACTAGCACAGGAACTTCTCACATCTTACTGTGGGCTGAAGAAGAGGCAGAAAAGACAAAATAAATTCTCTACCCATGAAGACATAGAGTTCTTCAGCTTCAGTAAGAGACACTCTGCTCTGTAAAGATTTGCATGGACAAGCAGAGACAGAACGACTTGTGCAGTAGAGAAGGCACTGTGGTGGTCACAAGACCAGAAGACTGTACAGCTGTGAGCTGTTTATTAAAAGAATGCAATGTCCTACAGCTCCAAATCGTTTTAAAATGCCATTATCAGCTGCCAGTGGCGTAAGCCAACAAACCAGCAGGACACACACCTGTTCAAAGGTACATAAATTACCCTTTATCAGAGTATAAATCACCAAAATAATTCCTAATTGTTTCCATTTCAACAGCTGTAAATTCCCCCTTTCCCCCACTTTCAAATACAGTTTAGCAACTGGGACATCACAACTGTACCTTTTCTGCCTTTTTGTCAGAGATGTCTTGTTTTTCTAGAACTGCCATGCTCTCCTTCAGGTTTTTCACTATGTCTGCAGGAGACTTGTGGGACTTGCCAAAGGGGAATGGCATGATTGCAAACCACAAGGTCTTTCTTCTGTGGCTCCTGCTTCACCTGGAAAAGGAGGAGAAAGAAAGTACATCAAAAATAGAAACCTGAGCTCTGCATAACAACACACACCAAGATCAAGAGAGCAGCAAAGGTATCCATACATGGAACAAATGATCCTTGACAGGTGAACTACAGCTTGCCGTGACAAACTTAAATTCTTCTATTTCTATTTCTTTTGAAACACAAGATACACATTGAAGAACTCCCATTAAGATAATCACCTTATGCTTCAAGAGCAAATTAAAGAGCACATTAATTATACCCAAAGCCACATACTGCACACATGCCCCATATGGGCAAGACTTACAAGGATCAATTATTCCAATTAGTGCTGTCAAGCCAAATGCCTTCTCCCACGAGGTGCTGGACACACAGCTCCTGGTGTCTCAGGGCCCTGCAGTGACTGCCCAGGTACATGCTTTTACCCAGATCCACTCCATAATGCATTTGCAAATGCAAAGCAGGCCCCAAGGTGTGCACCTGAGTGCAGGACCCACACACACGAGCAGGCAAGGCTACAGACAGCAGCCTGCTCCTGCCAACCCGCCTGGCATGGCCTGGCCTTCTCAGATCTGTAACCACTGAAATACAGCCTCACCCTCACACATTTCATGGGAAATAAAACTGGACACCTAGCAGGGATACATACAGCACTTGAAAACATTAAAACCAACACCCCATTTATATCTTTCCCAAAAAGATATAAATGTCTTACAGGAGAAAGTTTCCTTCCCTAAAAATATCTCTTAAATCTAAATACATTGATTCTTCTGTATATTTACACATATCTGCTTCTACACACACACATATATACTCTCATCTGTGTACAAAACAGAAAAGTACTACTGGAATAAATGAGTATACTGAAGCTTTTGTCACTAAACACACACACCCACATTTAAACAATAATAAAACCTTTTTACAAGTGAATTACACCAAGAATACTTCTACAATTCTAATCTAGACAGAAGAGAACAGGAAATCCTCCACTAAAAATGCTGACAGTGCTACTTTGCTAGACACAAAAGACAGCTGAAGCTAGCAAAGCAGAGCAGAGCCTGCACTGTCATTCCAAAGAAGGGGGATTACCCTGAAAGTTAATTTCTGTCTCCCTGCAGTGTCTGTGTAGTGAGCAACAAGCCAACTCTAACCAGTACATGGTAAAGGCTCTTATCTGACACAATGCACTTTGCTCCTTGATTAAAATACCAGCTCGCCCACCAGGAACTCCAAAACCTTACTCCTGATCTTACTCAACAGTCCTGATCAGGGATGAAAAATCCCAGGATAATTCTATTTTTGAGTTATTTTTATTTTTCAAACACTTAAGTTTGGCTGGCCTGAGGGCAACAATTTAAAGGGTAAGAACAGAAGAACTTGGATCTTCAGCCAAATACATTTCCATAAATAGAGGATTTCAGGCAAGCAGTTACAGAGATCATATATTCACAGTTCCATGTCTACAACTGACTTCAAGCATAAGGCAGGTAGTTTTTAATTAGATTGCTTCCAGATAGAAGTATCAGCAGGAAGGCTGAAACAAGACCTTCCACCAGCCATTTCCATTCTTTAACAGATCACAAGGACTTTCTGTGGCATTTATTTTCTAATATGTGTCATAATAGTAACCTCTCATTCACAACCTGCATAAAGAAGGGTCTGTAACACTGAAATTACAAAAGCAAGAGATAAAAAGAGATCAAAAAGTGCCCACAGGTCTTTCTTTTGACAAGAGAATTTTATGCCTCAAACTTCATCACATCTAGTGGAACAGAAACCTACAGCCAAGAAAAGCACCACTACTGTTATTTAATGAAAATACAATGGCATTTAAAGCAATATTTAAGGAAAATTATGGTATTTTCACACAGGATTTATTTTTCCTAGAAAGAGACAGTGTGAAAATAAGCACAATTTCCCCACAACATAGATGACACACCTCAAGCATCACAGCAACATTTTTAATTCTCCCTTTTTATCTCTCCCTTTGATTACTACTCTGCCAAATTAAGATGAGGCCTGAAAACAAATCTGGATTTGTTTGTGTATGCATATCATCACTGATAGTAACAGTATTTAACACCTACTCTGCCTATTCATTCTGGAAGATGGCTATACCCATGTAACAGAGAAGGACTGGCTCATCCAAAAACCCATGATCAAAAGTGGAACTAACCATCAGACAACATATGTACAAATACATAAAATATATCCCAGTACAAAGAGAAATTGCCAGTTTTAATTCCTTGGATTATGCATTAAAACAGAAGCAGATCCACTAGGAATCAAAACAGCTGAGAGAACAAAATCATATGGTATCACAAAATCTGGTATGACAGCAATATACAAATAAAATAAATCAAACCAAAGAGAACAGCCCTGCACACTCAATTTCTGGATCAGAACTATGCTACTCCCAAAGTCTGAAAGACTGCATGGATAACACAAAACCTATGGAAATACAGGATATTGATAAACAACTGTTCTCATGTGTGCCAAAGGTCTAGGTTTGCAAAACTTGATTTGCCTCTAGACAGTGCCCTTTTTTTTCCTTAAAATTAACAATAGTCTATAGCTTTGATTTATTCCTAAAACCTTCCAGGTTCTCTGTAAATCAGATACACACATACATGCATACTCAAGTCAAACACAAGCTTCTCTCCCAAATTTGCCCTGAATCAGGACAACTCTGCATACTGGCATATCTAGAAGAAAATAATAAATTCATAACAGCTCACTAGCATACATTCATATTAAACATTCTCTCCCAATCCAGGTAAGTTGTTCCTGATTTTTCTAAATTGCTTATGAACCTCTCATAAGCAATTTAGAAAAATCAGGAACAACTGTCAGCACCACTAAGAAGGAAAATCTACAGCCTTGATTACTGAAGATGACATTTTGCTTCAAGGTATTTCTTTTATTATATAAAATGGAATAAATACACTATTTATGCCATTTCAGTTTTATTACTGGAAGGAATGTAATGGCACTGCTGGGAATTTCATCTGGGGCCTCAAGACTGAAGATCCCACAAACCCCGAAGCAAAATTCTGTTACTGCAAAACCTGGGCCACATCCTGCCAAAAAGAAAAAAAAAGAAAAAAAGAAAAAAAAAAAGCAAGCAGGAGCAGTGCTTTGTCTCAAAGCTGTACTTCATGCAGGAGAACACAGACAGGCTGTTCCTTTTTCAGCCCAGCAAAACTACCCCCAGCAGCACTCTGGGCACAATAGACAATGCCAACATCTGTGAGGGATCGGAAAGAGCTGCCACCACCACATCTGCAACACAACAAGAAAAGGGAACAACATCAAATGACACGTTCTGTAAATAAGAATAGGCCTTACATCATGTCAAATGATAACTGATTCACAGTACTAGCACCTGGCTGCCTTGCAAATTCAGGATAAAACACTCACTGACTGTGCCTAAACAGAGGATCATAGGATTCCTGAAGGGTTAAACTGCCACAAGTCCATGGACAGCTCTGTGCCCTGCTGGGCTGCTTTGCTTTATCTTCCCTTCCCAGAAACCTCACATTCATCCATTTGTTAAAAGAGATCATGGACAATATTATACAAACCTCAGGTTTCTCAGGCATGCCTTTTATTCCACCAGTATTCAAGCAGGTTAAAGGTAACAAAATTTAAGGCCCTCAAAGCATTGGGGTCCCAGCCACAAACAGAAATGTGAAGTGATGTTACCAAGGCCAATGGCCCATCACACAACAACACAGCACACGGCCAGACACGCAGGGACTGCAGCTCCACTGACACGCCCAGCCACTCCGGGACATTGGGGCTTTTGTGATAACCACAGATAGTGGCCCCACTGTTGCAGACAGGATACAACTTCCAGCTCTGTCAGTGCACCAGGCATCCATGCAGTTTGCCTTATCTATAAGGCTTTGTAATTGTTGATTCACTGGATTGACCACACAATCAATAATGTCTGATTTAAATCGAATGCATTCCATATATAAGATTTTAAAGTGTCTGTTGAGTTAAAGAAAAACCCCAGCATTTTTATGTGAGGACAACCCTCTAGCAGAAAAAAAAATGCCACAGGAACAAATACAGAAGCATGATAAACAAACTCCTTTCCTTTAATTAATTTAAATTCTCTAAAGAACAGATACACTAGCCTGGACTATGGTCTGTCATGAAGCTGAGCTTTTTTTGTTCGAAGGCTCAGAAAATTTGCCACCTCTATAACAGAAGCGTGTGCCACCATTTAGACCCTGATTAGTCACTAGAAGAAGTGGTTTTTTCTGTTGTAGGAAGTACGTTTTTGTTTCTGTGAGATGCCTGCATTACTGTTTTCAGAACAATTAGGTACAAGAAATGGTACAATTACACTCCTGACTGCACTAACACGTGTAGTTACTGCAGACAAATGAATTTGTGGCACTAGAGTCTCACCAGCACAGGCTTTGAAAGAGAAGAAGGGAAAGAGATTTAATTGAATGGAAAGCCATACCAGCACCATAAGCAAGGACACAAAGACAAACTCAGGCCTTTTTACTTTAGACATACCATGAACTTACCACAACAAAGTTTAAACATTTTTTTTTCCCTGCACAGAAGTATAATCCATAATAAAACATTATTTAAGTATCCCCATATATTCAGCTCCAGAGAGCAAACCACCATCTATGCCCATGCAAAATGCTACTTAACTAATGCCCAAAAGCCCTACATTTCCAATCTGTGAAAAAAACAGGTGCAATAATCTCAATCCTTATTCTATTGTGGCTCTCACCATTTAATTGCACTGTATGAACTCCCCAGCTGCATCCTTCTGCCTTGTTTATACACACCAAGAGTTTAAGGCGACTGCTTTTGCAAGCTCCTAATGAGGAAAAGAGGAGGAAAAAACCCTTCAGCTATTTTCTGACTGCAACTGCACATGTTAAAAAAATCCAAGCTTAGTGAGAGAGCCCATGCAACATCCATTTAATGTGCAGACAAGAAGAAAACTGCTGCAGATCCAACAAAACCAACATAATTTTAGTAAGGCCAAATAATGACCAGTAAGGTTCCCCAGGGCAGATGAGCCAAGCCCAGAGCTGGCTCTGCTGATCGGGAGGTCCCACTCCCCCCCAGCTCCCAGCACCACACCCCTTCCCCTGTTTATGGGCCACCTGAGGCACCCAGGAGCTGAGCCACTCACCAGGCTACCAGAAAACTAACATGTAAAAGGAAAATTAGCAATGAGTAGTGTAGGCAATGTAGAAAAAACATCCCTTTGAGCAGCAAGTAGCTGTCAATCAGCTCCCTCAGCTCCTGATCTCTCCAGAAGAGCACTTCATGGTGAGGCTGGAGCCAAATCAACAGCAGGGCTGGAGGGGCAAGGTCACTTTCCATCAGTTATTTTGAGAAGCTGATATTTGTCCCAGTGCCCAGCGTGCTGACTGAACCGACCAAAATGGCAGAAGACAAAGCCAACAAAAATGAGGGACAATAAATAAGAATTCTGAAAGGTTCCTAAGACAAACCAGCACAAGGCAACCTGAGCCGTGAGCCACACCTAGCCCGAGGAAGGGAGGAGGAGAGGGCTGAGGCAGTCAGGAGGGAAGGGCACAGCAGCTTCTCCTCCTCCTCCAGGTAGAGGGAAGCTGCCAGCTTCTATCCTGAAATCATATCGTGTGTCAATTACCTTCCACAGTGCTAATAACACACAGGAGAATGGCTTAAGCAAACACACTTAAATAAACTAATCAGTCTGCATAGGCAAAATACCAAGTTTCACAATAAACAGTTGGGGTTGCACTGCATGTGGATTTTTAATTGACAATTTATCAGCCTATTACTGACACAACATGTTGCATCTTGCTAAAAAGGGGCACACTTATTAAAAAAATATAATGCAGAAAGCTCATGTTTGTCTTGATAGACCTGATGTCCCTCACAGCTCACTCTTTTGCTGCATGCTTCTTGATTAACAGGGATCATTAAGCCAATATTGAAAACAATAACATAACTCAGTTTTCTTGAGGTGTAATTGCTACAAGGGGCTGTTAGCTCAGCTAGAATTCACCACTGTGAAGTCTGGTTGGAATGATAAAACCAGGAACAGATCGAGAAATTATGCATTTTTAAAAGTACTGTCTCACTCTCAGACATGCCCAGCATCCCGAAGGAAGACTGACAGCCATGCCTTTGATCCAAGAACCATTTTTTATGCAAGCTACCATGCTCCTTGGGAAAAAAAAAATGAGTACTTCAAAGCCAGAAGTGACACCTCATCAGCTATTCACCCTCTTGTACAAGATGATGAAATGTCACCAGCTAGCAGAGTATTGAGGCAGCTGAAGCTCCTGCCTGTACTTTCTGTGAGGGTGCTCTGTCCCAGACACATGCAGGACAGCAGCCAGGTGCCACTGGGAAGCAGCTGGAATACTGCTGCCAGCTCATCACTGCAAATTCCTGCCTACAGCACAATTCCTGAAAGGCCTTACCACCCCTGAGTGCATGAGTGCAGTGACTGAGGGCAGCAGCCAGCATTTCCTTCAGTGGGTTATTTCAGTACTCACATTCCTCATTAAAACATTCTTTCACCTTTTTCATGTGCTGGGTTCTACTACATCTTTCAGTATCCTCATTCTGGATATATGATTTCCCTCTAGATTAAAAGATTTTCCAGAGCTTTAGTACTGTAGCAAAGCAGTTCTTTTCTTTTGGATAGTTCAATTGAAACTCAACAGCCTCTCATCCAAAACATGGGTCTAGCAGAGTTTATTAATACAAGTTCACCTGCAAAACTCTCCTATCCCAAAGGAAATGAGACTGACAAAGAGCAGGAGCCACACATGTGTCAGGGCTCCAGTGTGAGCTGCTCAGTGTAGCCATGGCAGACCATGGCTCTGCTTGTAAATGGCAATTACTAGCAAAATTTAATGGCATAGTCCAGGTCTAAGGCATTTTTGCTATCCTCTAAATACTTCCAGCCACCTTTTCAGTATTTCTTTCAAAATAACTTTAAAATGTGGATCAAAGAATTACACCAATTATCTGTTTGGACCTATTGTGATAATTTTGTGAGGAATATAATTCATACATACACGTTTTCTTGGAGGACAGGCACGTTCAGCTCATACTTGGCACGTCCCACCCAGCACACAACATTAGCATCTTTCTTAAAATTCACTATTAACTTATTCTATCAAATCTGCAGCACACAAAAGCTTTAATGTGATTCAAAAGCAGTGTCACAACTCTGCATCACAGAATTATTTGTAGTATGACCCACCTAAAGATTAAAATGGAAAAAAAAATCCCCTCTTTAAAAATGGCAACTTAATTCAGGGAGAAATTAAAATCATGAAGAAAAAAATTTCCTCCTGTAACACAGAAGAACAGTGAAGTGAACAAAAAAAAAATTAATTCTAAAGATTAAAAAAAAAAAAGGCAACATTGGAAAATAAATTTCTACATTAACATGAAATGAATAATGTGACATAGCTTCTTACTTTCTGAATACTTCCAAACAATTAAAACCCTGGCAGTCCATAGTCCTGCTTGTTTCTTTAGCACTAAATGCCATCTGATTCCTTTCATTAAGCAGGCTTCTCTCTTGCCATTCAATTAATTTACTGATCCTTCTGCCTCTCCAAGAGCCTCCTTCTCCAGCAGACACCTGCACCATGCAGGAAAAAGGAAAGGGCAGCCACTGCCACTGGGCTCCACCAGCTCACGGCAGCCCCTGAAACCACACTATACTCTGTGACTTGGACATTGTTATAGAAATTGCAATTTAACACACAGCTACAGAAACATCAGGCAGAAACTGATTTTAAATAGCACTGCTGCTTGTAAGGGGCTGCAGAGATCCAGCCTAAGCAGAAAAGCCTGTTAACACTAAAGCTCACAATGTGAGATCCTGTCTCCACGCTGAAGAAAATCTTCTGACTCAGCTTCTTTCCCTGGTGTGCTAAAGTCACCCCACCCATCCATTCCCCCACAAAGCTCACTGCTATATTGCAATATGGTACACAGACAGGCATGTGAATGCCTCACCCATTCCTTGGGAAGTGTGTTTAAAAATTAATAAAAACAATAATAATCTTACACTTCATCACAAAAAGCAACTACTGTCTCTAGCACACTGGGCACAAAAACCCAAAGAACTTAGCTGAAGCTTCAAGCAAAGCTGTCAGGCAATATGCCCACTTGTGGCCAGGCAGAAGCCAAAACAATTTTCTCCTAACCTGGTATCCAGTCAATCCCCTGTTGGCTCAGTTGCCCATACTGCATCATCACAAACCCCAGAATATTTGTTACATGACAAAAAATGCTGCAGTTCTGTACGTGCCATTCTACCCACCCTTGGAAGCAAAAATGCAAAGCAAGAATCTCCTTTGTAACTATTTCTAGCCCTTTGCATATATTATTCCCATTCCTTTCCAGAGGCTCTCTTTGTACCAGATTTTCTGATATACATCTAAGGGTCAATCTTGAGAGTGAAGCAGTGGCAAAAGTGGAGGCAGAAGGACACTGGAGTTTCATTTCTGATTTATTTCACATTGTGAAATACGGCCTAGAGTTCACACGTTCCAAGAACTCAACTGAGCTGAGTGTGAGAAGCCCCCCAGGTGAAGGACAGGAAACCAGCAGCACACACATCAGCACCAACCACAACATCAGCACTGGTGCAACAGGCAGGGGGAAAGCATCACTTTAAACACGAGTTGGTGACATCAGGAAGGAGGGTGAGAATCCCAAGTAGCAGCACAAGGGAGGTGCACGGGCGCTTTTGGCGCATTCTTAACAGAAATTGAGAACAGTGAAACTGCAAGAACAGGTCTGGGGCTGCTCCAGCCACAATCCTCTAAGGCACAATTTTCTCTAGAGGATATTCTCCCAAACAAAAACCTACACTCAGTAAAGCCATTCTCTAGTAGCACAAATTCACAGAATGACCAGGTTGGAAGAGACCTTCAAGATCATCGAGTCCAAGCCAGCCCCAGCCCCTCACCTAAACCCGGGCACCCAGTGCCAATCCAGTCTGGTTTTAAACACACCTGGGGATGGGGACTCCACCACCTTCCCAGGCAGGCCGTTCCAGAGCTTTATCACTCTTTCTGTAAAAAACTTTTTCCTAATACCCAACCTGTGTTTCCCCTGCCACAGCTTCGGACTGTGTCCACTGGTTCTGTCTGTTGCTGCCTGGAGGAAGAGACCAACCCCACCTGACTACAGCCACCTTTCAGGGAGTTGTAGAAATAACAAAGCTAGGGAAAAAAGATCATAACTAATAAAGTATTTACCCAAATACAATTTCAATAAGAAGTGTATCACTTTTAAAACTAACTTTAAAGAAATTCAACAATATTTTTCCCATGGTTTGTTTACTTTCTTTGGAGACCATATTCTGTGGCCTGCTAGTAACTTCTAATGCTCAACCTAGGTTTAATAAAGTTTAACACAACATAACTGTTCATCTAATTTACCTTAAGATGATCACCTTTTTAACAAACACAACCTACAAAATAAGATCACTTAAAGAACAATATTAAAGCACGAACATTATGAGCAGTAAAGCAGTGACCATGACATAGCTCAGGAACATCCTAAAAACACTGACTTACACAGAAGACACACCAAGGAGGATCCCTCTTCCCACAGTGATTACTACTGGCCCCTGCCACAGGGAGCATGGAACGAGCTCCATCCATCTCTACTTTGCCACACTCTGTGTGAGAGGGCTTCCCTTCCAAAAGAATCCACTTGGCAGCTCACAATGAAAGACTCTTCATGTTACCCTGCTGTGGAGCTCACCTCAGCTCCATAAGGAACAAACCAGCTGGGATGACAGGCAATCAAGCAGAGCTTATCTACTTGTACTCACTTCTGTGCTTCAGCTGGGCAGAAGTAGGGCTGAAACTGAAACCCAAGAAGCACAGCAAGCTGCACTGCAAAGAGCTGGTCACAGTCCACAGGGGTGGCTGAGACCACAGCTGACTCCTCAGTTCTGCCACTGACACCTCAACTGCGAGGTCTCTGCAGAGTGACACAAAGACTGAAATGTAAATCACTGGGAGATCAATTCTCATGAATCTGAGCTGATTCTCACTACACAAAACCAAGACAATTCGGTGCATGATCCAATGATCCCTATCTCCTCTACAAAAGGGAGTTCCTGACAAATACCCTATGGGAGTTATGTACTGACTCAGAGAAAGCAGGAGAGGGCAATCAATAAACAGCTGAGAATCATGAAACCACCATTACTGGCAATCTTTTCCCTCTAGTTCATTACATCCTCATTCAGTAAAGGAAAAGAGTTGTTCAGGCCTTTTTCCCTTCAATTATCTCTAAACTAGTACTGGGAGCTGAAGCACAGGCAGTATCTGTGCTGATCCACACGTCATTATCCATCTGACAAATCTGCTTTCTGCCACACTATTTTTTTTTTGCCATGGTCCCTGGCACTTAAAAGACAGTTTTGATGACAGTACAAAGGGTTTACTGACACAGCTCTGCTAGCAAATCCTACCAGTGCAGATACAGCTTAGATTAGTAAAAACCCCAACCTCTGACCACGATAACTGCAACTGTGCCAGGGCTTTACTGATAAAGTACTTTTATAAAGAGTGCTCCTTCCTTCACACTGCCAGCCAGAAGCAGTACACCATCACTCAAGTGTCCAATTTTCCCAAGTTAGCTGTGTGGAGGTGCCTTTCAGTACAGAACTCTCACCAACTCATCCTCAGACAGAACTCCCTGCTTCCTCTTGGGCATGCTGTACTAAGGACAATGTGGCAAACGGGAGCACAGCACAAAGAACAGCAAAATTAGAGGATAGCCAGGAGATATTTTCCCCCTAATTACTCAAGACCAAGAATTAATTTCATGGGCATCACTTGAAAGACAAAAGAAAAAAAAAATCAATGCATTACAGGCCACAACACATCTGTGATATTCAGGTGCACATCTATCTCATTGCTACCAAGACACCAGAGTGAGAAATGAACTCACGACAGGCAGCTGGCTAAAATCCAGCCTGATATCCAGGCTTCAGGAAAGAGACAACACTTTGATCATGTGTTGTGCCCCACAAGGAGTGGTGTCCCCCAGGGGTCACAGCTGGACTGGCACTGTTCAGATGTGTGGGACTGAGCACACCCTCAGCAAGGGCTGCTGCTCACAGCAGGCTGCAGGGAAGGGACACCACCCACAGGGTCTGCACAGGGTGACACGTGGGCTCATGCAGTCTTTGTGAAGCTCAATGAGGACAGCAACTGCAGGGCCTGCCTCTGGGACAGGGCAGTCCTGAGCACAAACACAGTCTGGGCAGAGAATGGATTGAGAGCACCCCTGCCCAGAAGGACTCTGTGAGAAGCCCAAGGTGACATGGCAGTGACATGGCAATGGGCACTGCAGCCCAGAAAGGCACCAGCATCCTGGGCTGCAACACAAGCAGCATGGCCAGCAGGGTGAGGGAGGGGATTCTACCCTCTGCTCTACCCTGCTGAGACCCAGCTGCAGTGCTGCACCCAGCTCTGGGACCCCAGCTGCAGTGCTGCACCCAGCTCTGGGACCCAGCTGCAGCGCTGCACCCAGCTCTGGGACCCAGCTGCAGCACTGCACCCAGCTCTGGGACCCGAGCTGCAGTGCTGCACCCAGCTCTGGGACCCAGCTGCAGCGCTGCACCCAGCTCTGGGACCCAGCTGCAGTGCTGCACCCAGCTCTGGGACCCAGCTGCAGCGCTGCACCCAGCTCTGGGACCCGGCTGCAGCGCTGCACCCAGCTCTGGGACCCCACCATATGAGGAATATGGACCTGCTGCAGTGAGCCCAGAGGAGGCTGAAATTATGAGCAGAGGGCTGCAGCACCTCTGCAATGGACACAGGAGTTGAGAGCTGGGGTTGTTCAGCCTGGAGAAGAGAAGGATCTGGGGAGACCTCAAAGGGGGTACAAGAGAGCTGCAGAAGGGCTTCTGACAAGGGGGACTGGCTTCAAACTGAGAGCAGTCAGGGTTGGATCAGATATTAGGAAGTAATTCCTCCCTGTGAGGGTGGAGACACCCTGCACAGTCTGCCCAGAGAAGCTGTGGATGCCCCATCCCTGGAAGTGTCCAAGGTTGGGATGGATGGGGCTTTGAGCAACCTGGTCTGGTGGAAGCTGTCCCTGCCCATGGAGGGGGGCTAGAGCTGGACAGTCTTTAAGGTCCTTTCCCAATCCAAACAATTCAATTATTCTATCATAAAATTATCCCAATTTAAAACTAAACAACAAACCATTACTGAATAAGTGAACAGATTTTGTGCCAAGATAATAAACAAGCAAGCAAGAAAACTAGACCTTAAAGTGGAATTCACTTTGTTCTCCCAATAAAAGAACCAGCCATTACAACACAGAAATTTCACATAAATAATTTCAACATCACAATATACCTTAAGAGGCTGTAGGAAAGTGTACTTTGCACAGCTCCCCTAAATGACCTCTCTTTCTTCTGCCAGTTTAAATGTTTGGTCTAAATCTCCAAAGTCACTAATGGAATTCAATTCCTGATACATGAACCACACCACATCTCAACTGCCAAGATAGGTGTGCTCCTCTGGGGCAACACAGAGCATAGAAAGGTGTGTTTAATGGCAGAGGTGATGCATCCCAGGGTTAAGAGAGTTATCCAAGTCACAAACCTTCCGGAGAGATGAGGTGAGAGTCACAACATTTAACATCATGCCACTGTATTTTGAGGCAGAGGGAGAAGAGTTTCAGCTAACCCATGAACTCCATGTTATGAAATGCTCTGCAGCACAGGAATCAAAAAGGGGGAAGGATCTAGATTGCTCCCAAAACATGCTCAAGCTCTTGCCATGGCAACCTAATTAGGAGTCCTTCTGATGACTCACAAGACACCAGTCCAAAGATCTGTGTTACAGCAGGATACTTCAGCATACACACTCTGGAAAGCCAGCCATTCCTGAAAAACCCAGGTCAGAATCCTTTTCCCTCCTGACACCACCTGAGAGCGTCAATTACTCAAAGTTGTTGCACATTAAGGAAAAAAGAAGATAAACAATGTGTCAGATGTCTGTGCTGATACATACTACTTTTCATCTGTCTTCCTCTTTTTGGGGACACTTGAGTTCTCTTTCCAGGTAGACCACATCCCACTAAGCAAACCTCTGCTTCCAATGAGAGTAACAAGTACAAGAAAATGCCAACCTTGGAACAGACAGGTTAAAAGTCTTCATAAGAAGTTTAACATCTAAATTTACTGCAGCCAAAACTCACAAGGTAGTACCTTACAGTTCCTGCTTGCTGTTGACCAAAAGTTTCTCAAAGCATGTTTGCATTTAAAGAAAAAGGAGGCTGGAGGGAATCACACAGCAGAAAGAAGACACCCTTCCAAAAGAAAGACTTCCCAACTGGTTGGACTTCAAAGCAACTCACAATAGCTGCTGTAGATAGGAGTCTCCAAGGCAGAAGAGCCCTGAGGGCTCACAGATGTGACAAACCAGCACTGTAGGTCTGTCCATACAGGAGTCAGCACTCCCCTGACACACACGGACAGGGCCATGGATGAAACACTGGCTGAGAGCTACCTGGCTGCAGGCAGCACGTGAAAATCAAGGCTTGCAACAAGATGTGACTCGTGTGACTAACATTAGGTCAGCAAACATGGTGGGAAGCACCTCTGAGGGACAGTTCCCTTAATTAATCTGCTTAGAAGAGCTGCACTGGAAAAGGGAACTATCAAATTGTTTCACAATACTAAAACAAGAACTCCCAATTCTCCTCTAATGCAATTACTGGGCAATGCTACCAAGAGAGACTTCAACACTACATAAGAAGTTTCCATCTCTACAAGTTTACTCAAGGAATGATCACCCATTGTAACTGAAATGACTGAAAAAACCCATTCTGCAGGACAGTAGTTCTTCTAAAGGGCTAACACCAAGCTTGGGTGGAACTGTTTGCATTTTAGCTGATAGCTATACTCCTAACCCTGTGCATTTTTACTTATTTCAGCTATGTCAGTATCCTTAGGGCTATGTGGAAAAACAAAACAAAAACCCTGCAACCCTTGAAATTATTAATTGGTGCACCAGCTTAACATAATTTTATTTAAGTAGGGATTACAAAAATTACTTAAATAGGAGTACAACAATATTATCACTTTCTATATCACTAAGAGGCTTCAATCAAACAAGAGCTCTTAAATCAAATGATGAAATGGTCAAGAAATCAAAATTCCCTCCCTCGCCCTGCTGCCCTCACTGCTTGTGATGCAGCCCATAAACTGTAATGCAACCTTTACAATCCCCAGAAATTACAAAAATAAAAGGCATGCAGTGACAATTTTGGAATATGACCAACCATCCATTAGAAACAGAAGTAAATAAGGGGATTTCACAGAACTCAGATATACTGAAACCTATTAAAATAACTCTTCACTACTAAGTCAAAGAAGATTTAAATAAACAATGTGAGAGACACTAATTTATGGATTTTCCAACTATCCCTTTTAGCTCCTAAAAGAAAGATTTTAATTTTCCCTTCACAGTCATTTTGAAATCAGTTTAGCTTGGTTATCTAATTTAGGGACTTGCTCAAGGTCTGGATTTTCTGAGTTGTGGTATAAATCTCAGAGGCATCAATCCACAGCACTGAAAGTCAGAGTATCATAATGAATACAAGACAAGGTATAAAAACTTCTGTTGTGCTTACTAACATTTCTCAATGCTTGCTAGTAATTCTGAAAGTTAAAAACACCCTGTTTAAAGAGAAAAGCTTCTGTATTTCTGGCCAACAATCGTTCTCCTTGTTCACTAAAGAGCTCAAGAACAGCTACTTCTGAAACACAGATTTGACATTTCTCCCTAGATTTGATAGTGTTAAATCCTCAACCTGCATCAACACAAGGAGTGACTACCAGTGCTAAAAGGAGAGCAGAACTACTCAGACCCCACTCCAACAACTCTGAGGCCCTACCCAGTACAATTCCTAAGGGAGGCAAAGAGCCTTGCATGGTCAGCCTCAAAGCAAAAATCCAATCAATCTTTGTTGGATGTAAACTATAAATCCAGCCCCAAATGGCCATTAACTTTTTTTTTTTTTAATTTTTACATATCTACACACACACATAAGTTTCCAAGCAAGAAAAACTCACCAAACAGAGTTTATTTCTCTATCTGAGAGAAAAAAAAATCTATAAACAGGCAGGAAGTAATAACTACAAACACAAATTAAAAAGCTGGGAACTTGAAGTTTGTTTGGTTTTTCCAGGTTAAAAGAATGAAGAAAACTGGCAGCAATTCTCTGAGAGAATTTAAAACTTAAATACATTCATAAGTTTGTCAGCACACAAAAATTCCCTGAAGTTTTTGTGACTTTTTGGGAAAATATTCCGTAACCCTGTACTGAAGAGGCTCTTTTGGCTCTAGTGATGTTAAACCTGTCATTGTAACAGGAGCTAAGGGTAACACCAGTCAGACAGCACAGCTATGCCAGGACTCTGCCCAAAATGCTCCATGAATGGATGCAGTTCTGCAGAGAAAAACTGTTTACTCCAGCTCCACCCTATTAGAGAGTCAGTAGAGTTTGGATATTGCTCAATGTCAATTACAGACATAAAACGGAACTATGTTAGTCAATTCTGATGAGTCAATCCACTGCTTTTCTTAGAGATTACAAATCTAAATAATCACCTCCAGAAAAGCACTTGTTTAGCCAACATATACTGTTGGCTGTCTTTGCTGTCAATCATTACCTCTGTAATGCATGGAAAAAGACTATTTGCCCTGGTGACTGGAGCTCATGCTTGCTTTCAGTCATATTTTAAGACAAGCTGAACTTCTCAGGTTCATATTTGAACCCTGAAATCCAACAGCCAACACTTGATTTCAGGTTTTCCAATTCTCTTGATTATTTTAGTTTCCCTCAGCTGTACTTTCTAAAGCAAAACCTTCACTCTTTCCACTGATAAACTATACTAGACTATAAAATTAAAATTTCCATAGGAACTTTTCCTTTTTTAAAGTTGGAAAGCAGGCAACAAGGCAGAGGGCAGTAAAACCAGGTCTCCTGGACAAGACTCAGGCAGCAGAATTTGATCCCAAATCTTCCTTTCTCCTTAGGCAACACATAACCCAGGTGCCTATAACATGGTCACTACCTGGGTGTTCATCCTCTTCTGGAAGGCCAAAATGAGATTCTGGGGTTAACAACCAATATCACAGCACTGTTCAGGTGCCTGATGGACCAACACCACTGTGAATGCTCTCAAACAGCACAGCTGGTCTCCAACTGCCCTTTCAGAAAATCACAAACCTCTAGGGCAGGTGCTTTGGAGTACCTAAAATACAACCAGATATCTATGTTTAGGCAACTGTATTTCACATCACAAATGGGTGTCACTGGAAAAAAAGTTTAGGAAGTGTGTGTTTCTCAAGTGCTCCACCAGACAACATGCACAACAAACATCACACGCCCAAGAGAGGAGGAAATTCTCTGTGCTTAAGAATCATTCCCTGGAAAAAGGGGGGAGAAGCACCATGCTGCTGAAGAACACTGTGAAGTGTACTGTCATGAGTATCTGTGAAGCAAAGAAAAGCCCCCAAGGATCTGGATCCTCCGGTCTTCTTTTGCATTAAAGCAAAAGACCAAATACACTGTAACTAAACAAGTACATTCAAAGGATGTTATGTGCAGCAAGCTGAAAAAACCTGGAAACAACCACATAAGGATTTTGTACCAAATCAGTCTAAGCAAAGCAAGGTTCGGCATATTTGCTGATTTTTGAGAGACTGACTTTGCTTTCCCAACATTTGTCTAATATAGTACCAAGCATACACAAAGTCTTTGTCAAGAATCATGCCTCAAGTGACCTCCACCAAGGTTATGTCTTTAAATTCTCCTGAGAAGTTTCTCCATCACTACCAAACTCCAGTCAGAAGAAACTTAGGACTTGAAGAGCAGGTGTGACAGGTTAGAAGAGCCATGCATTCATAAACCATGTGGGAGAGACTTCTCAGGCATCCCTGTGTTACACTCAGTGCATGTCTGCATCCCTAAGGCCTCTTTTACAATAAAACCCCCCACATTTTCTTTGCTAAAATTTTGTGCCTCTGTGAACAGACTTTACTTGTGCTTATTCTTTGTCTGTACATGATATTCAATAAAGTCATAATGTTATGTGGTTGTTAATATAGTGGTTAATTTTATAAATTACTGCAATACATTAAAAAAAAAGTTTAATCTATTAAAAGGAGTATCATCTGCCAGAGCTCTGACTTCACATGTAACAGTCAAAAGTAAAATATAATGACCAATAAGTTTAGCCTCATTTCTACAAGTGTAGCAAAACCTCCTGAAACTGCTTAGGCAGAGGAAGAGCTCAGAGCCTCCACTGCAGCAGGATGCCCTGAATGGGTGTGATCAGCACACACACCTACCACTCCATACAGGGTGGCACTCAGAACTCAGTGTCTACAGACTTCTTCTCAAAGCAAGCTCCTCAGCAGATGAGCTGAGAAGCTGCTGTGGCTCTGAATGAATATTTGGAAAAATATATCCATCCATGAGGAGCTTCCCAGGTGCACCTGGCCAGGAAGGTAGAGAGAAAATGACAGAGAAAGTTGCACAGTTGGAGGAACACTGGCTGCAAGAGCCAGCTGGGGTGTCAGAGGGACCTTCTACAACTCTGTGCAGCTGCCTTTCCTCCCAAATCTATGCACTGCCATGCTTCACTCCCAAGTCAGTAAATAAAACAATGAAAACTTCTCAGAAAGGTGTTTCTTCAGATGTCAAGCTGTTTGCCTGGGCTGTTTTAGCAGCCAGAAAAAGATCACACATTCACATTCCACATTTCTGGAAATGCTTCTCCATTTTTTTCACTCTGTGTTTTAACACAGATAAACTTCAAAGGAGATAAGGCATTGCACACATGAGTGACTGAACATAAGTACTGTTCTCACAGTCACATACATTCAACTCCCTGAAAAGCTGACAAATTAATTCTCTTTAATTTATAGCCAAGCTCTATCTTAGCTATTTTTAAATCTCATGTTTCAAATCTTGCAGGGTTTGCAGTTAAAACAATTTGTTACATTCTCTTAGTAAGAAAAAACAATTTGTTATCAATAAAGACTGACTAAAAAAATACACAACAGGGCAAGGATCAAAAGCAGCCCAGAGTAATTTTTCACTGATGCAGCCATTTCCCACACTTGGCAGTATACCTGAATGTTTTAAAATGTTTTAAACATCTACATAGTAACTCAGAAATATCTTTATCCAAAGAATGTTTGTGAACCTAGAAAAACATCTTACACTAATACTACAGTCCTCTACTAATTATAACTCACCAGTTTTTGAACTGTCTTGCTATATTTAACTTTTTAGTGAAGAATTCTCTGAGTGTTTGAAGGGGAGGGAAGGATTACAGAGGAAAAGGTTCTTTAGAAAGGAACTTGGAATTTAACTACAAGTAGCAGAATTTCAACAAACAGAAAGGTTAGCTGCAACATTCAGTAACATCCCCCAGAAATTGCGCCCTTGTGGAGAGGTTTAATATTTGCTCCCTTTTAGCAAATTTGAAGTCAACAGTCAGAAACTTTTTGTAGTGCCTTTTGATTATATCAAGCATAGCTAGAATGCTCAGACCAAGGGAGTTAGAAAGCAAATTGCACTTGTTTATTTAAACCTAAGCCATTCACTTCCTAATTAACACTGTCTGAAAAAAGAGGCCACGAAGGCTGTTGAGGAACAACCACAGTTATTCCTGTAAACACACAGAATTTTGGCTGCTTCGAGTTTGGATCAATCCTGAATTCAAGCCTTTATAAGGAGTATATAAACAGGGGCAAATGAACGTGTTATTTTATCCCAAGGTGCAATAAGGAAAGCAGTAACTCTGCTCAGGCTAAAGAAAGCCCAAACTCACATGACACCAGTGGAAGCCTGAGGTACTCCTGCTCGTGCATTTAACAGCCCAGCTCAAGTCCTTTAAAATAATTCAAGACAGCCTCATCTTCTAATTTAACCTTTGTGTTTGCACTTGGGGGGTGGGGAGGGACTTCAGCATAAAGTTTCACCTTCTCACTGCAGACATTCAGCTTCCCTTTGGCTCACACCTCTGCACCTCGTGGTGCCAGAAGCATGGTATGGAGAGAAAACATGGGCTGAGAGAGAATTAAACATACAAAAGTTCAACTGTACAATGCAGAAATGGTAATATTTGAAAAATATTCAACTCACATTTTTGCTTCACACATTATTTACATAAATAGCTGCAGGCTGTTATGGAACTATTAATTTTGAAGGAGCAGATGAGTCAAATCTTATTTTTGATAGGTAACTGCAAGATGCCTCCAATTAGACTAAGATAATCATACTTTAATAGCTGCTCTTGTAATTAAACCATATTACACAGTGTCACAAGCACAGAAAAGCAGGGCCAGAAGGGAATTCAAAAGGCCACCAGGCTTCTTCCTGCCCCCTGCTTCAAAGCAGCACCAGCTATTACAGCTTTCTGAAACTCCACCAAAAAATCCTTATTTTAGCAAGTGTCTAAAGCCTCTAAAGCACATGCAGAGATTATCAGCTTTCAGAAATATTTTACACCAAAAAAAAAAAAAAAACAGGCTGCAAACAATTCATGTAAAAAAATCTGCAAAAACTGAACAAAGAAATTATTCAGAAGGGAAGACACTGGCCAGTAATTCTCACATTCACCAAAATGCCATAAAAAACCTTAGGAAGTGCAGCACATACAGGGCAACAGTCAAGTCTCATTCAACTACCAGCCATTAATTAATAAGAGCTACATGACAGAACGCAAAATAGATACCATTCCCTCCTGAATAAGCCAATCAAGGAATTCCAAGAGGTGCAGTTTTAATATTATCACACCCCAGTGGGAATATACATTTGTCTGGGCTTGATAATACCCGAAGAGTATAATTATCTCTCAAAGACATACTGTCACAAAGTATTACTCAACTGCTGCTTTTTGTAAACACATATATTTTCACAAATATAAATTGTTTTATACACCTGTGCATTCAATGCACACAGAACACATCAAAATTTCACAACTTTGTGTCAACATAAAGAAGAGAATGTCATTAAACTTAAGAGAAAAAAAATCAATGCTATCAGCATTCAGAAAAACTCAGCAGCATGCTAGTCCATAAGCACAAACTCACATTCTAAGACTATCCTGCTTGGTCCCAACAGCACCAGGCAGGGCTTCCTC
>JAYDZK010000016.1:24318712-24328896 GCA_034509185.1 Euphonia xanthogaster
GAGACTGAACAACCCCGGCTCCCTCAGCCACTCCTCAGCAGACAAGTGTTCTAAACCTCTCCCAAGCCTTGGTGCCCCTTGCTGGACATGCTCCAGCACCTCAATGCCCTTTTTAAAGTGAGGGACCCAAAACTGCATGCAGAACTTGAGGTGCAACCTATTCCTTTATTCTTTATTAGTAGTTAACTGCCTTTCTAATTACTATTTAAATTTTATTTATTGGTATTTATTAATTTGTTATTTGTATTTATTATTCTTTTCATCATTTTTACCCCTCTCTGCTGTGCCCTTTTGTAGAGCCTTTACACCCTCTGTAGTGTCACAAAATTTCTTTTCCATGCCGTGACCCTCAGGGCCTCAGAGTGGGGCTGGAAGTCCGCATCGTGCCTTGGACGTGCTCTGATTGTTCTGGTGCATCAGGTGCTGCTGATTTACAGCCTGCAGGTTTTCTGCAGTCCCCAACATGGCATGGAAGGACTCCAGACTGGTTTTCTGTCCCTGTACGTAATACTCATCTATTACTGGCACTGTGACAAATGCAAATTAGCCTGGATGGAGAAAAGCCCACACCTCTCCCAGCATAGATCAAGTTGATATTGTCCATTAGTGCGATACAATTCATTTAAAGCAGAAAATACATTTTTAATGGAACAAGCCATGAATTTCTTTCAAGCCATGAGGTGAAACCTTGCCCCAGGAGGTCTGATGCAGCACTGGCATGCAGCCATGCGGGACCTGCTTCCCAAAATGCCCATGAGCTTCTCGTGAGCCCACAGCTTCTGTCTTCAGTTCCTTCTTGATTACCTGTCTGCACATCCCTCTGCTGCACTTCCCTGTCCCACTGCTGGGGAGGTTTGGGTTGGGCTCCTCGCTGTTGCTGCTCTGAACTCCACACGTCACCGTTCCCTGGCTGCTGAAGCTCAGATGTCGGTGGGCAGAGCTGCCTCTGGCCTCTTGGGGGGCCTCCATCAGCTGTGTGCTACACACAGACATGGGAAATGCATCTGAGCACACTTGCAGCCACGCCAGCATCCAACAGCAGGGGAGCTGAGGGGCTGGCGCTGGGCAGCGGTTCCACAGGACACTTCCCTGGACACCAGGGGCTCCAGGTCCAGCCTGGCACCATGCTGGAGCCATGGGGGGCTGCCCCAGCCAGTCCTGCCACGCTCGGCACCCCAGGGGACAGGACACGGGAGTAAAAACAAGTGTGTGTGCATGCACAGCATTAATTTAGATCTACCTCCTAATATTATTATATTTATTCCTAATATGTATCGCATTTATTACTAATATTTATTACATTAATTCCTAATATTTATTATATTTACCTCCTGATAGTATTTATTTATTATATTTACCTCCTGATATTATTTATATCTACCTCAAATATTTACCTGCTGTTGCAGGAAGATGTAAGAGATGCAGCAGCATTGGATCTGAAGCAGGAGGGGTCGTGGTGCCTGTGTGAGGTGATGGGACCTCGACTCATGACGTGTGGTCAGCACAATTTTGGCAGTTCATATTTCCCACTTGTGAGCTGGGAATAGTCAGTCTCAAAGCCAACATGGAAAGGGTGTGTATATCTGAGTTCAAATTGTGAACCCATACTTAGGCTAAAACCATTGGAGTTTAAACATAATAATGAGGGTACTGAGGAGAGAGGAGGAGGAGTTAAAGGCAAGCACTGTTAAAGGGATTCAATATCAGCTCCTGGAGGGTAGACACTACTGCTCTACAAATGACCATTGGAAAAGAGATCAGGCCAGAAATTGGTTCAGTGCAATTGCCATCCCTGCACACTGCAGAGAAATCCCTGAGCACAGACAGCATGATTTTCCTAAGCTCTTAGAAGCAGGGATTAAATACAGCATGTGAGAGGGCTCTTGGCACACTAATGATTCACTAATTCACAGCCATGACTGAGAGCGCCATTGTGAATTAATTAATCCTTGCAAATTAGGAAATGAGTAAACATTTAAAAAAAACAAAACCCAAGTTACTTCACTGGGGAAAAGAAAAGGTATTTAGAAAGGCAAGCATGCAGGGGCTTTGCTTAGGAAGGATAGAGCTGAATGGGATCCTGGGCCTTTCTGCTGCAGGTGGGAGGCCCAGGGAACCCTAAAGCTCAGCTTTAGCTCCTCCCATCACCATCCCACACCGAAAAATAGCAAAACTGGGGAAAAACAATATGTCAGCCCGTGAAATTACCCCTCCTTCAAACAGCTGCTCCATTTTCCTGCCCTCTTTTGCCTCTTCAGCCTTTACCTCACGCAGGGCAGCCATTCCCTCCTGGGGTGCCATGGCAGCTCTGGGGCTGGCCACCCCCAGCTCTCTACAAGGCCCTATAGCCATTGCCTGCTCTATCTTCCCTTTTCCATGGCACACATGTGCCCTTTCCCCTCGTGGGTTCCCCTCCTGTCCCCACTGTCGTGCTGGCAGCAGGCCCGGGTGCCCCTCACATCCCCCACAGCCCCAGGTGCCCCTTATGTCCCCCGCAGGCCCTGAGTGCCCCTCATGTCCCCTGCAGGCCCTGAGTGCCCCTCACGTCCCAAACAGGCCCCATGTGCCCCTCATGTCCCAAACAGGCCCCATGTGCCCCTCATGTCCCAAACAGGCCCCATGTGCCCCTCACGTCCCCCGCAGGCCTGGGTGCCCCTCACATCCCCTGCAGCCCCAGGTGCCCCTCGTGTCCCTCACAGCGTGCCCCCAGCCCTTGCAGCCAGCCGTGCACTTTGTTTTAGTGGTGGGACCACAGCTGGAGCTGTGTCACACAGGTGTCACAGGTGTCCAGCAGGAGCCCCAGAGCTCCAGCTGTGCTGGGAGCAGGGCAGGGAGCCCTGAGGTAACTCCTGTGCTGTGGGTGTGTCACCCACGCCATGGGATGGAGGGACTCTGGACCTCCATGGCCTCCTGACACAGATCATTTCAAAATATACTCTGGGGCCTCTTGCCAGCTGTCTGGAGGAGCTCACGAGGAAGGGAGAAGAGAACCAACCCCCAGGTATGTTTAACTGAGCATGGACTGGTGTGATTCCCAGAGCACGGCCCATGTTCCTGGCTCCTGACAAGGCGCTTCAGGGAGGAAATATTAGAAGTAGGGACAACTGCACTCCTGCTGAATTTCTTCTGTTTAAAGTTTGACAGAAGAAGAATCCTGAGTCTTTCCATGGACTTTGAACCAAGCTGCACTGGCTGAATTTAATCACCAGGTTTCACAAGTGCCTGTGACAGTTCCTGAAACTGCGTTCCACCCATTACTGCCTGGAGACATTCACTGCAGACTCCTAAAGCTTTTCTCAAAGAAACGTCTGGGGGTGAGTATTTTTTTACCTTTCAGTTCATTCAATTAATACATAATGAGCAGACTCACACCCCCCAAAATCCTATTTATGGTAGAAAACACAATTAAATGTAATTGTCTTTCATATCAGTTAGGAGTTTTTTTCCTCACGGACATTCCATGATTTATCTTTAATTCAAGGTTCCATTGCAGAATTAGAACACATTTTAAAAACATTATAGCAAACCACAAGAACTAAGGGTTAGCATGTAAACATTGTCAGAAAAAAAAACAATTACCTGAACAATCATAGAAAAAAAATCTGTTGCAAATCCCTTTCCTGGAGAGCAAGTCATTTTAATAAACTTTATATTACTGTGGAACAATTGAAAGTTATCTGTAAAGCACAGCATCCATTCCAGGGAGGATCTACTACTAAAGCCAAAACCAGGTTTCCATCGGCATTGTAAACATGAAAGGAAGTAAAAGAAGTCACCCCAAGAAACAGCACTAGTATAAAATGTATTTCCTGAGCTAAAAACAAAAAACAAAACACCATACACAAAAAAAAAAAGTCACATACAGCCATTAATTCAATAGAACTGGAAGCAAATACACTAAGAATCCCAAATTATGCAGAAAGACAAAAGGCTGTGAACACTGCTGAAAATTACTGTTGGGTTATTCTTTTTAGATGCTTTCCCTCTTCTTTTACATTTTAAAGAAATTACAAGGTGACTAACTTGGTTCCTATTTAAGTAGTGCTGTTAAACTCTGAAGCTCACAGCCTCAGGATAACACTGCTGTGCACTTGCTTACCCCTTTACCCCTTCAAAGGGCTTTGCAGAAATGAATTCATTAGCTCTTACAGCAGAAACCTGTGAGGGGCACAGGCTTAGTGCTGCCCTACAGCTGGGTTCAGGCTCAGCTAGCACAGGAGCCCTGGCCACATCACTTGACAACACCAGCAAATACACACATGACCTGTCCTGAGACTCTCTAAAGCTTTTCTGCAGCTCTCCTCCTGCTCCTGATGGGACACCTGGCTCCCAGTGAGAAGAGAACTCCAGAGCTCTGCTGTCCCAACCTTCCAAGGCAGGCACTGCTTTGGGAAAGCGCTACAAAATTGTATTATCTGAAAATTGTCTCTGTGCAGGTGTGAGAGGGCATCACTGTCTGCACATGTGTGTACAGACACACCTGGAATGGGGAGAGGGGGTGAAACATCATCTTTGAAACACAACAAGAGGGGATGAAAGATCATCTTTGAAACACAACAAGAGGGGATGAATGATCATCTTTGAAACACGACAAGACACCCAGCCGATCACAGGTATTCTTCTGGAAAACTCCTTAGGGAACTCATGTGTCTCGTGGCCTCTTTTGCTTTTTGACAGAGCAGACCCAGAGAACAGTTCCTAATGTTAAAAATCAACAAGCAAGAAAAAAAGGGTTGTGGCAGTGGGGGTTTTATTATTATTTTACATGGCCTTGTTATGGAGAAGCCAAAACAAGTGCAAACTCTGCTTTTCTTCTTCCTACACCAGCCCATGCAGCAGCACCCACCTTCTCACAGCTCCTGGTTGCTCTTCATCTTGTCAGGACCATGGTTTTCCTACCCCAAGGTGGCTGTGCCCCAAGAACTAGCACGACTTCCTACACCTTTTGGTTCCTCCACAAGAATAAGAAATGCTCATTCCTGTAACAAAGGAGTGTCTCCTAGATATACCTGAAGAGGAGGGGGAAAAGTAAAGAAATTGAAGAGGAGAGTTGGTTTAAAGCAGACAGTATCCATAAACAAAGACAAAATAGTATAAAACCTTTTGCTTTAATTGGGAAAAAAATTAGTTACAAAAATACAGATTAAAAAAAAATTTTTAGAGAACATCACGGGGCTTTAAACACCATCCAGGGTGGACTTGGTTCACACAGAGCAGAGACCCTGCAGCTCATGCCTTCCCCTCCTAAACCCTCCCATTTTCCACTGTCACAGCAGCAGCCGGGCTGTGCCAAGACAGGACCACAAAGTGCCAAACACCCAAGTGAGCGTTTCCCACTTCCTGGGGTGCTGCAATCCCAGCCCTGCAGCAACAGAAGTGGGCAGCAGGTTGGGAATGCTGCTGTAAGAGCAGTGCCCCTCTGGCAGCCCAAGAGCCAGGGCCCAGGACAGCACACAGGTCACTCCTCGTGCAGAGCATAGCCTGCTGCTGCCCCATTCCTGCTGACAAGGTGTCCTGTGCCAGGGGCTCACCATGTGGTGACAGCACACGTAGACACACACACTATAAAAAGCAGGCGTTGATGTGTGGCCAGGCTGGCACAAAAACCACATTTACTCACAGAAGAGATATTTTTCTCACAAAGATGAATCTTAACCCACATCACTCTGCAGCCTCAAGAATGAGAAGCTAAGAAGAAACTGGCAGTGTGGGAAGTGCAGAGGCTGCAGTGTGAGGTGTGCAGGGTGCTGAGCCCGGGAGTCCAACATGGGGGGAGTCAGCCATCCATGCTGCTGTCAAAGTGAAGATTACTGAATAAACCAAGCACTTGGTTTAAGCCATTACAGATCAGGTGACATCTGGTAACATCTGACATACACAGAGTGTGAGAACACCCAGCACTGCTCTCCTGAATGAAATAATGCACCCAGAGTGTGAGAACACCCAGCACTGCTCTCCTGAATGAAATACATCAAGGCATGCTGCATAAAGAAAGTTCAAGTGCTCTCCTTGAATGGTCCCTCAAAGTCCCCTGTGCTCTCCTCATGAAGCTTGGCTCTTCTCCCTTGTACCACCTTATGGGAGCTCTGCAGCCTGGTCTCTGCTCTGTGTGAACCAAGTCCACCCTGGATGGTGTTTAAAGCCCCGTGATGTTCTCTAAAATTTTTTTTAATCTGTATTTTTGTAACTAATTTTTTCCCAATTAAAGCAAAAGGTTTTATACTATTTTGTCTTTGTTTATGAATACTGTCTGCTTTAAACCAACTCTCCTCTTCAATTTCTTTACTTTCCCCCACCCCTCTTCAGGTATATCTAGGAGACACTCCTTTGTTACAGGAATGAGCATTTCTTATTCTTGTGGAGGAACCAAAAGGTGTAGGAAGTCGTGCTAGTTCTTGGGGCACAGCCACCTTGGGGTAGGAAAACGATGGCCCTGACAAGATGAAGAGCAACCAGGAGCTGTGAGAAGGTGGGTGCTGCTGCATGGGCTGGCGTGGGAAGAAGAAAAGCAGAGTTTGCACTTGTTTTGGCTTCTCCATAACGAGGCCATGTAAAATTCAGCACAGGCAAGGGGCTAACCCTTACAGCCTGCCACCACCCACACAGCTTATCAGATTTTCTGTTTCCTATAAGGTGCTTTTGGCCCAGGAGCTGTGTTTCAAGCACTCTGGCTGAGAAGCAGCAGATAAGATTTCCTGTGGGGCCTGGAGCGCTGCTAACCTGCCAGGCAGGAGACAGCTTGAGCAATGGCAAGAGCATCAGCTGATCCTTAACACCAAGGCTGGATGGGGGTGTGTGAAAGAGAAGCTGAGAATTACTCAGCTGGTACCAGCCTTGTAATTATTTCCTATCCCAGGAGTTCACTCCCAAAGATGGTAGAGCCAGCTGGTACCCAGGAGGCTGAGCTGGGGCCAGAGAGGTTTGGTGCACTCAGTAAAGGAGATGGATTTAGAGATATCAACAGAATTTACAGATGTTCAGTGCTACTTTTGGAGCTGGGCTTTCTCTGTGATGAAAATACTTCATGTGGCACTGTCCAATGCCATGTATGACCTCTCTCTCTTCAGCTGTAGCAGGAGGAGCAGGAGAGCTCCCAACTGCACTCCTCCCCTGCCACACCATGGTGAACTCACAGGCCTTGATAGGCCACCACAGACACCAAACTCATCTGCCAGATGCCCTGTGCCTCTTCCCCACTCACCACACAATGCTCACCCAGCCACAAACCCCATCGCCTCCCAGCCCTCTGCCAGAAACCGTGACCTGGCTACCTGGCACACACAGTGTCACTCCAACCCCAAGGATCCCAACACAGAGGGTGTCTGGAGCAGCCTTCCCCAGCACGGCCATGGCTTCTCTCTGCAAGCTCTGATGGTGACCTTGGGCCCACGGCCCATCGTGGGTGGTGTCTGCTCATTGGGACTGTGCTCTCAACATATCAAATGCTCTTCCCCACATCCCAAGAACAGATAAATCGTCCTTTGCTTTTCTGACCAACCCATTTCCAGCACCATCTTGTCCTGGATGGGCTGCAGGACACGTGTTCCTCCTGCAAATGCTGCTGCACAGGGCTGAGATGGGCCATGGCAGGCGGCCCATTCCAACATGCTGAACTGAGGCCAGTCAGGAGAGGTAGCCCTGGTGCCCCCGGGCCATCCAGCAGTGAGTAATCTCCGGGAGACTGCGGCTGCCGTGCCTCCTGAGTGCCGGGAGCCAGCCCGCCTGCCCCGGCACCACCTGCACCCTCCGGACCCGGCGCGGCCAGTCACCTCGCTGGCACGTCCTGCTGCTCCTCACATTCCTCCCGACAGAGTAGCTCAGCAGCAAAACAGCCCTGCTGAAGCAGGGTTTCAGCACAGCTTGCTTGGGGGTTGTGGCTACTGAGAAACATCCAGATTTAAACGTTTTGAAGGAGAGCTTTACTACTTTTAAAACCTCAGCCTTGAGCCAGAACCAACCTTCTGAAAAAGCTGGACAAAACTCTCTTTATTCAGAGTGAGTAAAGCCCCTGTAAAGCAGCCTCTCCTTGGAGAGTGTTTGTTCATGGCAGGGTAGGCCTGGAGCCCAAGCTGAGGGAGGGGGCACAGGGTGCAGAGGGTGCCCCATGGTTGCACATCAGGGCCAACCCACAGCCTGTGCTGGCAGCAGCCACTGTCCCCACCTTACCCTGACCACTGCCAGCCCTGCACTTTGCTCCTTGCTGCCCAGAGCCCACATCACATGGTGAAAGCAGAGCTGCTGTCAGAAAACCAGCCCCAGCAAGCCCACAGACACCTGGGAGGGATGGACTGGCAGGAGCCTGGAGCAGGACCCCTCTCCCTGTCTCTGACAGCCTCCCTGGCACTGCTGGGGCCAGGCACCCACAGCCCCACACCCAGCCAGCAGACACACCCCAGAGCAGCTGCGGGCAGTCTGGGGACAAACCCAGCCTGCATGATCTCCAGCCTGGAAAAAAGAAGGACCAAATAGTCCTTCTGTGACCCACACTGCAGACTGAGCAGTGCTCAGGAACCTGCCCAGCTCTCCTCCCATTCTCCCACAGCAAATCCATCCCTGCAAAAGGCTGAGCTGCCTTAACGAGGCCATTCATTAACCAGCCAGGGCCAAGGTTGGACTTGGGCTTGCCTCAGTACTGCAGGAGCCTCCTTGTTAGCCCTGCCAGGCTCTGAGTGGGTGCCCACAGTATCACCCCAAGCTGCAAGATGCAGGGGCCACCAGCCTGGGCGGCTGCACGGGTCTGTGTTGATGTGCAGCCCCCTTCCTGCAGCATGGAGCTCCTCATCCAGCTGAGATGCTGCCTGCTTCCCAACTGCCCTGCAGAAAGGGCTCTGCTGGCAGGACAAACACAGCTGGCACCCCCTGCAGGGCTTTGGGCTCCTTGCCCCCGTGCTTGGCCTCCAAAGAAGTATCACAGCTCAACTCACCTGGCTCTGCCCTCCAGCCCTGAGCACGGAAGAGGAAGAGCTGGCCTGGCACATGGCAGCCTCGCTGGCAGGAGCAGCTCTGCCCTGCCCAGAACGCAGAGAAAATGGACTGGGGCGGAGATGAAGCAGGCTGAAAATTGCAGGAATTAGAGGAGCAATCACAGAGCTCCTCAGCTTTAACATCAAACTGGAATTAATTACTCTCTTATGTGAATTCTCTTGGCTCAGCTTCTTTTTCTCTGGGCTTCTCACTTGTTTCCTATGAAATGCTTAAGCAGAAATATTACCAGCTTTCATGGAAAAATCTTCTTTTAAATTATTTTATCAGCCAGAAAGAAGGAGAATAAAAAGTTCTCTCAAAATTTTTGCTTTCATTAAAATAAACTTTTTTCCTATCAAAGTCAGTTTTACAAGGCTAGACGAAATCAATAGGATTGGAGGATTTATTATTATTATTATTGTTATTATTATTATTATTATATTATTTTATTATTATTATTCTCTTGGTAGAAGCTATTTCTTAAAAGCCTAATCAAAGATGTCCCTGCTGTCCCACAGTCCCTCCTCTGGTGCCTTGTCCCGAGTGTGTGACATCCCTGACCGGCCCAGAGGTGCCTGCCCTCCATCCCCTGTGGGTGCCTGCCCTCCATCCCCTGTGCCGCTGCGGGACAGCCGGGCTGCAGAGCACCTCAGCAAGGACTGATCCCTGGCCACAGCTCCGTGCTGGATGCTCCAGAGGGAGCACAGAGGGCAAGGAAGGGACACTCCGCTTGCAGCCCGGTCAAATTCCCTCGTCCCGTGGCCACCGGCTGCCCCCAAGCCATGGCTGGCGGGGCCGGGGGCTGCTGACCATTTCTCTGCTGGTGATTAGATTGTTCACGGCTCTCGGGTTTGTTTGAATAAGCGCCTTTGTTCGGCGGCGCTTTCCCACGTCTCCCGCCCGCTCGGCAGTCGCGTGTCCCGAGGCACAGAGGAGCCCCGGCCGCCGCTCCCCAAGGAAAGTCCTGTTCGGAGCAAGACATCTGCGCCCGAGGGAACCTGCCAACATCTGCCACACTTTCCCCCTTTTCAACAGCCTTTCTTTCCCTCTTAAATACTGCAGGAACAGATGTTAAAAGTTGTTTTCTTTCTCCGGGGTGTGAAGTGTAGACAAATAGCCAAAAAAAAAAAAAAAAAAAAAAAAAAGAGAGAGAAAACTCTACCCAGCGCTCACCCCTCTCTCTTTCCTTTTTTTTTTTTCCTTCTTTTTCTTTGGAAAGC
>JAYDZK010000016.1:24334362-24345414 GCA_034509185.1 Euphonia xanthogaster
ATATATATATATATATATATATATATGTTACCTACAGTTATATTTAGGTTTTTTTTTTGTTTCCATAACCAGAAGTTCTAAATAAACCTTTTGAAGATAACGACTGACATTTCTCCCAGTCTTTTTCTGTATGCTCTGAATAAAGAGTGTTTGAGCATCTGCTTTTATTTGCTTCTTTCACAAAGAGTTTTTCCTCGATGCAGGTGAAAGGGCTGGTTTGTAGGAAAGCAGTGTTCACCACACACACAGACAGCCCTGCCTGGGTCACAGGAACACTTTAGAAGCTATGAAGGAAACAGGGAGCTGGCTTTATCAGGCTGGATCGATGCTTTAGCTTTTACTGATAACAGATTTTACTGTCACTAAGATCATCCAGAGCGCAGAAGGTAAAATTCCCTGCGAAGTGGACCGAGGAGATTGGGACAAATCTACTGGCTGGCAACATTTGGTGCCCGTTTTTTATCTCAAAGGCAGTGAGGAGTTGCTCGCAGCAGAAATAAAGAAGCAGGGAGCTCTTAAACAAACACGGAGCATACTAATGAACGGCCCTGCGGTTCGAGGGCTCATTATGCAGCGAGATCTATTGGATGAGGTGCTGAAGGAGTGAAAACCAGCACCTCCGGGTTCAGCATCTTCTCCTGGGAAGCTTTCCCTTTTATCCAGCCCTCCCGAAGAGCCATTAGGAGCAGTGGCATGAGGGTGGCAGGAGAAACAACTGGCCCACACCTGGCTGCAAGGAGGCAGGGCAGGTCAGACCTCAGGTAAAGACACAGAATTGCACAGATCCAGAAGTGCACGAACATCAACCTCAGTTTCCAGCCTCTGCCTGAAAATGAAGATTCCCCCTTTCCTGATGGGGCCCTTTGGAGTGATCACCAAGGTGAAAAATACACATCATCATCATCATCATCATCATCATCCTGATCCCACTGCAGAGGTCCAGAGGAGAGTGGGAGGTGGGGCCAGCCCAAGCAAACCACGGCAGTGAAGCACACAGAATACTCATGAGCAGAGAAACCAACCAGGCAAAGAAAACTGCAGAATCCTGGCAGAGAAAAGACATTAAAGATCTTCCCAGTTTAGTGTCAGAAACACAGCTGAGTTCAGATAAAAACCCATGCCAGGAGAGCCCCCACAGCTGCACCCACCAGGGGAACCTCTGCTGCACACCAGTGTGACCAGCAAGGAGAGCAAGGAGTGCCCCAGACCAGGCCTGACGTGCTCCTGTACTTGTAGAAGGTGTCAGCAATGCATCTCATGGCCCTCGTGGCCACCTTATTGCTATGCTGGGAGAGACTCCAATGGAGATATTTTACTGCAGCTTGACAGCATCATCTTAAAAACATACATTCCCTCTAAAAGCTGTAAATCCCCAGGGACTATAGTTATTAGCTATGGTAACTGTGCTGAAAGGACATCAGTGGGAAATGTCTATTTCCCACTATCTCTGCATGTTTATTTTGTGTCTTTGAAAATACTTTGTGGTTAGTGAGTTTTATTATTTCCTGTTTCTAATCAGTAAGGGCTTTTTTTCTGTTGTGGGTGTGGAGGGAAGGGTCATATCACAGCTGGTGAGAGAGTTTTAAAAATAGGAAAGTGAGACTGCAATACTTGGCCAACAATCTCCAGCAACACTTTTAGTACAAGGCACTCATTTTTCATTGCCTTCATTTCAAACCAAGGGTGACTGTTTTATGACCTCCTTGTCCTCTATCCAACCAGTACTGCAGGAATCCATTGCAAGTCACCAGTGTTCAGTTAAAAAAAAAAAGATGTTTCTTCAGAAAGCAGAGGATTACTCACAGCACTTCAATCACACGAATTTCAGCTTCTAATTACATTGGACAAAGGAACTCCATATTTCCTTCAAACCCATCTGGTTTCACCAAAGCCAGGACTGTACAAGAGCAATAATACTTTGCTCTTCATTATAAGCACCTCTCCACTGACAACCCAAAAATGCATTGCCAGCTGCTCCCATCCTCTCCCCAGGAGAAGGAAGGGAGCAGCTCCTCCTGCCAGCTGCCCAGTGCAGAGTGGAGAGCACCAAAGGGCTGGGAACACAAACCCTGAGAGGAAGCCCTGAGGGAGCTGGGGGTGCTCAGCCTGGAGAAAAGGAGACTCAGGGCTGCCCCGTCCCTCTCTGCAGCTCCTGAAAGGTGCCTGTGCTCAGCTGGGGCTGGGCTCTTTCTGCAGCAGCACTGACACAGCCAGAGCACACAGCCTCGAGCTGTGCCAAGGGAAATACAGGCTGGATAGCAGGGAAAAGGTTTTGTACAGAAAGGGTGATAAAGTTCTGGAATGGCTGCCCAGGGATGTGGTGGAGTCCCCATCCCTGGGTGTGTTTAACAAAGCCTGGATGTGGCACTGGGTGCCAGGGGTGAGTTGGGGTGTTGGGGCTGGGCTGGACTCGATGATCTTGAAGGTCTCTTCCAACCCAGTGATTCTGTGAATTCTGTCCTTGGCAGCTGCTGGTAGAAGCTGCCCCTCACTCACACAGGCTCTGCACACAGCAGCAGAGCCCAGACAGATGCTGCTGGCACATCTGCAGCAGGCAGCAGTGGCTGTGACCCTGCATTGCCAGCCCAGGGATGGATCCCCAGCACCTTCCAGGCTGCACCCCACTCCCAGCTGGGACTGCATTCCCAAGACACAGACAGGGTTTGGAGGCACAGACACCTCATGTGCGGGCTGAAAACAGCCAGCACCAGCACCCAGACCAGATTCCTGGGCTCAGGCCTGGCCAGACAGACCTGTTTGGATGCAGCACATCTCCCCAGCACAGGCAGGGCTGGGACAGCAGCAGAGCTGGGCTTTGTCCCCTGCCAAAGTGCTGCTCCAGGCATGTGTTTGCAAATGGAGAATTAAAAAGCAGAGATCAGTTGCTGTGTACACAGAGATGTGGGGAAGGCTGCACCCGAGCCTCAGGACCCTCACATGCCTTCAGTACGAAGCAATTACTGATTTTTATAGCAACATAAGCCCAGATGGGCAGAACACCCACATGCACAACAGTCCCCTTTATGGAAACTTCACTCCCAGACCTGCTCTCATGCAAACCAAGAGGAAAACTCTCACTTATTTCTCAGAAACAGGACCGAACCCTTTCCCACTAGGAAAGTGCAGAGCTTCATCAGTAGGGAAGAGAAACTGGGGCCCTGCCATGCTGTCTTCTCCAGGACACACTCAGCCCTTGGGGCCTCTGAGCATCCCTGCCTCCTCCCTCGCTCTTCCTCCCAGCGTGAGGGTCCCACAGCCACCCTCAGTGACAAGGCCAAAGTGCTTTAGAGATGCAGGAGTGGTGCTGAGCCCCTGCACATCACTGCCTGAGTGGGCTGAGCACAGGGCAGGAAAAGGGAACGTGAGCTGGATCCTCACTTCACCTCTTTGCTGAGCGCTCAGTTTGGCAAGAAGGAGACTGTGCTGCCAGCATGGCCTCTCCAGAGGGCCTGGGGGGGCTCCTGATCCCCTGCACTTCCAACAAAACCTGGCCTTGCAAAACCCCATGCAAAAGCAATTCAGATGTTTTCGAAGTGCTCTGAACCATGCTGCCATGGCTGTGAGGGCTTGCAGGTCACTGGCAGAAGAGATTCCTTGGGAGGAAAGTGAAAACAAACCCAGCACCAGCAGAACAGCAAAGACTTCACCTTCCCTTTATTGCTGCCATTGTCCCACAGCTCCCAGTGCGTGCACTCCTGTCTCACAGGGACATGCTCACATTTTATCTCATGAGGAGCAATGCTGTGTTGAGGACCTAACCCAAAGTCTGTCACATTTCTGAGAGCTTTCACATACTCATGAATAATGCAGCAGAAGCTGAAGCCAGCCCTGGATCTGTTCTGCACTGCTGAGATATTTAATCTCTAAGTCAAAGTCCTGGTGAGAACATGGCTGGAGGCATCACCAAGGACCTACCAGAGCCTGGGGACACTTTGCTCCAAGGCTCTCCTGTGGCTCCTGCATTAGGAAGCATAAATTGCATAAATCCCACCACATATTTGGAATTGAAAACTGCATTAGAACATTTCCATCAAGTATTCCACAGCTAACACCACCAAGCAAATGGACTTCTTCAATCAATCCCACATCTGCTGCCACAAAGAGATTGGGTCCTCAGGAAACAGCTCAAAGGGCTCTTCTTCAGGGCTGAAGGACTGTCCATTCTGCTCTGCAGAATGCCATTGAGGAGAAACAGGAATGATGCCTCCTCTCCAGGGTCCCTTCCCAAGGAGGCAAGGGAAAATGGCAGCACGGAAGCTTTGGTGGCTATTGGGAAGCTGCTCAGCAGGGAATGACTTGCTGGGGAAAGAGTAACCACTGCCAGGTTGGCCCTTCCTTTACCAGGAGTTCTTCCAAACCCCCTCCTCTCTGCCTCTCTCCCTGCCCAGCCTCCTCCTCCTCCTCCTCCTCCATCACAGCAGCAGGAATCTGCTGAAGGACAATTTCTCACTCCAGCTGGGATAACCTGAGAGTGGCTGATTGGCAGCCCTAGAAGCACCTGCCCACGTCTGCACCCTCTCCCACTGCTCAGGCTGTTTCTGTTCCTCGCATTGAGAAGAGCAAATGTTAGGCAGGATGGTGAAGTGAGGCAGGGGAGCCATGGCTGAGCTCCTTGGGACAGAGCAGCCCCAAAAACAAGGGCAGGGACTTTCCTGAGTCCCTCTGGACTGTGGGAAGAAATCACTCAGGAGCAGCCCCATAACCTCAAACCTCTCTGTCCCCTGCCCTGCCCTCCTCAGCCTACGTGGGTATGAAAGTACAAAGCAAAGCACTCTAAAATATGTACTCTTCCCACTGGAGAGGCTGTGAGAACAAGCAAGCCACATAGGAGAGCGATCACATCACCTCATGTACTCCTCAGAAGTGCTGAGATGTTATTTTGATAGGTGAGATAGAAGAACAGCCTGGTCACTGAACACAACAAAGGCAGCACCTGCACAGACAGGTTCTCCAAACCACACACGCTGCTGTCAAAACAGCCTGGGCAAAAGGAGACCAGTGGCTCCTGGCACCTGCCATGGCTTGGCACTGCCCTCACAAACACACCTGTTAGAAAGCCCCTGCAGGACCCAGGGCTCTGTCCTGCCTTGAGCACCAGAACCCACAGAAAGAGCAGAGAGCCCTTCCCACCACAGAGCCAAGGCACCAGGGGAGAGTCCTGAGCTCAGCAGCACAGCTGAGCTCACCCCAGCCTTGGGCCTGGCCAGCAGCCCCGTGGTTCTCCAGAGCAGCACAGAGTGGGGCAGCTGCTCTTGCTTCAGTCCTGGCTCTCACCTCCACCTGCTCTGCCCCTGAATGTTTCCAGCCTCCTGCTTGGGGTGATGGCTGTGTTCATCTCAGAGATCTCCACATGAAAAGCACCAGCAAGGTGCCGGGGATTGCACAGATTGAAGAGACGAGGCAGGACTTGAAAAGCACCTCTCCAACCGACTGCTATATGAATCCCTTCTCCACTGTCTTCCCAACTCCAGCACTGGCCTCTTCCCTGTCCCTCTGTGCCAACATTCCTCTGCTTCCACTGGAGCCTTTCCCCCAGGGCAGGCAGTGCCTGGCCCAGCCTTCCCACTGCTCCCAGGCACATTCCCCAGCAGGCATGGGACACCCAGCTGCTCTCCTGCCATTCTGCCCTTGTGTTGGCAATGGTGCTGTCACCCAGCTCCCACCTGAGCCCAAGTGCCCAGCTCACTCTGTGCACAGCCCCAGCCCTGAGCTCAGCCCACATGAGGGCTGTGCCCCCCAGACCAGCACTGCTTATCCTCCAACAGCAAGCACAAAGGAATCACGGTGCCAAGGTCTGACGCTGGTGCAATGACAGTGGCCCCATGAAAATACATCCTCCCTGGTGGCTGCTGTGAGATGTGACCAGAAATAGAGCAAAGCAGGCTCCAGCTTAGGAATAAAGGAAAGCACTTTATTAACTTACAACATGGAAAAAGGAACACACAGAACTCATGGAAGCACCAAGCTGTGCTTGGGAAGCTTAGTGTGTGGCTGGGAGATGCCTTGATTTGAGGAGTGACCCTCTGCTGCTTTCCAGAGGTTTTTCCTCATCCTGGCTCTTATCAACCGGCTGGGAGGGGATGTCCCTGTCAGAGGAGGAGGCTCTGCCCCTTCCTGCCGGAGGTGGTGCCTGGCTGCTCAGGGCACCAGTGATTCCTGCAGGAAGAGTGTGGGTTGGGATGGTGCCCAGCTCGACAAGGAAGAGCAGGAGACTTTGGCTCTGAGCCTGGAAAGAGCCGCTTTGTGTTCCAGCTGCTCCCCTGACAGCTGCAGGGAACTGGCCCTGCTCTGAGCCTCACCTGGAGCTTCTGCTGCCCTGCCCAGGCCAGTGGCACCTGGGGCACAGAGCCTGGAGGTGGTGAGCTCCTGGGGCTGCTTGGGAGAGCTCCTGGGGCTACTCCCTGCCCCAGTGCTCAGCCCGGTGCAGCGCAGCCGGGGCACAGCAGCGGGCGAGGCGGCTGCTGCTCTGCCCCTACAGCCAAGCACCTCCAGCTGCCAGCCCAGGCCTCCCACACCCTGATCCTCTCCAGCAGAGGTGCTTTTACAGCTGCAGAAGGCAGCAGGGGCCTTCCCAAGGTGTCCCAGGATGGCTGCAATCACTTTCCAGATCACAGGGACCCCAGGGAATATCCAGCATCTGTTCTGATGGAGGTCTCAGCAAGAAGAAAACCATTCTGGCCATTCTGTCAACCACCTACTGTGTAAAACAGCAGCCAGCGCTCTCCTGATGGCCCACGCTGACCCCAGCACAAAGGGGGGGACACTTGACCCTCACCCCGGCAGAGCAGAGCCTGCAAACACTTCAGCACAGGCCACGTTGCAGCTGCAGGTGGGGGACACAAAGGAGATGACCTGTGGTCCTTGGAGGGCCAAACTTCAACACCCACTTGAGGCCACCACTCACCAAGGGCTCAAGGTCACAGAGGCTCCAGGGCAGTGCCTACAAGAGCAGAGAGCTGTGTGTGATAGAGGAGATCCCTTGGCTGAAGCTGCTGGCTCTGAGGCTCCTACACCCACCATGTGTGCTGCTCGAGGATGGCACTTCCAGCTGGGCTGAATCTCCTGGAGCAAGCCCCTAAACAAGCATGTCCTTCCCAGCTGCCCAGAGGACCAGCTACTGCTTTTATCCACCACATCCTCTTCCACAGCTGGAGAACATCTGGTGCAAGCTCAAGCAGAACTTCTGATATGGTTTCCACCAGAATGAGCCCAGTTTGTCTGCAAAAAACTGCACTGCCAGCCCATGGAGTGTGCAGAGAGTGAGGACAATTAGGAAATTTGCTTCAAAAGCACATAGCTGCTCCAAAATGAAACACCAGTAGAGTCAGAGCTTACGATCTCTCAACTCCCCCTGCTTCTGGAGGGAAATATGGCTACTCCAGATGGAGCCTTAAGTGTTTCCATAAGCTTTTGGTTTCACAGCTTCAATCCTAGCCCCCAGGGGGGATTTTACACACCTTTCACCTTTCATCCAGCTGTCTGTGTCTGTGTGCAGCTGCTGGCATGCACATCAGAGGGGCCTCTCCCCGGCTGCAGACTGAGCCCGGCGGGCAGCGCCCCAGCCCGCAGCGCTCTCTGCACGCCAGGCAGGTCTGGGCAGGAGGGATCTGCCAGCCCAGGGCTGCTGGCAAACAGTCCTGAGATGGCTTTGGGTAGTGCCCACCTGCCATCAGCTGGCTGGGTCCCACGGCCACCTCCAGAGCTGTGCCCGTGGCCAGGGAGCATCCCCAGAGAGCGGGGACAGCTCCAGGTACCATCAGCAAAGGGAGCCAGCCTGGGCCAGGGGCAGCCCCTCAGACAGACCCACTGCTGCCAGCTCAAGGGGACAACACTCTCCATTCACATGGGAAATGCTGCCTTGAGTGGCTGCCATCAGGGAAAATGACCAGCCAGGACAGCAGGCACAGCAGCTGTGTGTTCTCCAGCACCAGCAGCTTCACTCCAGCACCAACATCTCTGCCATTCCCAGCCAAAGCTCCTTCCGCAGCTGGGACAGAAGCCACAGCAAAGTGGGCAATAAGCACCTCCTCAAAGGCAAGATGTCCTTGTCCCAGAGGTCTTTCACAGCTTCAACAATGCTCTTTTCAGCCCTGTCACCTCTTCACAGGGAGGTAAGAGGCTGAGGAGAACTGGAGTCTGGCTGCCTCAGAGCCATGAACTATCTGTGGCTGAACTGAGCTCCAGGCACCTTCAGTGCTGTTTGGTGCCTGTGGCTGTGCCTACCACTGCCACGCTGCTGCCAGCTGGTAAAATCCCTTCAGATATGTGTGAAAACCCCTCTCAATGATTAGGTGAAGGGAACACACACTCATTTCCTGGGACACTGCAGGAATTCGGCAACAGTTCCTTTGGCCCACCATGTGTATGTATCCACACATGTGCGTGTGTATATACATAAATATGTATACATATATATGGGTGTGCATGCATTTAAACATACACAGAAAGAAATATCTGTAAGACTTCTTGGGAAACAGAAAGATAAGGAGGCAGCAAAACTCGAGGAGCCTAAAGCCAATACACAAAATAATTGCTTCTCCAAGCACCTCCCCACATTTTTCCACAGTAAAGTCAACACCACCGAGGGCAGAAGAACCAGCCCAAAGCAGCAGTGAAACTGCAACAGCAGAGCACAGACAAACAACCACAGACAGGGAAGTAAAGTGCAGAAGGCAAGCAGCAAATTGGCTTGTGCACCCTGCCAACAGAGTCCTACTGTGGTGTTCTTTGGGAGTTCTGAGTCCCAGGTGTTGTGAGGGAATCACAGCTCAGCTCCTGGCGTGCCCCTCGCACACAGGGCAGAGACAGGAAACTTCATCTGGGCTTCCAAAGAGTTCCTGCACTCACAAGCAGGATGAAATGATTTCCAAGATCATACAGCTTGTTTGCTGTGGAGGAGGGGCCTCATTTTTTAAGGGATATTTCAGAGTTGTGAGAGCAAGAGAACCACCTTTTACAGGAAAAAGAAGAATAGAAATGGGAATTATTTCCATGCTCCCTCAAAACCATCAGCTCCTCTTTAGCATCCCCCTCTCCCAAGGTCCAAAAAGGTAATTTCAGGAGGTTATTCCTAGAGACAGCATGGTGTGTGTGCACCGAATGAAGGCTGCTCTGCATTCCTCCTGGGGAGATAAGGAAGTGAGGGGAGGAATTCTTTCCCCTGCGTGTCTGTGCATGACCCAGACCCAAAGAGCAGCAGTGGGCCACTGGCAGCTCCCCAGCAGATGACTCTGAAGTGTTTGAATGCAAGTCAGGGTGGCAGAAATGGTCAGGCAAAAGGTTTTCCTCCAAGCAGCCCGTTCAGACCTGCAGGGCACAGCCCCAGCTGAGACTCCTGCCTGCCTGGGGACCTGGGTTTTACACAGAGCTCAGGCTGGGAGTGCTGAAATATCTCACTTTGGGGTGCCCTGAGGAAAAACGCCCAGCCTCAAGGTGTGATGGGCTGTGGGAGTGTGGGCACAGGCCCACAACACGTGCACACACTTCCCTGGCACGCCGTGCTCCCCCACATTCCCGGCAGGAGCAGGGGTCAGCCTGCATTGCTCCCAGCACCCCGGGCACTGACGGGGGCAGCAGCACCCTCGCCCATCCTGGGCAGTGACAGAGCAGGAGATGCAGAGCATTGGCTGCCAGTCAGTTGATGCACACCCAGCTCCTGCCCTCACCCAGGACTGCTGGAACAGCCATGCTGGCACAACTCCCACCACAGCAAAATCCACCGGTGGCATCAACACGTCAGACAAGCAAAATCAGCTTCGTTTACCCAGTGCTTTTGTGCTGGTATAACTGGAAGGGATTTTGCAGTGAAGCAGAATAATTAAAATCAAACAAAGAAACAAATCTTTGTTGCTGATGTCCTGTTCTGTGCAGCTGTTGGCAGTGTGAGGTGTCTCATTTGAGGTGCTCTGCAAAGCAGGCACAAAGGACTGTTTAATTACTGCTGAAAAACTCCCAACTCCGGGGGGAAGTATATGTCTATACTGTTCTTTGGCTGGGGGAAGCACTCAGGAATACTGTAGGCAGCTGGAAATGGAGGCAGAAGAGCAGAAGAGAGCTCTCTTAGCATGAGGCTTCACCCACCACTACTCTGAGACTGATGTAAGTGGCCTCTGGCCCAGAGACCCTCCAAGCTGTGGGACACAGCTGGGCAGGAGTGTTTGGTGTCTGTCAGCCAGGTCAGAGACTGGAATTTCCCCATTTGCTCCGTTGTTGAAACACCTGTTACAAAACCAGAGCACAAGAATCACTGTAGATGAAAGTAGGAGCCCACCCAACACAGCATCCCACCTCTGATGGCCCAGGGAAAAAGTTAACAGGGTAAGCACAGGGCTATCACTCCACAGCACAGCCTTATTTTGCTTTCTTTTTACCATTTCCATTTGCAAATTGCCTAATTATAATGCCTGTATGTCGAAATCAGAATTAAGCAGGGCCAAAAAAATGAAGCTTGAGGAGAACCAAATTTCAGAGAGCTGATGCTGAGGTTCTATTTTAAGTCCAGTCAGATTTAGGGCTGCCAATCAAAGGGTCACCCTTGCCTTCAAAGGCTGCAGGGCTGTGAGGGATTTCCTGAGGCTAAGCACTGGGCTTAGCTACGGGCAGAGAGTGATCCCGCTGGGCTATCAAATACCCAGCAGCAGCTCAGTGCTCTTGCCGGGGACATACAACAAAATATTTGCCCAAATCCCCTTTCCAAGGGACAGTGCAGCCTCCCAGGGCAGGAGATGCTCTCCAGAGGTCCCATCCCTGGTGTCCTTTGCTGATCCCTGCACTCAGCAGCCCAGGGTGAGGACACCGCAGGTGCTGGGGGCTGGCTGGTGGTTCCGTGCTCTCCAGGGAGGTCTTTGATCAGCCCAAAGGGGAAGGGGATGGGTGAAGCTCTGCAGGGGTGCCTGTCCTGGTTTAGGGCAAATTTGGGAGAAAGCCTCCAAAGAGGCCCCTGCAGAAAGCAAACCCACACAGCCCCTCACCCCACCTGGTTCGGGAAGGATTCCCGGGAGAGAAGTGGAAGGAACCTGTTTATGGAACAGGCCCAGCACCCCCAGCACACAG
>JAYDZK010000016.1:24345821-24363099 GCA_034509185.1 Euphonia xanthogaster
CCTGGAGGCACAGAGCAGAATATCCAGCATGAGCAGCACACAGGAATGGGGATGCAAGCATCACAGCATCACCCTGGGACAGTGCCCCTGGGAAGGGGCCAGCTCAGCCTGAGGTGGCTGCAGCACCCACAGAGCAGCTGGGGCAGGGATCTCCCTGCCCTTCCCTCTCCTCCCAGCGCCTTGCCAGAGATTTTACAATTACTTTTATGAGTTTCCCCAAGGGAATAAAAAGATTAAGGCATGAGTAACAAAACCAGAGGCACGTGGAGTCTGGCCATGGCACAGGGAGCAGCCCAGGCTCCCACCTGCACAAGGGGGGCTGCTTTGATGCCTGCAGCACACGGGAACTCCCGTTTGGATTACTGGAGACTGTTTTCTCCAGGAATTTCACCACACCTTGTGCTCCCACCGTGCCATTCTCCATTGCAAACCTGACCCCAGACATGAGCACATCTCACCTTGTCTGCCCAGGGATTGCCAGCTTTTCTCAGCTCGCAGTGCAGTGAGCAGCAGTGGCCATTCACTGAGAGAAAAGATGTTTTCAGAGCTGAGGTTTGGCACCCCAGCCCTTCCCCAGTCGAGGGGAATTTTGGATTCTGATCTGGTTCCAAAGTCTGCACAACCAACACCTTTACCAGAGCCTCGATTGCCCCACTGCCTACAACAACACAGCCTGTGGGTGAAACCCACCTTTCTGGGTGGTACCACATCCATGTCAGAGGAACTGAGAGCTGCACAGAGGGAGGTGAAGTGTCTCTGGAGGAGACACAGCACAGACAGGCCAAAGAGAGGAGAAACTCCATGTTGGTCTCTTGGAAATACCTCATTTCACACGTAACTTTGGCATGGATGAGCACCAAGCCTGCTTTGAGGGGCTAAAAATAACACATGCACATTGTGGATGACATGGGACAGAGAGAGAGAAACGGCAAGTGCTTCTCACAGAGGCTTGTGAGAGATTTTAGAGAGCTGCAAAGATGTGATAACCTGTTGACTATAAACAATTTGCAGGTGGTGTTTTTCTACTTTATTTTTCTGTTCCTCTCGAGGACAGTGCGTGAGAAAGATGTTTCTGTCAGTTAGCCAATAGAATCTATCATACCCCCCTATAAAAACCACGTGGTTCTTTTGAATAAAGCCTTCCTTGCCTTTCTGCCATCCTGCCTCTCGCCCGCTCCTGCCCCGATCCCGGCACACGAGTGACAGTGATCACACCTGTGAGAAAACCAGGCACAGGAACGAGCTGCCATCGACAAAGACTGCCTTGTGCAGGTTGTGCTGCACTTGGGAACAGCCTGGTCTGAGCGACCCCACATCCCAGCCTCAGAAATCAGAGACAGCTGCCGAGGCTCTGAGCACAGGCAGCCCTTTCCAAGCTGGGATTGGAGTGGGGAGCCGGTCTGCAAACCCTCTGCTCCAGCTCCCCGCGCCCGCACGGATCCGCTGGAGCTGCAGCCTGGGCAGGGTGAGCAGCTCCTCCCTGCTGGGGTCTGAAAGCACAGTGCAGCCAGGGGCTGCTGGGGACAGCACTCCAGGCTGCTGTGCCAGTCTCTATTGATGGGAACACAATTCCCACAGGAACACTCTGGGACTGTCCCAGCTGGCGGAAACAGGGCGGCTCCTGCGCCGACAGCCGACACAGGAGTGAGAGGTGCCAGCAGCACCTGCCCTGTGCTTGTGCAGCACCACCATTCCACAGCTGCTGGGGGTAAATACTGATGGGGGGTAACCCCAAACTCTTGGCAGGCAGGGCACACACTCAGTGTCGTTGCTGGGCTCTGGAAAGGATGGGCACAGGGGTTTGGAACAGGTTCCTAAACACTGATGGCCACGGGTACTTTCTTCTCTGAAATCTGCATCCCTTCCTTCATTCCTTCAGGTGAGTGTGTTATTGCAAAAACCTAGTGAAACTCTGAAATCACACTTGAATGAGCTCTAGGAAACAAAGCCACAGCTTAGAAACAAATACTGATTGCAAGAGCAGTGGAGGCTCCCAACAGGCTGAGCAAAGCCAAATTCCAGCCCAGGTGAGCTGCTCTGGGGCAGTGTGGGCACACACAGCCCTGGCTGGTGCCTGCACAGAGCAGGAGCTGCTGTGGGTGGTGGAGGGGTTGCATGCAGATGTTATTCCAGTGTCTGATCTGGAGAAAGGAGACACACAGTAATACAAGAACACAGCAGTGCTCATGCTCCTTTGCACCCTGCATCAGGTGTGAGAGGCAATCCTGCCAAGCACCAGAGCCTTTCCTGGTTTCAGATGGTCAAGGGACCAGCAGCACAGTTACATTTAAAGAAAATGAGCAATAGACAGAAATGGCCCAGGTTTGCTCTGAGCAGATGGATTCTGCCAAGTTACAGCACACAGCACTTAGTCCACACAAACCCTGCTAAATTAAGTGAACTAGACTCAGGCCAGGTAAAACTGATAAAATACATCCCCCTGGGAGGCATCACCAACACTGCCTGGGTTTCCATGGGACAACAGCTGATTTAAAGCCAGAACTCCTGCACAAAAATACCAAGATTTACCAAAAATGCCAATACTGCTGATTTCAGTGTGTACCTTCAGTGCAGTTTCAGCAGACATATTTCACCAAGAAAAACTGGGATGAACTGAAAGAAAAAAATTCAACAAAGGGGTTCCATGAAAGGTAAAACCATCAGGCATCCATAACGGTGTGGGGCTCCCTGCTGTTGGAACCCCAGTGTTGGTAGCAAAGCCCTGACCTGAGCACAGCAAAGCACCAAATGGTCCCATTTTGAAGCCAAGCTAAGAAACCAGCTCATCTGTTGGCTTTTATTTTGCTGCTCTGACTTGTGTGGTGAATTCCAGGTGGGGAAGGTAACAGCAGGCAGGCCAGGAGTGCCTCTCTGGTGGTAGAGTTCAGGTGCAATGTGTAGCCCACAATGAGGAAAGCTGTGGAGTTCCATCCTGGGGCCACTGCTGAGTCACAGGGTTTGGGTGGTGCAGACACAAGGTGGGACAACTGGCAGCATTTGTCCCCTTTGGGGAGAAGATGGATTTTTAGCCCAGATCTGGAGGTGGTAAAAATTTACTAAAAACCAGCCAAGTTTATTGCTGTTACCAGCTGGCTTGGCTGCTGAACTCCTCGAATGGGGTGTTGGTTGCAAGGAGGGGGAGTTGTGCAGCTTTGCCTTCCAGATGGAGCTCAGCAACCCAGACACTCCATACCCACCCCTGCTCCACCTCACTCTGCAGGCTGGAAGGAGGAAAGGACAAGGGAGGGGAGGTACATGGAGGAAGATGATGGAAGGACCAGCACAGGAGCAGTGTACTTTGGTGGGCAGGGCACCAGCAGGGCTGGGCTGTTCCTACACCTGCCAGCTGTTGGCTGTGTGACTTTAGGGGAATTTCTCCACCTAACCCTTCCAGTCTGCACAAGCATTCAGATCACAGTGTTTGCAAACTAAAGAACAAAAGTCCTGTACACAACAGGCCTACTCAGTTAGTTTTCTTTGGCCACAGCTGTCACACACATGTAAAGCCCAAAGGTGTGCACTGGTCTCTCACTCCGGGCAGTGCTACAGCACTGATGTGTACAGTGCAGCAGAGAACAGCACCCAAATAGGAGGGAGAGCCAAAAAATCCCTCACATGAAAACTGCCCAACAAGCAGGTAATCAGTGATCACCTTACTACTACTACTACTTACTTACTACTACTCACTACTTAACCCTAACCCTAACCCTAAGCCACTGAACCCTGACCCTCAAGTGAAGTGTAAGGTGCAACAGAGAACAGCACCCAAATAGGATGGAGAGCCTAAAACTCCCCCCCACCACCCCAACAAGCAGGTGAGCAGTGAGCAGTCACACACCTGGCTCACGATTTGGGCCTGCTGCTATGTCTGTATCAGGCAGTGACCTTAGGAACAGGCATCCCTGGAGGTTTTTCAGCAGCAGAGGCAGGTCCTGGCACAACAAGTCAGTCACCAGCTCAGATTTGGCGCTGTGGTGAGCTGGCAGCTGGGGCACTATGGGCAGGTGCTCACATCTGAAGGAGCACGGGGAGGACACTCAGACCCTGCCCTTGCTGAGACTGCATTGCCCGGGTCTCTCCGGGCACTGAGCCACCCAGGCCAACACCACCTGCAGTGACATACCCCCAGAGGAGCTGCAGGAGTGTCCCTGCCCTGCTGGAGGGAGGGCTGGCTGGAGCAGCAGGGAGTGCAGGGCACTGGAGGCAGCCCAGAGCGAGTGCACACCGAGCAGCTCAGCCAGAACAGATCAGTGGGCAGTGAAATGGGAGGGTCCCCATGGTCCCCAAAACAGATCAGTGGGCAGTGAAATGGGAGGGTCCCCATGGTCCCCAAAACAGATCAGTGGGCACTGAAATGGGAGGGTCCCCATGGTCCCGGATGGAATACACACCCATCCCTGCTCCTCACAGCCCCAGCACACAGGGATGGAAGGATGGAATACACACCAGGGGGTTTCTTTGGTACCTCAGCTCCTTTGCCAGCTCCACACACCAGGGTGGTTGTCTGAGGTAAAGGGGGAATCAGAGGGATCTGGATTACAAACCCAGCTCCTGCAGGATTTGGGAAGTGGACAGGCATCAGTGGGGATGGTGAGAATTGTATCTCTTTCTTTTATGGGATGATTATATCAGCAACAACACAGATGATGCCTGAAACAGGCAGCTCATGACATGTTTGCTGTATCTTAGCAAGAGGATGAGCCAGTGCAAGAAGAACAAACAAGCAAACAAACAAGCAAGGGCTGGAGGCCAAGCCGGGCTAATTAGCGCTGAAGAGCATTTGGCAGCAGAGCCCCCTGCTGAGCTACAGCTCCTGCTGGCGAGGGGAGCCGCCAGCCTGTCCAGACAGATCCATCCCGCGGCAGCAGAGGGCCAGGGGGCTCTCCTGGGGTGCCCCCTTGCTGCCCACAGACACCTCCACAGCGCCCTGCAGGGCAGCTGCCCTTCTGTTTCACCCCCAAGACAAGGCCATGCTGTGAAACACTCAGGCGAGGTGAAACACTCAGGAGAGGTGCAGCTCACTGGAGGACAAACCTCTTGTGGCAATTTTAAGAAAGAAAGGTGGAAATTGTACAGGTGTTCCTGTAAAAGAGTTGGAGTGCCATGAGCTGTCTGCAGCAGAGGCAGGGGCCAGCGAGGTGGCTCAGTGCAGAAAGGCTCAGCTGCACAACATCTTCATGCTTGGCTTGTCCAGCTGATCTCATTCATGTACAGAAACCAGGCAGGCCCTGGGAACACAGTGTATTTACTCTGCCTGAGGTGTGCTTTAAAAACCTGATTCCAACAGCATTAAAATTAAATAACTTGGCAGAGAGCCCATAGAAGAGACTGTATTTCAAGACTTACCAAGACACAAAGATGGTTCATTCAATTAGGCTGACAGTAAAATGCTGAACTTAATTATGACTTCAGCAATGATGACATATTTGTGATGATTAAGTTCAAGATCTGCAGATAACAGGACATGGATAAACTGCTGGCCCTGGACTCCCTTTTTTACTCTCTTCCCTCCTCTCCTCTGAGGAAAAAAATCCTGCCACAAGCCTGAGTCAGTCCTCTCCCAGTAATGTTCAACTTCTCCAGATAAATTTAATGAAGGAACAAGGAAGGAAAGAAACTATGAGGAAATGAAGCTCATGTAGATTCTGTCAACATGGGCATCTGGGCTGAAGTGAGAGGTCCTGCAAGGGGGGTTCTCCTTTTGCTGCCATGCAGAGCCACAGAGGATGGGCACAAAGGAGAGAGGATCCAGCCAGACAGCACAAAGCCTCAGGGAATCAGGCTTCACCACCCCTAGAGAAGTTCCCTAGGTGGCAAGTGCAGGAGGAGGCTTTCTCCTGGAGGCTCACAGTACATCACAAAATATATTAAAGATCGTTTCATGCCACCGTCCTCTCTTTCACTGGCTACTTGTGTCACACAAATGCTTAGGACAGCGTTGTTGCTGCCCCAGGGTCTTCTGCACACACTGCACCAGGCCTGCTGCTGCCCAGAAAACCTTGCCTTGCTTCTATTCCAAAATCCTCAGTGGGTTCAAACAAAATTCCTGCCACCTTAGCCTGCTAGAATAGATCTCCCCTCCTGGTCAGGGGGCAAAAGTGACTCCTTTCCACATCTATTCCCCTTCCTGGAGATCTCTATGGAGATCATCCTGCCCTGGGAAACTGGAGCAGCCAGCCTCCACCTGGGTCTGGGTTACTGTGTCAAACCAAAATCACCAGGTACTTTGATCCAGAAATCCTTAAGACTCTGACAGAGTGCTGGCAGTCTCCCCAGAGTGAACAGAGTGCCTGAAAAGCCTTTTGGAAGGGGCCTGGGGAGCTCTCCAGTCCAAACCTCCTTGAAGCACAGCCAGCAGTAGGTCAGGGTGTCTGCAGCTTCATCTGACTGAGCCTCAAAAGCCACACAGGAGGGAGATTCCCTGACCTCTCTGGGCAGCCTGTCCCAGGGCAGAGTCCCAAAGCCTGCCCTGAGCCTTGCAAGCTGCACTGTGGGACCCCTTGGTTTGGGAGCTGTCACTGGTGGGCAGGAAGAGCCCGACTCCAGCAGCTCTGTGACTGCACTTCAGCAGCAGATTCCCCTCTGGCTCCTCCTGACCAGACTGAACGAGCCCCTTTCCCCTGGTCCTGACCCTGCTGGCAGCTCCCTGCTGGAGCCCCCCTCCTCCCCACCCCTCTCACCCTGGGCTTCCAGGGCGGGATGTTCCTGCAGTTGCCATTGCACAGATCCAGAGCCTGCCCCAGCCCAGCACTCAGCATTTCTGGGGCTGTGAAGCAGCCTGGTGCCAGGCAGCCTGACATGGATGAATTCCATCCAGCAGGACCATGGCAGAGGTGTAGCAGTGACCTGCTGAGCAGTTCAGGGGGAAATCAGACCTTCAGTAGCTTGCAGCAGCGAGCAGTAGTGAGCTGCTGGTGTGAAACTCGTGGCTCCAGGGTGCCAGCCCTGCTCAGCCTCCTGCTGCTGCAAATACTGAAGGAGGTTTGTCCTGCCCTCCCCAGAGACTCACCCCACACCCCCGTGGGGGTCACCTTGCCTCAGGTGGTGCCTCTGTCTGGAGAAGGAGCAGGAAACTCTGATTTGGAAGCTTTCAAGATCGTTTCCTCCTTCAGACAAATCCAGTGCAAATACCATTATTGACACAGCACAGGAGTAAATCATTCAGGTGCCCTCCCCACATGGGCCTGAACTCAAACATCATAAAGCCTTTTCCTGGGACCCAACACAAACAGAATAAAAGCAACTTTGTAGCCAGGACACGAAACCAGAGTTCCCTTCTCTTTACCCCTAACCCACAGCTCCCCTTCCCTTCTTGCTTTCACAGCCCCAAGAGGTGGCTTTGTCTGGCCTAAAAGGAAGAACTGAAAGCAAGTCTCCTGCTTGATGCCAGGCAGGGCTTGCCAAGAGACCCCAGGAGCAAGGGCAGCCCCTGTGCTGGTGCAAGCTGTGCTGCCCACGAGCCTGGGCATGGCCTCCCTCACATGCTGGGCCAGAGCCAGGATGGATGAGCCCTGTCTGAAGCCCTAAATCAGCTCCAGGGCTTAGGAGCCTTTCATACACACCCACACAAGGTCTTCTGACAATTTCCAGATGGCTTCTTGCTAAAAATACGGATTTCCTAGGTCTCCCTTTCAAGAGACTTATCTGTCTCACACTGTGTGTGGATGGTTGGTGCTTAGGTTCCTCCTCAGAGCTCAACTCTTTCTCTTTGTAACTCTTCTATGAAAAGCAATAAGAAATAAATGAATACATAAAAACCAGAGAGTCATCGTAATATAGGAACCTTACCTAGAGGAGAAAATCCTAGAAAACAGGAAGGATTCTAGGAGTGATGACTGGGTCAGCATAGCTGTGGGGAGATGCTGGAGGAAACCACATGCTCCAGCTAAACACAACTCATATGAGAGCCAAGAGAAACTCATGACAGCTTCTTCTACCTGCACTTTGGACTACATTTACCACCAGAGAGTTTCACCAAAAAGCACTAGACATTTTTGGCAGTATAGAGAACACTAAGGAATATGTGAGTGTCAGAGGATTGAGGAGAAGCAGCAAAAGAGCAGGACTAGAACCTCCATGCATCTGTCTGCCCCAGCTCCAGAGGGTGCAGAGCATTTGGGAGAGATGGGAGGCAGAAAGGTGAGAATGCAAAGGCATTCAGGATGCTGCAGGATGGCACCAGGCAGCAACACCTTCAGAAGCCATCCACCAGTGCCATGTGTCATCTCCTGCCCTCCTGGGCTGATTGCTGCTCACAGGGGGCCAGGAGGGTGGCATTGGGGCAGCAGTGGGGCAGGGAATGGGACAGGGAATGGGGCTGGCATTGGGGCAGGGAATGGGGCAGCAGTGGGGCAGCAGTGGGGCAGGGAATGGGGCAGCAGTGGGGCAGGGAATGGGGCAGGCAATGGGGCAGGGAATGGGGCAGGGAATGGGGCAGCACTGGGGCTGGCATTGGGGCTGGCACTGGGGCTGGCAGTGTGGCAGCAGTGGGGCTGGCAGTGTGGCAGCAGTGGGGCTGGTACTGGGGCAGCAGTGGGGTAGCAGTGGGGCAGCACTGGGGCTGGCACTGGGGCAGCACTGGGGCGGCACTGGGGCAGCACTGGGGCTGGCACTGGGGCTGGCATTGGGACAGCAGTGGGGTAGCAGTGGGGCTGGCACTGGGGCTGGCATTGGGGCAGGGAATGGGGCAGCACTGGGGCTGGCACTGGGGCTGGCACATCCCACCCGTCTCTGGGCACATCGCACCCGTCAGAAGGGCTCTCCCCGGGGCAGTGCCACACAGGAGCAGAGGCCCTGTCCCGTGCCCCGTGAGCAGCGGCACCGTTGCCTTGGGGACATTCCCAGAGGTCGCTGCCAGCTGCTGCTGTGTCCCGGCAGGGCACGGGGCCTGCACTGGCCCTGCACAGGCCCTGCACAGGCCCGGCCCTGCTGCTCTGCTGCCCTGCCCGGCCCGGCCCGGCCCTGCTGCTCTGCTGCCCTGCCCTGCCCTGCCCTGGCCCTGCTGCTCTGCTGCCCTGCCCTGCCCTGCCCCGGCCCTGCTGCTCTGCTGCCCTGCCCGGTGCCGGCCCGCAGCCCCAGGTCTCTGCCCTCACCCCAGGCCAGGCCCCGGCTGTAATTGCTCCCCTGTACCTGGCACAGGTGAGGGCACACCTGGAGTGCTGTGCCCAGCTCTGGCCCCTCAGGTTGGGAAGGGCACTGAGAGGCTCGAGCACATCCAGAGGGGGCAGCGAGGCTGGAGAGGGGCTGGGAACACAAACCCTGAGAGGAGCCCCTGAGGGAGCTGGGGCTGTTTGGCCTAGAAGAGGCTCAGAGTGCCCTTGTTTCCCTCTACACCTTCCTGAAGGGAGGCTGCAGACAGCTGGGGTCGGTCTCTCCCACCAGGCAGCACTGACAGAGCCAGAGGACACAGCCTCCAGCTATGGCAGGGAAGGTACAGGTTGGATATTAGGAAAAAGATTTTCAGTGAAAGAACAATAAAGTACTGGAATGCTCTTCCCAGGGAGATGGTGGAATCACCATCTCTGGATGTGTTTAAAAAAAGACTGGACATGGCACTGGGTGCTAGAGTCTAGGAGAGGTCTTAGGGCACAGGTTGGACTGCATGATCTTAGAGGTGTCTTCCAGCCTCATCATTCTGTGATTCTGGGATTTGTGATTCTGGGATTCTGTGCTGCCAGAGAGCTGCAGGAGGCAGCTCAGCCCTGCCTGCCCAGTCTGGCTGAATCTCAAGTCCTGGCAGGCGGGGACTTGCAGTGCTGCCCTTGCTCTCCACAAGAAGAGTGCCCAGAGGAGCTGTTTACACTGACATCTGGGGTCAGGCCTCAGGGCTGCCTCCACCCCGCTCAAGCCTGCCTCAGAGCTTGCACTGAAACCATCTCCTGGGTCCTTCCTGGTCCTCCAGATGAGCTCTTCAAGGATCAGCCCTGTTTCTCCTGGGCTTGTCTGTAATTCCTGGTTAGAGAAGGAAATGAGCTCTGCTCACCAAACCCTCTGCTGTGGGTCTGGTGCTGGCCAGCTGCTGGGGCTGGGGTCGTGGGGGGGGATGGCTTGGTCCCAGACACCCAGCACGGAGCTGTGGCACTAACAGGGGGATTTCTGCCCTGGTCCTGAAGTCTGTCCAGAAAGCCTTCAAGAGCAAAGCTCAGGGAGGTGCCTGAGATGGCCAGCAGGACAGGAGGTGCCAGAGGGGATAGCCAGCAGGACAGGAGGTGCCAGAGGGGATGGCCAGCAGGGCAGGAGGTGCCAGAGGGGATGGGCAGCAGGGCAGGAGGAGCTGGAGGTGCCAGAGGGGATGGGCAGCAGGACAGGAGGTGCTGGAGGTGCCAGAGGAGATGGCCAGCAGGACAGGAGGTGCCAGAGGGGATGGCCAGCAGGGCAGGAGGAGCTGGAGGTGCCAGGGGGGATGGGCAGCAGGACAGGAGGTGCCAGAGGGGATGGCCAGCAGGGCAGGAGGAGCTGGAGGGGATGGCCAGCAGGGCAGGAGGAGCTGGAGGTGCCAGAGGGGATGGGCAGCAGGACAGGAGGAGCTGGAGGTGCCAGAAGGGATGGCCAGCAGGGCATAAGGAGCTGGAGGTGTCTCTAAGCTTCAGTGATTTCCCTTTAGGGCCTGACACAGTAGTCCTAACAAGTTTGCACTGTGTACCCCCATAGGCCAGGGGCATTTGATAGCCCACCTGGAGCAAGGGCCACCTTCTGCCCCTCCTCTAGCACGTGCCTCTTGTGAAGAGACACTCAGGAAGCTGCTGGTCACAGCCCTGGAGCTCTTGCTGCCCAGCTGAGGGCACAGATGAGCTCAATGTCAGATGAGCTTGCTGGGGGATCCAGGCAGCTCAGCAGCCCTGGGGATGAGCCACCCCAGCTCCCCCACAGCCCTGGCAGACCACACAGCACTCCTCTGAAAGGGCTGCAGGGAAGGAGGCAAAGAACAGCCCAGCAGAGCTGCCCACATTCTCAGTTTGTACCTTGCTTTTCAGACCTGCCCTCCAATCAGTTTTAGGCTGTGGATCATTGGGATTTTGATTTGTCCCAGCAATGTGCACCAGGCTCGAGTGGATCTAGAGCTACTCTGCTCTGAACCCCCTGTTTGTGCAAACTTGGTGTTTGCTTTTCTGTTAATTACGAGGACACAGCAGCTATGGCTGTGCTAAGAAATTTTTACTGGAGTTTATAGAACATTGAGTAATCCCTAGAAGCCAATAAAATGGCTTCTCCCCCTAAACTAGCCATTTCAGAGTCCAGTTAAACTGGATCCTGAATCCATGGAGTGAATGAACCCCTTCCCAACATGACTCATTAAACCAGGGGTAGTGCTACCCTTTCTCCAGACTTTGAAATAAACCAAACCAAAATAAAGCACTCTTAATTCTCTATAAAAAAATAACATGGTTTCATATGAACTAGCATTTTTTCTCTTTTAAGTCACCCTGCAAAGCATTAATAGGAGCCTACATGATGTTCCTGACTTTCCATGGTTCCACTGTTCTTTCCTGAGCTTTTTTGCATCTGTGATTTGTGACCAGCCAGGTGAGCTGGCTGCAATGGTCTGTGCCTGCTGACACTGGCAGAACCATGGGAGCAGCCCTCATTTACAGATTTTGAAGGCACAGAACCTCAGAAGGTCCCTTCCATCACCCCTCCACAACAGCAGGAAGGTGAGTGGAAGCACTGAGCAGCCCCACGTGACCAAAAGCCATGGAAAACAGCAGGAGGACATTTGGCATTTTTCTGCAAACACCTGAGTCCCACTGAGAAAAGACATGAAGAAAAATGAGGACCCAGGCAGAAAAATGGCAGTCCAGGAGAATTGTGTTCCCCTCTGCCAGCTGCAATCCTGCATTGTGCTCCTGAGGCCTTGTGGAGTTTGTGTTTCCCTGTGCTCAAGCTCCAGAGCAGCTTCTTAGTGCAAGTATTCCAAAACATAATGCTCCTCTTCAACTGTCTAAGCTCCTCCAGAAGGGACAAGCACATCTGGAGAGGAGGGAATGGCAGCACTCCCCTGCTGGCTCAGAGCTGCCTGCTCAGCTTCCCTCACACAGCCACCTCAGTGCCTGCCAGCACCACTCTAACCATGCTCCTCACCAGAACGGGTGCAAGGAGCTCTTGCAGAGCCTCAGGGGACCCAGCCACGAGCATAAATTAAGTGAGCACTGTGCTGAACAGATGAGCTGTGCCAGGCAGCAAGGTTAAAATCCCCTCTGAGCTCAGAGTGGTTAAAAAACACCCTCTCCCATAGTACACAGCAGACCAAGCCCTCAGGTTCCTTTTCCCACACCATTTAAAGGACCCTGGGTTACAGTGTCACCTCCTTGAAGAAACACCAGCTTAGAGCAGGAGTGTGGCACAGCCAGGACAAGATCCACAAATGTCTGTTGCTGTGGCCATGCCCCAGGTTGTTGATGGATACCTCCAGAAAACACATCTGTTCAATCTGAGACATCCCCTGCAGCTGGATCAAATACAGTATTTGTGCAAAACACAAAATGGGGTGCCAAGACTCTCAGTTGGTCTCAGCTTCTAAAATATTTCGACTTAGAAAAGACCAGTGTTTCTCAAAATTGACTATAAAATATATTCTGTCATGGCTAAAAAGGATCTCACAGACTTCCCCTAGGGAGCAGGACTTTTCCCCACCTACAGATTTGCAATTTGTGAAGTGAATGCCAACCTCTGAGGGACAGTGAAAGGGGACATTTTCCAGAGCATTTCACAAAACACACAGGAGCAAAGTTCAGAGCCTGATTATGTACATGTTAATCTGATCAAAATAAAACCTGTGTCCTGTCAACAAACGTGGAATGTCCCAGCCAGAGGTACAGCAGGGAGTTACCCTGGGCACACACTGCATGTCAGAGGAGATCCTCTCTGAAGGGCACAGCTTTAAAAGCTTTTAGCCCTCGTCAGGATTGTGTTTGAGGGCTTCAGTGCCTTCTCTGAAGCAAATGTACTTTAATGAGGATGCCTGTAAGGCATTTAGGAACTAACAAAAATATCTTGCAGAGGAGGACTGTGATACATGCAGCACTGTTACAAACATAGCATAAAGCCTGTGATGAAGACAGCCCCATGATAAAGATAACTTTCAATTACCAAAAATATTAGAGAGATCAAATACAAGAGGCTTCCCTGGAAACACAAGGTTTCTGCTCCCTGAAGCACCACAGGCAGACTCAGAGGGTTTTTTTATCCACCTGAAAAAACTCCTCTGTACTCGCTTCAGACAAGTATTCTCACCTCCCTGAAATACCTTCCACAAATGCAATGTGCCCAGGTAACCTGTGCTCTGTGTAACCTCAGGGGCACAGATCCTGCCACGACAGACCACGGCTAAATGGCAGGGGCTGAAGCTTTCTGAGTTCAGGCTTCTCTGTGTAGGAGCCCAGCAGGGGGACAAAGTAAGAAAGGTGGCCCAGGGGGTTTTGCTGGGGCAGTGCCCCCCATGCACAGCACCCATCCATCCCTCAGCGCTGGGGAGAGGCTCTGCTCTCCTCTCTGCTTACCCAGCACAGCTCCTCACCATTTATTCCATTTGGAAATCACCGCCTCTGAAATGGCAGAAAGTCAAAGTACCTTTGACAGAAGGCTGGGCCCATCTTCTCAGGCAAAGGGGACCCCCAGCTTCCACAGGAACAAAAAGTCTCAGGGCTCTTCTGTGAATGGACATAAGACCCTTTTGAATGCTACTCATTAGTGTTTTGGCTGGCATGAACTGTTCCTCTGTGCCCCAGCTGATGAACACTAGCACTTCTGCCAAGTCTGCTGATAAATAAATAAGGATAGGAAAAGCCTTATGGTTTTTGAAAAGGGCAGCAGGAACTCAGTGCTCAAGGCAGCAAACACAATTTGCAGTAACAAACAGACTGGAGTCCAAGAGCAGCTCAGTGCTGATATTCAACCCTATTTTCCTCTTAAACATCAGCTATTTACAGCAGAGAAATCAATGGCACTGAGGGCAGCCAGGATGCAGCTGATGGGGAATTCTGCAGCCTTCTCCCAGCAGCCTTCCTTATTCTCTCCATTTATCACCTACAGCCTCAGCTCTTGCAGCTCCAGCCTCACTCCTCTGCTCCTCAGCTCTGCAAGCAGGACCAATCTTCATCAGTGACAAGGCAAGAGACTAATTACAGTACACATTTCATTTGTGACTGGACCCCAGGGAGAGGAGGAGGGAGAAGAAACCTTTTTGCTTGCTCTGCCAGCTAAACAGTTTGTATTTGTTAGTGCAGAAATAAGTCTGATGGCAGCCAACTGCTGCCTGAGGAGCAGCTCGCCCATTAACCTCCCATCCACAGTTCACACCCACCCCCATTTATATGCACCATTAATATTTATAAGGGTGACGTGTCTTTTTGACAGGAACTTGTGCCTCCAGTGACAACAGATGTTATACCATTTATGAAAGAACCTACTCAAGCATTTCCAATGGACCTTGTGCATGCTCATCATGTCTTTATCCCGTGCCCTGATTGTATTATCCACGCAGAGCCTGGGTCGCCTCCTGACTCCAGTCCAAGGCATGCATGGCAGCACACTTGCCTGTAGAGTACTCAGAAATGTTTTGAGCCTCATTAAGTCTCTGTGAATGCTCTTCTGGGAGCCAGAGACCTTCCAAATGCACCTGCCAACTCAAACAGAAGTGTGTGAGGCCATGACGTGTCAGAAATGAGGCTTTGCCACTTACCTGGGCCTCCAAAACACAGAGCACGTCCTGAGGCTGCAGGATGGCCTCCCACAGGTGCCTTTGCCACTGTCACCACAGCTGCATTAGTGCTCATCCATCATCTAGAAAGATGAAAGCCTGCTTTATAGGCTGTCTTATGCTGCTGCACACACAGGAGAGCACATGCAGCAAGCCCAGGTGCCACTATCTCTGCTAAAACCGTGCTGCCCCTTGGCTAAACTGCCATTTATAGCTTGGGTAGGAGCCTGTCTCTGGCAGGACAGAGCTCCCTAGCCTAGCAAAGGTTAAACTCCCACCCTTCGTGCAGAGGAAGCAGTGCCTGTACACATCCCCTCAGCAGGGAGCAGGATGGGCTGAACCTGGATAAAATACAGATGAGTCCATGGGTTCTGTGAAATCTTCAGGAACCACCACACATGGACAAGCACCGAGGTATTGGACAAGGTATCTAAGGAATGTTTTCTTTTACTAGATTGCAGTTGACATTTCCATTAAAATGCATGAGGTTACCATGATTCACTTCACCTGATGTGATGGAACTTGTTTGAAGTAGCACAAAAATGTCACATTGTCCCTGTGGGCTAGAGGAGATAGCCTGCAGTGACTTCTTCCTCCAGAATGGCAGCTCTACTGATGCCCTGATATTTATGGCACATACATTTTTAATGCCCTGCACAAACAGCTCCAGCATTTGTCAACTCATTTGACCTGCAGCTTTTCAAAGAAAATACAAAAAGACATGCTGCAAGAACAATGTGTGCAGTGCCTTGCCATCAGCACCCGCCCAGTCAGAACACAAGCACGATGTTGTAGCCATGGTCAGCTCTCTCTGGCTGTTCTTAGCCAATATTTGCTGCTCAAGTTGATCTCCTCGTGCATCCTGAAGCGCTCACCTTGTGCCTCCAGCTCCTCACTGCTCAAAAACTCAGGTTGAGGCTTGTGAGAGATCACTGCTGTCCAGCAGCCAGCAGAGCTTCACCACCCAGGTCCTGACACATCCGAGCCTGGGCTGGGATGAATTCAGGAGCTCCTTCACTTCCCATTTCCCTGCATTAACAAAGCAGCACCTCCAACCCAAGTTGGCTCTGAAACACAGCTGGGACCAACACCTGCAGAGAAGAGGCCTGGCAGGTCTGGGGACTGCACACCATTTACAGCACTGTTAACCCCACTGTCTGAGCTGTGAACACACAAATATTTGTGTGGTTTGGTTTCACCCCCGCCAACAACCAGGCTCACCCACTTCCCCCCACCCCCATTCAAGGAAAAGCTGAGCTTTCTCTGAAGAGAAAACAAGCTCACAAAGGCTTGGAGCTCCTATTTTACCAACGATTACACGTTACTGGATATTTCCCAAATGTGTGTGTGCATTTGTGTGTTTTTATACACCTCTGATGACCTTAGGTGCCTAGTTTTGGCTCAGAACGAGGATGGCTCCTCATAATTGTGACACCCATTATTTTGCTGCACTGTGCACGCACACAATGGTGGTTTTCCCCTGCCACTTGGGTAGGCTAAGTATGCATCAACCAGGCACAGAATGGTCACAGGTGTCTCTCCTTAAATACAAAAATGTTCTGTACCTGGCCTAGTCCTCAGCATTTCTGCTTAGCCAGGATTAATTATATCATTGAAAAGAACGAGCTGCTTTCCACATTGTGTCATTGTCAATTTGGTGCTTCAGAGGCAGAAGAACAGATTTAGACACCCAGCCCCCAGCACATCCCACTCTGCTCCTGCCTGGTGCAGGGAAACTTGTCACCACCTCTGACAGAGCCCAAGCACCGATGCTTTAACACAAAAGGAAAAAACACACCAGAAACACCTTTCTGAAAATAACACCTCCTGTCCAGTGCCAGACAAGGCGAAGAGTGGCGTGAGCTCAGGTGTCCAGCCAGGGCATCCCACAGAGTGCCTCCACCCTTGCGCACTCCGGGATGGCCGGGGCCGGCAGGGCCGAGCCCCTCCATGCCAGCTGCCCTCCCGCGGCACGCGGATCGCACAGCGCAGGCACGGAGCTTCACACGGCGCCGTGAAGGAGAAAGCAGCGCTAAGGAACAGCGGGACTGCCTGCGGTGAGAGCCAGCCCGGCCTTTCCCGAGCTCGTTCCGGTACCCGCGGGGCCGCACGGGACCCGCCCGCACCGGTCCCGGGGAGGCTGCAGCTCACAGCAGACCTTCCGCAAGGCAAACCTCAGCACCACCGAAGCCGAAGGGCTTTCCGCGGCCAGACGAACCGGGAGGAGCCCTCAGCAGGAGGGGAGCTCTGCCGGGCACGGAGCGGGGCGAGCGAGCGGCTCCGCGCCGGGTCAAGCGGAGACCGCGCCTCCGGTTTCCTCGGGCGGCAAAAATAACACGCATTAGCGAGGAGAATAAAAGCAGGGAAACAAAGGAGCGGGAGCGAACACCTGTCACTCTCCTCGGGGACGAGCCCTAATGCTTTTATTTGCCTCGCTCTGCCGGGGGAACCGCAGCTGCCAACTGTCATCAGCATCAAGTTACCCGCACAAAGCTGCCCGGCTCTTTCAGCCAGGGAGGCGGACGCGCCGGGCCGGCACCGAGCTCTCCGGGCCCGGTGCTCGGGGATGCGCTGCCCCGCCGA
>JAYDZK010000016.1:24378687-24396099 GCA_034509185.1 Euphonia xanthogaster
AAGGGTTCATCCTCTGTTCACGTGGGGCCTTTTTCGGGCTTGTTCTGCCCAGAAAAGGTACCTGGATGTCCGTAACTCTTTGTTTCTGTTGTCTCATATTGTCCTAATCCAAATTGTCCAAATTATTAGTACTCTAATTATATTGCTATTTTTATAACCATTCTATTATCATTAAACTTTTAAAATTTTAGAAACAAGTGATTGGCATTTTTCACATTTATTAACACAGGAACAAAGAGGCCCTGAGCCTAGCACACGTGCCAGCCTCGGTCTTTCCGTGCTCCCAACTGAACTGCAAACACAAATGCTGGAGAGGCAACAGGAGGAGCAGAAGTGACAGCGAGCAGGAAGGGCAGATGGCTCAGCTGAGATCCTGTGTGCCACCCCCAGCACTCACCCCGGAGCTGAGAGGGCTGAGCCCATCCCGCCAGGCTGGGAGCTGCTCCAGCCCAGGGCTCCTGCAGACCTGGCTGTGCACAGCCACCCAGCCCTCCTTCTGCTTCCCACAGCTGAGCAAATTAAAGATTACTGCCAATGAGAGAAGCACGTTTGCTGAATTTATCCAGCACACTGTGCAAAAAGGCCACAGATTTCCAAGGGAGGAGCTGCTGGCAACAGAAGGAGAGCAGCAGACCTTACCTTAGACAAGCAACAGGGTTTTTAAAAAGGAAAAGCACAGCCAGTAAGTTCTTGGACAGAAGTAGAATTTTTGAAGCAGGCAGTGCACCAGCAACACAAGCAGTTTACCTTTAGACCACTGTAACAATTTAAAGAGAGCAATAAATTCACTGTATCCTGTTTTACTACAGACTGAGGAGTGAGTACACCTTGACAAATCCTGGAATACCAGAAAATTTGAATCCACCCTTGTAATTCTCTCCCAAACAAAGGAAAACAGAGGAAGTGCCAAGCAGCAGGTCCCTGTGAGGCCGAGGGTGCAGGGCTGCCCCAGCAGAGCTCTCAGGTGCTCTGCAGCAGGTGCTGCTCTGCCCCTCCTGCCGCACCGACAGCATCGCTCCCACCCTGCCATCCCTGCGCCGGCCCCACCCCACGGGGCCTCTCCACAGCCCATCCTCCGGCTGAAAAGCATTCTCCCTAAGGGAGAGGCAAGCGTTCTCCCACTGTGCATTACCCACGGGTTAAACACTCTCCATGTGCTGCCACAGCAGCTGCTCTGTCTGCAGCTCCAGAGCCAGGAGCCCTGGGCAGTGAAGCTCATCACACACAGCAGCCTGGTGGGGCTCACGTTTGATCACCAGACACCCAGAGAAATACCCACCATTAAGAGTTCCATTGCCTCAGTTTCTACCCAGTCTCATGTTACTTTTCCACTTGGACAGCCTGGAGAAATTTGGGGTTAGTTTTTTGTTTGTTTGGTATTTTGTTTCAGTGAAGCAGAGACTCAGCTGCTACACACCCCTGAAAATCAAGTCCTCTTCCACACCCCTGAGAAAAAGGAGTTCCCGAGCTGTTGGTTACCTTGTTCAATATACTGAATAAATTTCTGAAGCTCCTAAGCACTTATCATCAATTAAACAGTGGGATTTCTGGAAGTTACACCTACAAACCTTATCCTCCTTCAAGTCATCTCTTTGTTACTTTGCCAGAAACACAACTCATTTCACCACGCTCTTCTTTGGGTCAGAGGCTCCTCAATGCCTCGGGTTCTTTCCACCCTTCTTAGAGACAAAATAACCATCATGGATCTTAATTCTCAGTAAGGATAGCATCTTTTTTCACCTCTATATTCATGACAGCTGTTAAGTGGACTAAAAGCTGGTGCTTTCAGCAGTGTTTCCCTTTTCCAAGCAGAGTTGTTTGCATTCACTGTCCTTGGGCCAACAGCTCTTCAGTATGAATTTCTCATTATCTTATTTGAAATTCAAGCCACAGAGCTCTCACTTCACATCAAACAATGTCATGGCAAACTCAACAGCCCCGGTGTACAGGAAGCTGAATAAAGACAAACGGGTGGAAGCGCTGCCAAGGACAATCCCAGGACACCAGTGACATCTAGGGGCCGCCGAGGTGGGGAAAACCCGGACAGAGGCTCCTCCCAGCAGCTCTGCAGGCAAGCCCTTGGCTCTGGGCGCCGAGAGAAGACACCTCCACAAGGAGGAGTCCGTGAACACCTGAAACCACGTTTAACTCATAACTCAATTATTACATTTACAATTGAAAAAAAAAATACCAAAAGCAGAAATGAGTGTGAAACGTTACCTGGTAGTTTATCCCCCCAGCAGCAGCTCAGTGCTCCCCAGGTTCTCGTTATCCATTACCAGAACTTGCATCCAAACGCTGCCCCTCTGCGGTGGCACAGGGTGACACAGTGGTTCAGGTGGGTGACACTCAGGTCTGGAGCTCTCAGAGCTCCACCAACACATGTCTGCCCCTGCACCTGAGCCAGGACCCCGGGGGCTTTAGGACAGAAGTGTTTTCAGACAGACACAGAACTGCCCACGAATGCAGGGTTAATGCAGAGGACTGCAAAGAGCCTTGGATAATGTGCTCAACAAGCATGCTCTAAAATGCAGCTCTTGGCAATTAAGTGCACACACCACCACTGTGCCTGAAGGCAATTCCCTGTGAGCTGAACTGTTCTGTGGCACCCAAACACCCTGATTGTGCAGCTCACAGAAGGATCTGGGGCCTTTGTGACAAAATCAGCTCGCTCTATCTAAAGAATTCCACAAACCTCTCACAACACAGCCATGGAGAAGAAGAGTTGATGAAGGTCTCTCAACCTGAGTCCCTTCTGAACAGGAGGAGTCCAAGCCCTGAGCTCCAGCACTGCCCCACTCAGCAGAGAAGCGAACAGAACAGGGAAGCACTGCAGCTTGGGCAGTTTCAGCACTCTCTGAAGACAACGCCTCACACCTCGAGAGAAGACTGAAAATCACTGCACAGAGCAGACCCAAGGGGCATGACTGGAGCTCTCTGTCCCTAAACCAGCCCTGTAAAGCCCAGGGGCTGCAGCTGGCACTGCACAAAGCAAAAAGCACTCCAGAGGTGTCTGGGGGCAGACTTGAACAGCACAGAGCCCGGCTGCACGCGCTCTCCCAGGAAACTTGCACATGATTTCAGAACAACTCCTCAACATAAAGATTCCATCTTCCATGTGACCACTGAAGTCAGAGGTCAGAAAAGCTGGCAGCAATTTTACTGCAGGACAGCAAGGCAGAGCTAACATCACAGCAAGCTCTGGAGTCTGAAATACCAGCTCACACACACACCACCAGTAAAGCACATATTCTGACTTCTTACTCGGAGTAGAAGCCTCAAGGAACAAAAAGGCAACTAAAAATATATCTGTTTTATTTACCAGTTTTCTAAAAAGCAAAGTCATAAAAATTAGTCACAAGTGGCAAAACCAAAATATATTGCACAGTGTACAGAAAACATTGTTGACATGTTGACAAAGTGTCATCACAAATAAATCATCTTACAACAGTTTGGAAAAATTACAGCTTCAGAATCTTATCTATAAATGGAGGCATGTAGATTTAAAGTTACAGGAAAATATTTTAATACCACCCTGTAAATGCAAACACTTTAAGGATGCAAGATTAAGTCCATAAGTAAGCACATCCACAAAATGCTCTAAATATACTTTTCTCTTCCTTTCACTAAGTTATGGTTACAAGATGGTCATTGAAAAAAAAATAAAAGAAACGAGGACAAATAAAAAAAGACATGGGGGGAAAAAAGCATGCTAAAGCAAAGAAGTTCAAAGTGGTTGAGAAGTCTTTGAAAATTATTTCTATAATGATGATGCACTCCTTTTATATAAAGCTTTTATTTTTCCCAAAACCTGGTCCATGTTTGTGTCTCCATGTAAAAATGAAATATATTTACTCTGCTGGTATAGCTGCACTGTTCCATTTATGATGAAAACATTTAATACATTGGACGTGAACACCAGCACTGGAAAATTCCTCATTCACTTTGTATTTACAAATATTTACGTTTGACAGTGCTGAACTGTTAAAGACAGGCATCAGATCTTGCTGGGTAGTGCTTCACACTATGTTTAAAATACTTATTCATTCTTTAAAATTGTGATTCTGCTTGTTTCACAAGCTGACACACTTTGCTACCTGCAGAACCTGTCTCCAGTGCAAATTTTCCAATTAATAACTAATTACTTGAAACAAATGATTTCTTCTGCTAAGTGAATACCAGTCCCTTTTCCATGTTTTTGGTGCCAGATCTAACTTCACATCCTCCCTGTACAGAAAGAGAAATATTTGTATAGAATGAAAAGAACCTTAAATTTCAGTGAATAGAAATGTTATCCTACTAAAAAAAGAAAATGCTTCCCATGAAAAATATTTTAAGACAAACATATTGAAGTTAATGGAATTAACTTTCGTCATTTTCCACCCCAAGACTTACAGCTGACATCTGGCAACACAGCAACTAAACTGCTTTACAGGACTAAACGAGTCCTTTAACTAACCAACACATCCACAGCTGTCTCTCATGTTCTCCTCCCACATCCAACAGACATAAACAGCACAGGAACATAAAGTACACACATTCAAGTCAATACAATCTCAGAGGCATTAAAAAGAAATCTTGGACAGCAAAGGATTCCAGCCACGCTAAATTTGAGATTATGGAAATCAAATAGAGTCAGTCAACACTATTCTCAGAATCACTTCTTTTTTATAAGAACTACCTTCAAATGACAAGACACATCGAATTCTCTCTTGCCACACACAAATTTGATGTTTGTTTAGCCACACTGGAAAAACTGATGGCCAACCTCCTGACAGAACAAGTCAGCAATAAAGGTTAAAGTTACCCCAAGGTCTGCCTAACAGCCACTGGAGCATGGCCAGTCATCCCCTGTGGGCTTAAGTTTTTAAAATCTTTAAGCATAAGGATTTCCTGAGTAAAAATTTCTCAGACATTATGCTTCAAGGTAATAAACAGTTCATAGTTTTGCAGTGTCCATTTACATAAAAGGCTACAAAGTTGTCTGCAGTCCTCTGTACTTACACATCAACATGAACTTTAGTACCAGACCATCTTATAAAACCAGCTCAACATTCTGCTTAGACAAAAGAAGTTCCTACATTCGAAACCAGAGGAGACAAAAAAAGAGGATGGGATCAACTGGTATGAGAAGGGCAAGTGTGAATTGATTTCCTTGAAGGTTGTTTCTTCTACTATGCTGGACCACTTCAAATATTAAGAACAATGCTAAAGAGCCACTAAGCAGAACTGCTCAACAATTTATAATGCTGAGCCATCACCAAAAGGAGATCTGAAGAACCGTATGTACGTGAGGACATTTCAGCACTTCTTAACCCACTCTACAAAAAACAGTAGGCATCAATGAAAGTTTCCAGAGTTTATAAAGAAATACTTGAGGCATGTAAGTGCAAAATGAGTCTTTGAAAGAAAAGCTATACCATCTTCAACAATGTCCTTACTGGGAAGAGATTGCCACCATTTAAAAAGAGATTCATTCACAAATGACTCTTCTAGAGCAAGAAAAACACATTTGCTTTTATGAAGTGCATTCATCCATCTGGATAAAAAGATTAAAACCTTTGTGGATCCTTCACTGTCGTTTTGAAGCAATTTTCAAAACAACAGGCTCAAAGGCTATGTTTGTTCTTCACTGACTTGATTCAGGGAAACCAAGTTGTTTTCTCCACTATCTTCAATCATTTCATTAAGGTCCATTTCATGGATTTCTTCATCATATGATGTAAAAAAATTGCTCTGTATATTGTCCTCACAAAAAATACATTCCTAAAAAGAAAAAAAGAATAGAAGCACTCATAAGTAAAATGAATAAAAGCTTTTCCAAGCACCAGTCCACCTGCATGCAATCCCTGATTGCAAGAGAACCTTTCCACCTGTGCTGTAGCTACCAGATGTATTTTACTCCACAGCTTTTCCACACACCATGATTTTATGAAGTGCAATAAATCAATGCAAGTACTTGAGAACACTACTGGAAGCAGCTGTGCCACAGATCACAAGGTGGCTGCTTGCAGGATCAGTGCTGCAGTGACATTAACACCATGATTGGGATTTCACTGCAATTCCCTCACACTGACTTTTGAAACACTCATGTGCAAACAGAGCCTCTCTGTTTGACAGCATATGCCACAAAAAAGGCCACAAAAGGCAGAATGCTTAGGGAAAAGAAAATGCAATCAGGTATTTGTGTGTGAATAAGTAAAATACACAGACAACAAACAAAATTGCATGGATGCTTTGTTCTGTTGGAGTTTTGTTTTTTTCTCCTTTCAAGCCATTAAACTACTTAGAGGAATCATAATCCTGAGTGAGAAGTCTGAGAGAGAAAAGGATCAGTATATTGCCATTCATTTTGTACTCTGAAAACAGTGGGCCATCCATTTCTGCACATGAAGTGCAGATTTGTATGTAGTGAAGTTTCTGCTGTGTTGCTGAAGCATTTCAAACAGAGACACAGAAATTCAGAAAGAGGAAGGAAATTTCTTGTACTGTATTCACCAGTACTTTAATTTCCTCCATTGGAAAGGAGATTTATGCTAAATTGAATCAACCTAGAAACCACTGCAAGGAAGTTTGAATTTCTTTTTTTTCCTATGCATAATTGACCAAGCTTTCATAGCAACAGGAAAGGAAGAGTCTAACATAGGCAGCTAATAATTTAAGCACTATTATACATGCAAAAGTAATTAACCCACTAAACTTACAGAATTAGCAACAGTTTTTGGCAGTCCACCTTGCTGAATCCATGGATGAACTTCAATAAGCTCTCTTTTTTGTTCTTCTGTAAATTTTGGCTGTAGTTTCTGCATTTGCTTTAATTTCTGCTTATCTTCCTTTAAAACTGTTTCCAAGTCCCTAAAATAAAATGTATTCAGAAATTGAGCTTCATCAGTTTCTGGGCTTCATGCCTACGTGAGGTTACACAGTCAAGTACTAACATTTTTGAAGACTATTTCTGTTCCAGAACGTTATGCTTCCAATCTTCTATTGGAAGGAAATGAAATGTGATTACTCCAGCTGCTCTCTGCATTTGCAGACATCTCTGCTGGCTCACTGTCTTTTCAAATCCCATCAGTGAGAACAGTTCTCTTAGAGCAGTTCAGGCAGCACCAGTGAAACCACTGAAGCTCCAGTTTCCCCCTGCTGCTGCTGCAGGTCCAAGCCCCCTGCAGTGGGAGGACAGCCCAAAGCAGACACTCAGTGCTCAGGAGATAAAGCAGCAGTAGGAAGATGTGTTTAAGAAGGTCACCAAGAATGAACTAAACTTTAGAAAACAGCTCTGTTCCAGCAGCCAAAATTCCCTCTCCCTCCCAATGCCCTACCTCCATTCAAACCTACAAAAACCCATCCCACAGCAACTTAGGAGCTACCAAGGAGCTACCCAATGCCCTACCTCCATTCAAACCTACAAAAACCCATCCCACAGCAATTTAGGAGCTGTATCCCTCTATAAAAGACAACAGTAGAAAGCAAGCTCCAAGAAACCCAAAATCATTTCTTTTCTTTACAGGATACCTGAGAGCAGGTTGGATTTACACTTCATTTCTTGGGCACCACACTCTGACAATGAGCTTTACTCTTCTTACCAAAATATCCTGCTCTTTGGCAGGCTCTGCTGCTTTTATGGGCTACTGCAATTCCCACCTATGGCTGTCAACACTTCAGACTACAAAAACTGAGAAATGTCAAAGTATCTTTGAAACTAGAAAAAAAAACCACTAAAGTTCTTACAATGTATTCTCTACTTTCCCCATCATGCTTCTGTGTTTTGAAAGCTTGTTTTCCTTCCCTTTCAAAGGCTTGTCTTCACTGAAACCTCCACTCCTTCTCAGAACACCATTCACTGCTCTCAAGAAATATAAACAAGTAGGATGAAGAAAATAATCCACACTTGTCACCCCTTCTTCCCCTATATCTGCTCTTTGCTACTGAAGTAGTGAGTTATTTATTTTTTTAAGTAAGCTTATTTTATGAGAAGCCTTGTGATTTTTACCTTCTACTTCCCTGTCCTAATTTATGGAGCAGAATGAACATATGCAAGTTAACAAGTCAGAAAAAATATCCACAAGTTCAAGAGCAGCATTCCAGGGAATGTGGCATCCCAAGGACAAGAGCCCAGGACTGGAGATCTTCCAGGCCTAGATCTAAGCACATTCACCAGGGCTTTCTGGCCAAGTAGTAACAGATCACTAACTATGGAACAGCTTCCAAAAAATACACACAGTTCATTTCAACTCAGAAAACTGACCTAAAAATACAACTAAACCTAATTAAACAATTTCTCCTTCTTGAGAAGTTCTTGTGTAGTGTGCAAAACATATAAAGGAAGCAAGAATTTTTCTTGGCACTGAGCTAAACATTAAAACCAGTTTGTTTCTGCAGAGGTAGAGATTCCTATACATCCTTCCTCCTGAACATTCTGCTCCCCTAAACCAAGGATGTGTGAGGGGCTGTGCCAGTGGCATTACCTGGAGGGGATCTGGTAAGTCATCATCACTGTGTCATCTGTGTTGGCCATCAGCAGCCAGATGGGATCCTGGAGCACATACTTGATGAAGTGCTCACTTTCCTCCATTTCTGTCTTCATTTTGGTTTTGTGGTGATTCTCTGAGGAATCAATGCTGCCAAAGTATTTGCTGGTGTGACTAGTTTCACTGCTACCTGTAAACAGAGATTTACCATTTCATTATAAATTGTCCAATACATGGATTATCTGAATGTTTTTGAGCGTAGAGAAGATTAAAGAGAACTGAATGTATAAATACAACCACTATTCTACTGCTTTTTTATAAACAGAGGGAACTTCCACCCTTGAGTAACTGCATTAATCTTATAAAAGCTCGAATTCTTAAGTAAAGTCTCCATTAATTTTCAACAGAATAATTAGCTCACTTTAATTTAAAAGTTTTAAATTAACATGAAGGAGTGTGGTCTTTTTATTATTCCTTTATACCTGTATAATATCTTAATGCCTGTTTTACACACACTTAGAAAAAGGCTGTATGCTGTAAATCAAGCACAACAGAAAAACATTTGTGTAATGCAGTAAGAAAGAAATCAAGAATAAACTGTGCAACAAGGAGTAAAGATAAAGCTTTTCACTTGCTGCTCCCGGTGTTTGCAATACCTCAAACTGCTCTGCAGTGCCAGGAGGGCTCTGGCTGCCTGAGTTACCTGTTCTGCTCCCTGACATGCCACAGCCATTGGACCCAGAGCCCAGGGACTCAGCAGCTGCAGACACACCACTCCCTGAAGAGGCTGAGCCAGTCCCTGAACAGGCATCCTCCTGCAGTAAAATGTCAAGCAGGACACTGGACATGGAGAGCTCATCGCTGTTTTGAGCATCCATTGGAGATTCAGCCTAGTGATAAGGAGAAAAAAAAAAACTAAAAAACCCAAACACCAAAAACCAAAGCTATTTATTACTAAATGTAATGGCTTTGTTACTTTAAATTAATAAATTCTCAGCAATTATGCTTCAAGGTAATAAACAGTTCATCATTTTGCAGTGTCCATTTAAATAAAAGGTTACAAAGTTGTCAGCACTTCTCTCTATTTACACATCAACATATACTTTAACCCAAGACCATCTTACAAAATGGGCTCAACATTTCTCTTAGGAAAAAAAAAATTCCTACATTCAAAACTAGAGGAGACAAAGAGGATGGGATCAACTGGTATGAGAAGGGGATATGAGACAGGCTTTATTTATTAATGCATTTATTACTGAAGGTAATAGCTGTGTTACTAATCATGTGAATGATTAGTAATAAATCCATTCCACTTCATATTCTGATGTTTACATGGTTATTCAAAGACAGTCACCAATAACAGATGCCAAGGAGTAATGAATGGACTGACAGGCAGACAGGGGGTCCTTCAGTAAGACCAACTGAAATTCTCTTCAAAAAATTAATAATACAGTTTCACAAGAAAGTAAGAAACTTATTTCCTGTTCACTGCTGGCAGCACCTACTGTCCTGGAAAAGTCAGATTTTACCCAAGGCACTCACAACATACTAACAACTGCTCCTACTGTAATCCACCTCAAAGGATTTGCAGCAACATCCTCTGCTGGTTGGGATGTTCCATCTCCTTGAGATGAGAAGGAAGAGCAGCATTGAGAGTAGTAAGAAAATGTTCCCAGGTGCTTCCCTGGCAAGATCACTTGTTTATTTGTAAGGGAAGAAGCATTAACTACAGTAATTTTTAACCGAATCAAAACGTGACTGCAAATCAGTTTCAAGATTCAATATCAGCAATTAAGGCTGATAGAACTTAGCAAAACATGTAATAATGGAAAGAACTGACTTTACCCTGAACACATTCCTGAATAATGGAGGGAGGCAGCAAAAAAAAAATACAGGATGCTGCTCCATCCATCAGCATTTAGAACGATACGCTATGGTGCTTTAGAAAGCAAAAATAATAGCTTACATATTTCTACCATGGAAACCTTACAGACATATTACTTCAGCTCAATTTATTTGTTAGACTGATTTATCAAACTGAAATGAGCCAGGAAATAACAAAACCCCTGAAGTTACCAAATAGTTCAGCATAGTTTTAGTGCAACAAACAAAACAAAAATGAAGTTATGGTCTGCAAGAAATGAAGAATTATTCATTTACTTCCGTTGTTTGTTTGTAAACACAGATGTCGTTTTAATTTTAATCAGCTTCATTCAGACCACTTACAGATTGTTTTTCCCATGGACACAAATTCACTAGCACAAAAGTTTTTGCTAAAAATAAAATGCTAGTTTATTTCAGTGGTTTTCAATGGGCTTATCCATATTCTTATTTTCTTCAAAGAAATGGAACAAAACTCTCTCAGGGTATATTTCCAAGCTTCCTAGGGTAACTTAAGAAGAATGATGAGGTAGATTTAATTTTTAAAGGCCGAGGCTATTCTGATGTTTGGACTTCACATTTTGTCCAGTTTGCTGAAGTTTGAATTTACCAACTCCAATTGTGAGTCCAGCTCCAGGCATTATATAGCTTCTGTCTATTGCTAACAAGTTGCCCTGGAAGAGAAAGGACTGGAAATGATGCAGGAGAAGGGGGTGTGACCCAGACTTACAGGTAAGGATTCCTTCCCGCTGCCGTTGTCTGCTGCGCTGATGTTGCCCATGGCTCCCTCCTCAGGCAGAGCTCCGTGGAGCCCTGCAGCAGCCCCGCTCTCTGCAGTTTTGGTGGTTTCTTCCAGCTGCAGGAGGTTGAGAGGAGAGCTGCACCTGGACTGGAACAGCGGAGGTGAAGCCTGGTCCTGAGGAGCCGGCGACTGCGGAGTGCAGGAACGGGAGGGGTCGTGGCGGGGCTCGGCCACAGGAGCCCTCTCGGGCTCTGCTGGGGGGTTGTACTGGAATGGCTGTGCTGGGAAAAACGCCTGCTGGGGGAAGGGGCTGCCTGTGGCAAAGGGGGGCTGTGGTGGGAACACTGTCTGTGAGGAGAAGGTGGGATGGGCAGGGAAGTTGGGCTGGCTGGGGTAAAGCGGTTGAGGTAAGTTATTGTTCATCTCCGGGTACACGTAGTTGGGGAGCACGAGAGCCACCACAGGGGTCATGAAGGGTGCAGAGAACTGGGATGGCCCCACGGGGCAGGTGTTTGCAGAGTCTGGCAAGTGACTGAAACCAGAGAGGGAAGTTTCAGGAGCCGGTGGCACCGTCCCTGCTGCTGGGAAAACAGGAAGGGAATAGGCAGGCATGACGGTGGGGAAGGACACTGCTGAGTAGCTGGCTTGGGAAGTCTCTGATGGCGACCAGGCTGTGGCATTTAACCCTTGCAGGGGGAAGCGGTGGGGGAATTTAGCCCCGGAAGTTGTGCTGTCCGAGGATTCCTGCGGCTTGATGCGCTTCGATTTCCTGTTCTTTCCACTCTTCTTCCAAGGCTGATCCATTCCAGACGTGGCGTTTCTCTGTCCACGGCCACCTGCAAAAGGAAAAGTTGTAAGAAAGGTTATAAGAATACAGCTATACAGGACCTGTACAACTATTTAAATTTAAAAATTAAGATAAAAATCTGAAAAAAATGCTTAGCAGTGTCTGACTTCTGTTCCAAGTCAAGTCAAGACCGAAACGAGAACAGAGACAGATCATATCAAGCACTTCTGAAAATGCCATCCACAGCTCCTAGGCCTAAGAAACAAAACAATCTCACCACTACTGCTGCCATTTCCATGCTGCTGATCACATTATTACCTTAAAGGCAACAATTATCAGATTGTCTCACCAATTACACAAAAGTGGAATGGGGAAAACTGGAAAACAAAGGAGCTGAAAACAAGAAAAAACCACAAATCTGAACAAAAGACAGATGGCAAGACAGAAGGAAAAGAAAAGCAAGGGAATACAAGCACAGATCAAGTAAAGCAAACATTCTAAAGAGGATTTTTTGTGCCTTGAGAGTAGATGCATGACAGTAATAGTATAGAGAAGAGACAAAAATACAAATATTAGTTACTAAAATGCCCGTTGTGACACTAAAAGCAATATTCCACTTTAATCTTTTGGCAAGATTTGTCAGAAAATTTTTCTGTGGGTTTTGAAAATAGCATGCAACTGTCACTGTTCACACTGGCCCCACAAAACCACTAAAACCAGAAATGCCCTCCCAACAGGATTTACTTTCTATATAAATACAAGTTTCATGGTGAAACCTATTGCCATACCACGCTCAGCAGGCCGTCCTTTTGGTTTATCTTGTAAGTAGTAATTGCAGTGTGATTGAAAAATATTAAATCTCTTTATCTCTTTGAATTTGTTCAAGAAGCTCTGCTCCTCTTTTTGGGTATGCACTGCAAGCACTTCCTTTGTAAGTCCCAGTTTTTTAAATGGCTCCTTCTCTTGATTTATGTGTGCAGAGCTGGAGGGAGGGGCAAGAAGTTGGCCATCTATGATTTCTGCTCCACTTGGACCATCTTCTATCATTTCTACAGGAACAGAAGGCAAAATACTCAAGATGAAGCAAAGAAAACCCTGTACATGCATTTTTAAGGTATTACAACTCTGTAATAATTTTGCTGCAAGTTTAAGACTACACATTCCATCCCTATTTATTCCATTTCCTAAGGCCACCTTGGCTGGATGAAAATATAAGTCATGAGCAAACATCAGCTGTTCACATGTCTGAAATCTGAACTTGCTAGCACTTGCCATCTTGAAGAAAAAATATTAGCAAAATCCTACCTAATTCAGGTTGTGTTTTTTTGTCTCCAACATGAACAATGGTGCTACTGTAGCTGCACTGACTGGTGAGGGACACAACACTTTCAGGCTTGCCAGGTAAAGCCAAAGATGTTAAGTGAGCACCAACCACTGGGGGACCACTCGATTTACCAGATGCCTTCAACACAGCAGGATCTGTTAAAGGAAATAAAGTTGCAGCTTACTGGACATAAACAAGAGCAAATTCAAGTTACATGCTGCTAGGGCTGCAAAACAGGAAAGGCCAAAGTGTGCTTGACAGGACAAAAAAGTGAACTTTATACATTCCAGGAATAGGATGACTGTGGAGCAACAAATGCAATCCTCTAAGCCCAAATACAGCCAAACCAAACCTTTTCAATAAGGGATATTTTCCTCTTTTTCTGGTCTTCACTCTTCTTTCATGGCACAATTTTGGAAGAAATTTTGTAGCCTCTTCCAGCCCAAGAGCAAGCTGCCCCAGCTCCCACAGTGTGTTGTACACTGATTTCTTTCATTAGCTGGTTACTGTAAGAGCTTTGTTTTGAGCACCCAGCTATTTAAAATTCTCTCCCCTGAAAGCTACACACAGTAATCCAGCAGAGGTCAGAGCAGTGCTTCACAAAACAGCATTAAAACAGTCCTGCTCTCATAGGAATACTTCCATAACACATATTTAAGATCTAAAGTTTGCATTTTTCCTGACTGGTGACTTCATCTGTCTCAGACATGAGTGCAGCAAAGAGCTGGTGACCCACATCATCTCCTGCCAACCAGAACCACAGAGACTCCAAATTACAGCATTTCAACCCCTGATGTAGGACTCTTTGTTCCTGGTCTACTGATACCTTCTAATTTGATTCTAAAAGCTGCATTAGAACTTCTTTTTGAAGCTCATCAAATAGCCAAGATCATTCCCATGAGCAATTTTTGAGAAACTCCACTGGACATTCTCCCTTCAGCCTCATATAATGACAAGGCAGAATGAGCAAATCTCTCATCTGCATGCAGTTCTTTACCAGTCTCACAGTCCTTGGCCTAACCAGTTACAAACCTTCACTTAGCTCCCCATCCAGACAGGGGACTATGTCAAATGCTACATCTAAGGCCTAAAAGATTAACTGAATGTTTCTGCCTGCAGCAGACTTTTTAGACAGCTTGCCTCAGTAATCCCCAGCTTTTTGTCTTCATGGATGAACATTGGGTTCTAACATCTTACAAAACAGAAAAGTCCAATGCTGCATTTTACCTTCTCTTGTTCCTTTTTTTTAAGCAGAAAACTAAGATGCATATTTTTGTTGCAATTAATTAGCTGCTAGGTTCTTCAGCTGATTGTTCTTACAAGACCTAACTGTGAAATAAACTTCCTACATTTGATAATGATTCAAGTCCTGAACCTCAAAATCCAACTGTATTTTGCACAGTTCAAATTAGTTTATTGCATCTACAATCCAGATATGCATATGCATCAACTACTCAGTATTTTAATTGTAAGGAAGATATTAATGATGAAAGTTAAATCACCAACATCAAACACTGAGAAAGAAGCTGTGAGGTCATGCCTAAGATACACTTGTCATTATTCTGCAAAGAAGTAGCATCCAACTGCCTGCCAGCAAAGCTCAGCTATGGAAAAGCTGTGATTTAGAGTTACCTCCCAATGGCTGGATGGAATTATCAGCTGCTTTTTGTTCATGAACTCCAGAACTCAGTGATGCAACACTTGTTGAAGGCTCACATTTTCTTTTTGCTGTACCAGGCACATTACAACTCTCCAAGTACCTAAAATAGAAAGATTTAGCAATATCAGACATACTAGTCCTGTGTCCAGAGGTCAAGAGTCATTTACCCACAGGTTGCTCACCTGATGACACTGTCCAAACAGCTGATCTGCTGATAGGAATACACAGGTTGTTCTTTCCAAGCCAGCTCTTCAGTGGTCACATTTTTTGGAGCAACTGTTCCTGCAGCATCCTTTCCCCCTACACCTTTCACCTGGCCACCAGCAGTATTCTGCTTCTCTGTGGAAGGAGATACTGCTATTATGCAATTAAGACATTAAATCATTACAAAGTCCCCTAAAAGCAACAGTAGTAAAGGTTTTTCATTTCTACACGTTTAGCAGGTCACAAATTAACCACTGTAGTGCACCAATAAAGGTAATTATGTAAACATTTTCCTGTCTTTACGGGTGCTTGGAGTTATAAAGTTTAATTAGATTGCATATGGATCCAAAGGGAATGGACACTATGGCTGTAAGAGAATATATAGCACTAGGGTTGAAACCCAATCAGGATCAGGACAACTCTAGTGCCCACTTAAATTATCTCAAGACAACAGCTTTAGGCCATGCCTTAACTGTGTCACACCACTATTGATTCAACACAGCCACTGTATTTTCCTGGGCACAGCAGAGAGACACAGGACAATAAAATCTGAATGGATAAAATGCTGTCTTCATGCATTGAACAGAGCTCAACTAGAAAAAAGTCCTGCTGCCATATTACCCAAGGCACCAGCACAAGAGACTAGGAACTGCTCATGTCTTACCTGCCAAAGACTCTTTCTTGTAGTCCAGTTTTGCTTTAGTGTCAGTGAAAATATGCTGTCCTTTACTCTTGACCTTACGGGCATATTGACAAACCTCCTGAAAGCAGTTTGGGAAGAACAGTTATTTCAAAATTTTGGCAGAAAACATTATGCATAGTGACTCCTCAGTAGACTAAATCTAACCTCAGTTAATCTCTATCTTGTAATTACCTTGATCACAGGAGAAATATGTATATATACAATTTTATTGTGCAGCTGAAGAAATTTGGAATTGGAAAGAGAAGACATTTAAAGTATGTTTCCTGCAAACAATTACTCTGTATTTCTTTTAATCTGTTTGAATAACTTAGATAGGAAAATATAAACTATCCATTACAAAGATGACTTCAGGAAAAAACCAAACCTATCACTTGGTAAAAAAACTAGAAGTCTGACCAAGCACTGACAGGATGTTACAGAACTGGACTGTCTGTGGAAATAGTGAAGGAATGCCAGGCATCTATTTCCCTGTTAAATAAGAAATCCTGAGACTTCATCTGCTTACTCCACTAGCGTTTAAGAACTGAAAGCCAGGAAGTGACCACCTTGGCAAGAGCAGGAGTCTGCAAAGTCTGATCACAGAAGCACAAATCAGATTTGGGAGAATTAGCCTACAAGCAATACATCTGATCAAAGAAAATTTTTGGCTTTCGGAATTAAACACAAAGTGAAGTTCTAAGCACCAACTAGAAAAGTGGTTTATTCCATTCAATTTATTGCATTCTATATAAATGCTGTATTTTTGCAACATTGACAGCAATCAGGGTCAAGCTATCCCTTGGTTCTGCAGGTATTACTGCACTTAATCTTACTTTCATTTGGGAAAACAGTAATTACAGACTTTCCCCTCCCAAAAGAAACTCCTTTCACATATCTGGCTGGTTTTCCAAGAAACAGCACATAACATGTAAAAGACAATAGATGAAGTGAACACACTGTACAGGTTTAAATTCTCTGTAACACTGACTTTCATGTCTAGCACTGTGCTTCAGTACCCTGAGGCTTCACCTCCACCAGAAATGCTTATTCTCTCAGACAAAAGGGTTTTTCTATATTAACAAAAAAAAGAAAGATGGCATTTTCTTTATCCTTTCTCCTATTTCTGATTTGAAAACATTATTCTAAAAGTTAAAAATCCCCACTTAGTTTGTTTTGTGCCACATACTTGAATGAGAAAAATCAAAAACCTACTGGTTTATCCTTATGAGTGTCTTCATTATTATTTCCTGTGCTGTCACTGGAGGATGCCACACTCATCAGGTGCTCATGTGAACCATTGCTACCCAGACTCCCATAGCCACTGGATCCACTGTTGTGTACAGGCTGTTAAAACAACATTAAAAAAAAAATATGTATGTATGTATTGTATGCATGTATGTATTGTATGCATGTATACACACACGCCCCTCAGGACATCAGTAATTCCATGTCAGGAAAAGAGATTTTATTTTACATTGGGTTTTTTGTTGCTTGGGGATTTTTGGGTTGTTTTTTTCCTGTTTTTTTTTTTTGTTTGTTTTGTTTTGTTGTTTTGGTTTTTTTTTTGTTTTGTTGGGTGTTTTTTGTGGGTTTTGGGTCGTTTTTGGTTTTGTTTTGTTTTTGGTTTTTTTTTTGGGGGGGGGGGGGGGGGGTTTGGTCCT
>JAYDZK010000016.1:24396199-24410067 GCA_034509185.1 Euphonia xanthogaster
GGTACCTGGACATCCATAACTCTTTGTTTCTATTGTCTCATATTGTCCTAATCCAAACTGTCCAAATTATTATTACTCTAATTATATTGCTATTTTTATAACCATTTCATTACTATTAAACTTTTAAAAATTTAGAAAAAAGTGATTGGCATTTTTCACATATTTCTCCAAAGTATTTAGTCTTATTTGTAAGGCCATCTTGTAGGAGTCTCTACAAATTCATTTTGCACATCAATGTGTTGATCCATTTGCACCCAGGGGATGCTCTTCCCACTACTGGGTAAATCAGAGCACATCTGCTTAAGTAACTGCAGCCACTCTCCAAAGCCATTTCCCTCTGTCATTTATCCTGTTATTTCTCAGAGGACACCCAGGCTGTAAAGCTCTATGGAGAGTTCCATGAGTGAAGGTAATTAACCCCATCACAATTCAAATGAAGCTTAAAGAAAAAAGGCACTCACAGCATCACCTTAAAGGAGGCCTGAGGTGTACAAATGTAAGGCAAGATCTACAATTTCTCATCCTATAGTCTATACACAACTTTGGAGTTTCTTCCTGTTTTCCTGACAAAATGCTACTTAGAAAGAGCTTTAGATATATGAGAAAAAACACTGCTATAATCAAAACACTACTGTATCTGTTAGGAAATGATGTTTTCTTTAGAGATGGGGTTTTTTTTTAGTTTTTTATTTTGTGAGAGCTCTTTTCCCCTAACTTTGGGCTGCTATACTTACTCCTATAAAGAAAACTATGTCAATCACTACTGATAGGTTTATAAGCATGAATTACCAAAGACAGACTCTCAGAATAGCCCTAAATTCTCTGAAGGTAATTAGCCCAATATAGCAGTAATGCAGTGAAATTGTGCTGTTTATAGGAAGAGCAATGATTGTGCCACAGCTTTCCTACTCTGATCTAAATATTTTGTGTTTTAGTCTTTAGGCACAAGAAACCTCTTCTCCTGAATTCTGATGACAGAGAGGATTATATGTGCTGTAGTATTTCCAGCCATGAGAATTGTTCACAAATACTTTTTTGACACAACCTTTCCTTGGAAAATTATTTTCCCAAAGTATTTTCTGTAATCTTTGGAAGTCTAAGAGGCAATGAAAATGTGCCATAGCTAGCATGTAGAGTCTTACAGTTTGAAATTCTGAGTTGTTAAACCACTGGTGAGTAATTTTTTCCATCTCCAAATATCATCTATTGTCTCATCTCCTCCCTTCTTTCCATGACACCCAGGCTAGCTTCTGCCAGGTATTTGTAGGAAACTTCAGCAGTGTTTCCTTAGGTGGGAGAGAACTGTTCCCAAAGTAAATCAATAAATCTGTATGCTATCCAATAACTTTTGAGGAATTTACTGTAACTCCTCAAATTGATTCAATGACAGTCAAGCTTTTAGGGTTTTAAAAAACATTTTTATTTTCAGCAACGAGTACAAATTAAGAGAGTCAGCAACATAAAAGAAATAGATACTGACCCTTAGGAGATACTATGTGAATGTTTTTCCTCTTGATACCTGGCAGAAATTTGTGGCAAGAAGCAATTCAGTCGTGTTACTTCTGGTTCTAACTAACAACATGCCAGAACTTCTGCAGCTCTGTCCACACCTAATAACTACATTATAGTGACTACAACATGGATCACAAAGACAATCAAACTATAAAAAAAAACCAACAAAAACCAAAAAGAATATTTGAGTAATGGAGAAAACACAAGTTTGTCATCTTTAAAGGTATGTTTCAAAAAGAACAGGTCCAGCTTGAACTGGAATGGTTTTCTTAGGCAAGACTGGATGATTAACATCACTGAAAGTCAGTCTTGCACAAAATTTCTTCAGTTTCAAAATCTCCAAAGCCTCAGTGCCAGAGGCACATACCAGAGTAAGGAATACAGGAGGAGTAAAGAGGAAGGAACAAGAAAAATATTATGACAAACTTGCAAGAGCTTCTGAAGGAAGGGAAGCCTTTCTAAAAAAGACTTTACCTCTTTGGAGAATGTTGGTGCTTTTTAAATTTATAATGTGATGTTAATATATGCCCTAACTTTGGAGACATTTTCTTAGAAGAGATAGGAGTAACTGTGAAAAAAGCTCAGGCTGGCAATACCCCTCCACCATGCTCTGCAATTTAGATAAGAAGTGATGCATCTGGCCAGACTTCACTCTGAGCAGAGAAAGGCCTTTAAGTGGAACATCTGCATGCAGACACCAGAAATGTGCAAACACTTCAGGAGCACAGACTGTCAGACAGCACAAAGAGATTAATTATCTTTGAAACTAATCTCAGGGAAAATGGCATAATAAATTGCACATATTCATCCCACTCATATGCTTGAATAAATGTCCAATCACTAACCAAACAACACTGAAAGGCAAAAGCTTGCATGGTTTCCCAGTCTGAGGTTCTCTCTAGTTACCAGTTTGAGGAAGGTAATTACATCCCATACCAAGTTCAGTAAGCATCTCAACATGGAAACACAAAGAGCTCTTTTAGGTTTGATATCGAAAGAAGCCAGGTCTTTATTTTCTGCTCCACCTTCTAAACTTTTAAGGGATGTCTATTTTGACTCTATATATAAAAACTTTTTAAAAATTAAACTGGCACCAGCTGAGCTTGATTTTACAGCAACTGGCTCACAAAAATCCATTCTATTGCCTCTGGCAAAGACTAGAGCTCTCTAAGATCCTGATGCAGTGTGTGAAAGGCACCATAATTCCACTGAGCACTAAGGACAAATGCAAGCATTGATTTGCCAGGTTAGATATGCAGCAAAGGTCTTCTGGTTATTCATTACCTACAGTTGCTCTTTTATTCTGCAGTGAAACAAAGGAAACAGCCTGAACTTGAACATCACCAAAAAACCACCCCAAAATATGTATGGACAAATGCTGAAAGAAGTAATGGAGCTTGTTTTTGAAAAACACCCTTAAGAAGGGTTGAAGAACACCAAGGAGGCAGATTTCTACTGAAGCAGTAACTTTAAACCCAAAAATCTTGTTTCAGCAGAGATCGGGTTATATTCAGAGAACATTTTTCCTGATTTCTTTTCACACAAAAACTATGTTGAATACTGGTGTATAAAGGAAACTAACAATCCAGAGTCGAAATTACCCAATTTTGGATAATTTTGTACACTCACTCAAAAACTGAGTAAGAGGCAAACATCTCATGATTTGAGTCTAAATTCTCAACTACTATCAACTTATTCCCAATATTCCCAAAAAAGCAAGAGCCACATTACATTTTATGCCTATAGACTTGTGAATATTCAGGTACTCTTAACTGTACTAGAACCTATGGGAGACATTCCTAACAGTCAGGATTAAATTTTACTGAAGATCTTGTCAACAAGAAGGGCTTCCAAATGTCTTCTGCATTTTTGCTTTGCAAAATGATAAAAGTTTTCTTATTTAGATGACAAATAACTAGCAAGGGCTTAGCCAGATCATGCAATTCTAGATATGACTGAAAATTAACATCAACAATGAATGCATTCTCTCTGTGCAATTAGACAATAATTAAATGCTTGGGAGTCAAAAAACGTTAAGAGAAAATGTTGGAAAACAAGCAATAATCCAAGCAGTGACTTGTTCAACTGTGCAACTTCAACACTGAGAGGTTTGTTTTCCTGGCAAGAACAATTAACAGAATACCTTCACTAGGACCTTTCTTGGAAGGGGGGAAATAAAAATGGCAATATTCTCAGATTATAGGAAACAATAACAAAGATGCCCAGTAATTTCTTGCAAGATTTTTTTAGTTAAAAAAAGAATGGGAACTTTTTTACTAGATTACTTAACTCACTCCAAGTAATCATGAACAAGTTTTGCTCTTTTTTTAAAGAAGCAATGAGATGTCAATGTCAAAATTATCAACATCTAGTATACCACAAAGGCTCCCATAAAATCTGAATTTCACAATATTCATTTCACAATTTTGATCAGGAGTCGCCTTTCAGCTCAAGAAAAACCTGAACGCAAGACCCTTATTTGCCTTATAAGGGTCATCTTCATTAACCACTGCTTTCAGCTGCACTTTACAAAGGGAACTGATCAGGACACAGCCTTGTTCCAGAACCATCCAAGTGCCACCCTGAATTTACAGCAGCACCTACACAGGAAGAAGTCAGCATCAGATCAGGGCCCTGGCATCCACAATGAGGATGCTTCCAACCAGATTGTTTCCTTGCTGAAGAAACTCAAACCTAAATTTAAGAATAAGTATGGTTTAAGGCTAAAAAATGTTTTAGCTTCAAATAAGGTAACTCCCCATTTATACCCCAAATATTGTTCTGAATGAATACATCTATATGACTGAAACCCCAGTTTAGAGATAACAAACACAGAACAATATATTTTCTGCATAAGCTCTAGAGGAGTAGGAGGGGAAGCATCCTTCTACTAGCATGAATCATAATAATTATGTGTGTTTCTTACCTGTTTTTTCTATGAAAAGGTGGCAAAAGTGTTTATCAAGCTCCCTCCCAGCTAGCATCAAAAGCATGAGGTGCCTAGGTCCAGAGTCTCCCACATGCATTTAATTCTTGTCTCATCCTCTTCTACTGGAAATCTTTGACCATTACAGAGTCCGGACACCTCTATAACTATAAAATATAAAAGAAATACCTGGGCCCCCCAACAGTGTCCTCTTCAAACAGATACCAGAGAGATGCTCACAGCTATGTCACTCCTATGCAGATAAATGTTGGTTAAACATGAAACTGTCATACAGCAGAGGAAGAAGACACAAATTTGCATTTTAAACACTTTTGCTCTGAAATAAGGTCTTAAAGAGTTTTAAAGTAATAGCATGTTCTGCACTAGATTAAATAAATAACCCTTAGGATTCACAATCAGAGTGGTATCACACTGTGTACAGTCTGCATGGGCTGACACAGCCACTGGGAACACAGGGCTGGCCTCCCCAGCAGGGCACAGAGCCAAATGCCTGATGAGGTCTGGCCAGCAGGAGCTCCAAGTGCTCATCAAGTTTGGCTGCAATATCATTTTATGGCTCTGTCACAGTAGGATTGGTAAGAGCATTAAAGATTTTACCGGGCAGTTATAAAATTTCAGTTCACACTGAAATGATTGAGATCAAAAAGCCTTCTGGAGGTACCTTGCCCAGCTCCCTGTTCAGGCAGAGTCACCTAGGAGCAGGCTGCTCAGGACCACCAACAGGTCACTTCTGGCTATCTCCAAAAATGGATATTCCACTGTCTCTCTGGGCAATCTGTTCCAGTGCTCACTCCCCTCTCACAGTAAAAAACTGTTTCTTTATGGTCAGAAGTCTGTACTAACAAACTCCATTAACATTATCATTCTTCCTAATAAAATGTTTCTCAAGAGAGACACTGGAAATTTCAATGAAAAAACAAAAAACTGAAAGTTCTTCTAGGAAATCTAGGAAACTAAGTCTGTTGATGCACGCCAGTGCCATGTGGCACAAATAAATGGTAGAATAAAAATCACAAGTTCAGAAGACCAACATTTGTGTGGCAGACAATTACATCATTCTAAGTGCTTCATCTGAATACGCAGAAGAAATGCTTGGAACAGTGTTCAAATCCCAAGTCAAGCACTCTGGAACCCAGCCCATGCTAGCATGCCTTAATTTAACATGCTGCAAACTGTTACAACTGGTGAAAGTACACTTGTGTTGGCCAGACTAAAGGAAGAATTTATTCACAACATTCCGTCCTGCGTGACATGGTGAAGCCAGTACAAGCTCCAAAATACTCATATTATGATAGAAACCTGGATGCACTGGTTCTTAAAATATTTTGCTTCTGTTCTTATCATAAACTGATAATAGAGGATTTAAATTATTGGCTTTTTCTCTGACCACAAGAAGCATTAGAAATTGCTGTAGCCAGAACTACTTGCAGATTTCACAGTTTTTAGCCTGAGCATTGAAAATGTGGAATGTCTTTCAGCACCAGTTAAATCCTTGTTTAAAGTAAGCTCTTGCAATTCCTTTACACTAACTCAACTCCCTGTAAAATTTCAATTAAAAAAAGGTAAAAAGGTTTTCAAAAGTCTAAGTTTGAAGATATACTCACAGTGGCAGCATGTACCATTTTAATTGTGTATCATATTGGTTTCATGTATTTAGCACATTTAAGAAGACATTAAAACATCAAGAAAGAATAATCCTTGTAAGCTACTAAAAATTCTCATGATAAGGCTTTCTACAATTTAATGGAAAGTAAGAAAAACCTACACCAACAGGATTTTATCTGAAACAAAATGCCTGGTTTGAAAGACTTGTATTTAAACAGTCTGAACAGAATTAGAGGCAGCCAATTTTACCTGTTTTCTATTATTTTTCAGAGGAAATGTACAGGTGATTGAGTATGCCCAAGTCCCAAAACACTAAAGGAGTTCATCTACAGTTGGCATTCCCAGTAAAGTGTTTTCCACAGAAGGAAGTCTAGTTTGTTCAGTTCCCAAGAAAGACAGAACTTGTGACATTTCCTCATTTCCTTCCACACAGACATATCTCTATTCTAAGCACAGAAGACTTCAGATACTAGAAAGGAGTGAAAACCATGGTGTAGGAACACACCTGTGATATGGTAGGCAAACCAAGCTGAACCAGGTTCACTTTCTGCAGAGAACTGAAGTCACACCTGCAGCAATGAAAAGAGTCAGCTGTTAGAACCTCCTCAGATCACATTTTCCAGCCATAGAAAAACAGGACTGTTTGAGGGCTTTTTCTCAATCATTTAGACTGAACAGACATTGTAGTGCTAATCCTCAAAATCTCAGTTATAATTCCATCTGTACTACAATATTACAGTACTATCCAGATCATCTGTCTAGGGCCAGTACTGTGGCATCATCAGATCATAATTAATGAAAGCACATTATAAATTTTCTTCACATCATAGACTACATTCCTCCACCATACTCCTTTAATTATATTTCCTTTTTTTGCTTCAATAACAATCAACTTTTCTTTATTTTCAAAGCAGAGCACAACTGACCAAAAATACTGTTGGAAGCTATAATCTGCTTTTTTAAACACAAGTTTAGGAGCATAATATTTTCCCTTTTCTTCCTGAGCTATCATTCTGATTATCTAAGTAATAGCAGGTACTTGGTTTTCTGGACCCCAAAATTTTCCTCATAATTGAAAGTTCCTTACCACCTGCAAGAGCAATCAAAAAAATGGAAGCTATTAATAAACACCTGCACAAAGAATGCAGATGCAGCACTTGATACTGACACTACATTAAGTTCCAGTTTCATCACTTCCATGTACTTCATAATTTGTGCAACTGGTCTTTGGAAATATAAAGCCCAAAAGATCCTGAATTTTGGGCATTCTGATGCTCCATTTCAAAGGAAGTACACAAAAGAGCAATAACAAAACCACAGAGACACCTCCCGCCCTCCCAAGTTCCGTCGTTAAGAACTGATATCATAAATCACTTCCTTGGGTACAGCACCAAACACTCACCTCAATGAATGTACTAATCATGGTCTTTCCAAATCTCAAAGGGTCATCAATATATTCCTATTTCAAAAAGAAAAAAGAATATCAGGTTTTGTAAGCAAGATAAAAATTTTTTATAAAAGATAAATCAAATCCATTTCATAATGCAATAGAAGTCAAATCATGCAAAATATGTCTCCCAGAGGTGAAGAACAATTATAAAGACTACAAATACAAGATGAGAGGAAATGCAACCAAATTCTACTGATAAAAGTATTTTATTGTAAAACAACTTCTAATTTGGTTCCTTGAGCAATGTCCTGAATAATTACCCACTTAAGTCTGTTCCCTTCATAAATGTAAGAAACCACCCCAAATTCTCATTTCTGCCAGACCAGAAATAAAGCTCATTTTACCCTTTCAGGTAAGTATTCCTTGTGCTGTTACCCACCACCTGTGCTCAAGACTCCACAGTGAATCTGAACTGATCATCCCTGAGAACAAATAGAAACTGTCTCTCAAATCTGTCTTTCACCTTGAATAAGAGACTTGGCCCAGAGCCAAGTTTAATTGCCATCAAGTTGGGTGTTTGTTATTAAAAAAAAAGGCAGCCTGTGCTGAGACATCTTCTAAAGACACTGAACACCATCTCCCTCACATGCCCCATGCTGATTTCTAGACATCCTTCTTTCCAGCTTCCAGTCTTAAAAAAGGTGCCTTCTTAAAGGTACATAAAATTATTTGTATGCAGTGTGAATTTAAAAAAACACCTTATTTTCTTTGTAACGAGAAAATGCCACTGTCTTCCCAAGTGGAACTGGAGAGACAATTAAGCACAACATCAATAATGAGAACTCTAAATTTGCATGTCAACTCTTGCTCCTTTCGAAAAAAAAAAGAGAAAAATTATACATTTGAGGTTGCCAAGTGTTGTCACAGAAAAGAGAGAAAAATATGACTGCATTGTTGGACATTATAATATTTCACCTTTATTCTAGGCGAAACTAGATTTAGAAGTATCTCAATACCCTACATCAACTTTAGTATTTGTTGACATCCCCATTAAGCAGTATATTTGCATATCTACTACTCCTCTCCTTTAAGAAAAAGACATATTTTCACCACATTTACATTAGTTCCAGGCTAATGCTGCTCTTCAGACATTGCTGTGATTCGCAGCCTGTTCAAAATTTCAGCCAGAATCAAAGTCCCCTTCTGGAAGATGCTGTGCCAAATAAATTCTTGTCCCCATCACATCAATAATCCACTCCAGAAAGTGCAGCAACCTAACAAACACCATGTACTTGTCCTAGGAGTTGGATGTATTAGTACTGAAATAAGAGCTCAAGCCACAGGAGAACCATCGCAGAGATGTAACTGAAATCAAGTAAGTGCTTTTATACACTGAAGATCTTTGTACAAATAAAGAAACTAAGCAGAAACATAAAAGTACATGTAATAAGGTCAAGCACAAAAACTGTACTAAGATACAAAAGCTGCAAAGAATAACGAGGATAGGAAGCAAGACCAAGAAAAAAGACAAGTACTAGACATCCTCACCACTTCATCTTGTCTCCCTAAGCTTCAATTCCAATCAATTGCAGGTGTTATTTAACAGCTAATTGCCTCTGTTTCAGGACAGGATGTTAGGAAGGCAATGTAGCTTTGGTTCTACTTTTTAAAAGTCAGTTCTACTTAAAAAAAAAAAAAAAGCCATCTATACAAGGAAATCTCTGCCCATCTCTAACTATTCTACCTGTAAGAAAAATCAAGTGTTAAGAATTCCATGGAATGCTCAAAAACAGGTGGAAGCAAAACTCAAGTCTTTCCCAGACATTTTGGCATACAGATGAAGTTTCTTTCCCACCACCAAATCCTGTCAGGATCAACACTGCTACTGCTTGTACTGAACTTCTGCAGTCTGCTCACACCATCTGCAGAATCTCCTCATCCTCTTGCCCCAAGAAATGCTTTCTGTGTATTTCAGTCCACTCATGTACACAGCATGTTGAGTCACTACCCCTTCAGCATCCTCAATAAAATTTTCCTTCCTATTGGGAGAAAATTAAGGAAAAATAAAAACCATATTCCACGCTTGTATATGTTGAGGAAGGTAAATTTAGCCCCACTTCTGACTGTGTTCTACAAGCAAAGTTGCCTAAATCAGACTACCAAAAAACATCAGAGAACTTATAAGGCTCCTCTAGGAGTACCACACACTACTTCAGCAGCAGATCCCCAGCAGCTGAGAACATCTGTACAAAAACTGCTTGACTTTACAAAAGCTTTCACACACACAAATTCTCCTAGCGTCCCTTTCATATGTGATAAGCAGGAGACCCGTGCGCTTCAGAACGCGGCCTGGGCAGCTCGCCGAACCTCAGCGCATTGCTGCTGTCCTTCGGGAACGCCTGCGAGAGACGGGACCAAGTGAAGGATTCCGTGCTACTGCAAGCCCAGTGCAGCCATTGGGACCAGGAGCGCACGTACACTGGAAGGCAACCCCGGAACACAAAGCAGAGCCCCGCAGCGCCGGCAGCAGAGCAGGAGCAGGCTGCCCCGCGCCCAGCGCCCTACAGAGCGCGTCCCGCTGCCGGCCTGGGGCGGCCGCAGACCGGGCTCGGGCACTGCCGGCCTGGGGCAGCCGCAGACCGGGCTCAGACCGGGCTCGGGCACTGCCGGCACCTCCACTCGCCCCACAGACCGGGCTCGGGCACTGCCGGCACCTCCACTCGCCCCACAGACCGGGCTCGGGCACTGCCAGCACCTCCACTCGCCCCACAGACGCTCCAGTCCCACCCCACTCCTTCTGGGCCTCTCTGCCGCACTATTTCACCAGAGCAGCCTGGGGCCGCGAGAAATCCCAGCAAGAGATAGCAAAGCTATCACCCTCCGAACTGGGGTTTTGACTCTACCTTCTGTCTTCCCATGCCCTTTAATCACACTTCACAGAGAGAAGTCTAAAAAGAAACATCCTTATCCCCTCACAAACAAAGCTCCAAGTGTCAGAAGGCAGAGCTCTGCAAGCAAAGGCAACGTAGCTTTGGTTCTACTCTGAAAAACTCAGTTCTACTTAAAAAAAATCCTTCTTTGCTAACCAACAAGAACCAACAATATTCCAGTCTGACCCCACAGCAGGGGTTAAGTTTAAGGCAGCAGTTCAAGCAGGAAAGCAGACGCTTTTTACACAGAACAGAAAACAGCAGCAGCATTACTTTCAAGACCAACGCTTTCCACATGCAACTTCATCCACAACCAAAAGAACAAGTAAAAAGCCCTTTAGAGTAATACAACAATATCACAATTGACTCCTTTGCTGTTCAGTGTTTGACAAGCTAAGCTAACACAGTGAATATTTAAGCAGTTTAAAACTTGCACTATAACTGAATGTGGAATGTACTAAGACAATCCAGTTAAAAATCCCAATAATCCACCATCCTTATAGAGGAATTCTAGGCCATGCAATCAAAGCTGGAGACAAAAATTCCTTTTCAGAAACACCCGATTATCTAATAATTATGATGTGGTAATGGTATGAGTATAATACAGTGTCTACAGGACACTCATGCCAGCTATTACACAAGGCCTTGCTAAGAACATGACGTTCCTTTTAACATAGGCCAACCATAGCAACCCTATGGAAAACACTACAGTTGATCTAGACTAGTGGTAAATACTTGTTCTACTGGCTACCAGTAATCTTCTTGCTTTTAAACCACAACAAATATACGTCATTCCATGGTAACTTGCTCATTTCCTTATTCTTCACGGGGTGAAAAAAAGATTTTTTTTTTTTTAATGCAGTAAAAGTTTGTTTTTTTTAATGCAGTAAAGCATATTCTAATACTGTAAAGATGTTAGAGAAATAAGGGTGTGGCAAGAACCCAGGAAAAAGAAAACTGTTTATCAGTCTGTATCTAAGCCAAACACTTCCTGGTCATAATAAACGTATGAAGTAGAAGAAGAATCCAGAACTCTACTGCCAATCACTTTCCCCACTTCATTCTATCTTCATACTTTGAGACTAAACTCCATCAACATCTCAGTTTACTAGAAAAGCATATTACTGCCAGAGAATATTGTTCAGGGAGAGGCTCAAGTAACTTTATCAAGTAAACTGTGTTGTTACATATTTTAATCTTATGACTAGAGGAAGAAAAAGAGGAGAAGGTATTATGCCAAGAATATGCTGCCTCTTTAATGCCTCTCTGTGGAAATCCAAAATGAGTAACAGTAAATTGTAAAAATAAAAATTACTTGGATTTTCACCAACAGAATTTTTTTGCTAAAGCAAATATAGGAAGTCTAACAAGTCCCACCAACGGACATAATAATAATAAAGAAACAAAAATTCCAGCAAAACCATGCAGCCTTTGAATTATAAATGAAACAAAAAAACTTGCCAAATCTGAAAAAGTGCACAAAAGCCAAAAACCTGCTTTCCATGCCTTTGCCTTCTGAACTACATCAAGCCAAACCACTTCTTCATGGGACAGACCATCCTCTTTCACTGCGGTGTTTGACATTTGTGACACCCATCTACAATATCTTCCATCTACCTTGAAATACACACTTGAAATGGCCAAAACCTCACCAAAATCTGAAAGTTTTGGTAGACTTTTTTCTTCTACTCCAGACTAAAGGCCATCTCTTTTCCTCTATGTGTCACTAGCGAGGTGAGCAACCCGCACAGTCCAGAATCAGGACTCCACACCTCAGGACAGCATCGTCATCACAAGACTACCCTCTAGCTTTGCATGGAGCAAGGACACAGTCCAGTCCTTCCGTGAAACTTCCTCACTTTGCAGAAATAATGCAAGTTTCAGAGACAAAGGCAAAACAGAAAGATCATAAAAGCACTCAAACACGTACAAGCATAAGCAAGAAGGAACGTGATGTTATAGCGCAACAATGCGGGCACTTTCCCTAACACTAATCAAACTGGGGCTGAAACAATGCTGGCAACTTGGAAGGTTTTCTCACCATACTAATCAGGTTTTCACTCTACTTCTTACTTGACAGGTACTCTTACCACTAGAATCATTAGGGAATTTTCACTTCTTTCCCTTTACTCGTGAAAGCTATTCAATCTCAGATGTCCAAGACAATAAATCTCAAAGTCTTGCGTTTGGAAAAGAAAGATGTGAGCTTACAAGGAAGATGGAGAAAGGCTTCTTATCAGGGCATATGGTGACAGGATGAAAGGCAGTGGTTTGAAACTGCAAGAGGGTAGATTTAGATTGGACATATGGATGAAACAGTTGGACTTAAGGATCTCAGAGGTCTTTTCCATACTTAATGATTCTGTTTCTTTGATCCGAATCAATGCACTTTCTCAGCTAAGTTACTTTTTCACTGAAATACACTCACAAAGCACTGTAGTTTCCCAAGTACCCAAGACGTCATACCAACCTCCTGGGAGGCCTTCTTAAGCTCCCATGGTACACAGAGAAATGCTGTCCCTTTAATGAAATGCTTACCCTATTACGAAAAGTCAAATGTAAAGAGTCAGCTTGACTGTTACCACGCTGCTCAGCTATTTGCATGAAACTGTACTTACATAAAGCGTTTTGTAATCATGCATGTAATACTATGCACCTAATGTGAACAGCAGCACAACCACACCGTCTCAAGGAACAGACTGTCCTTACAACTACAGGCACCACAAAAAACAAATGGACACCACCTGTTGCCTACTCTACCTGTAGCTCACACATCTCAGCGGCGCTGAGATTCTGTTACGCGCTGTCACACAGTTCCTCCCGTGGATCAGCCCGCCCGGCCGGTGGGACCCAGCTCGGTCCCCCCGCGGTGCCGCTCAGCGCCCCGGGACACGCGTGCTCTCCGCCGCTTCCCCCCCGCTGCGCACCCCCTCGCACCGACGTGGCCGCAGTCCGCGCCCGGCAGGGCCGGCAGAGCGGAGCCTCGCGGGGGGTCCGGGTCCGGCCCCGCCGCCTCCTCCCCCGCTCCGGGCCAGCGCCCCCTCTGCGCCCCTGCCCGGCCCCAGGCGGCCGTCCCTCGGAGAGCCCAGCTGCCGGCCCAGCCCCGCTGGGGGTGTCTGTGCCCCTACTCCCGGACGCTCTCCGAGTCCGAGGCGGGCGGGGGCCGTGCCGCGCTCAGCCCCGCACCCCACCCCAGGGAGCGACTCACAGCCGGCCGCCGCTTCCCTCGCTGCCGTTTCAGGGGAGCGGGGGGGGCGTGTCACAGCCGCCCTTCGGAGGGAGCCCCGCGCGCCCCCTCCCCGGCGGGCCGGGGCCAGCAGCGGGACGGACCCCGCGGCACGGGAGCGAACCGCGCGCGCAGCGTCCCGACAACGGGAGAGCCCCGGCGCGAGGGTTACGTAACCTCGGCCCGGCGGCCGGGGGAGGCGGGAGAGCCCCTGTGCCCCCCGCGGCCGCCGCTCGCCGCCCCCTCCCGTCGCTCCCC
>JAYDZK010000016.1:24426342-24441833 GCA_034509185.1 Euphonia xanthogaster
GTCTCTTCCATTTTTAGTGCTAGAGAGGGCTTCTCACACACACACACACACACACACACACACACACACACACACTCACAGACACACACACACACACACACAGGAGAGAGGATGCTCTGAAGTCCTCAGCATGATCACGTCTGCCTCAGTCCAATGGCAACAAGAAAGAAAGAAAATTTCTTGATGTCAGTGGAAGTTCTTTGAAAAAAGAGGGGTTGCACTTAATTACACTAGATCTGAATTTGATTCCAATCAGATCCGTGCACAACGGAACAAAAAGGCAAAACCATAAAGCACACACACTCCCAGAGGTGTTTCCTGCACCTTTATCAGCCTCGGGAGGGCACTGAACACAGCCAATGGCAGAATGTGTTGTGGAGCCACGGCCTTGGAGATGGAGAAACCTCACTGAGCCCCTGCAACCTGCCCCAACCCCAAGGCAGCCCTGCCTCGGGCAGGACATGGGGCCAGGCAACCCCAGCAATCCTTTTCTCCCTCATTTTTTATCATTCAAAGGAAAGGTTTTTCCTCTTCTGAATTGGGACACGGCACAGATTCCACACCAGGCCTGGATTTAGCAAGGACAAATGAGGGTTTTTGGCTGTGTTAAACATAAAACAGAAATTCACTGTGTGCTTGGGCACATGCTGAAGTCACCTCCAGGCAGGCTGCAGTGAGACACTGCAGTGCTGAGCTGATTACACAGACCCCTCCAGAGGCTGCTCTTCTGTGTGAACACTCAAGCACAAGTCATTAAGGAAAATACTCATTAGCTGGCTATGAACTCATTTCCTGCAATGAGCATAACAAGTTTATAATAAGAGTTCATCTATTGCCACTTAGAGGACTTTTTATGTTGCAAAGCAAACTAAAGGCTGCTCACAGTAGACAGTGGCTGTTTCACCTCTTTCCTGCTTGGAAGGAGAGCCTCTCACCCAAATGGCAAACGCCTGTCTGCATGTACAAGCACTTCCTTTGGAAAGGGGAAGGAGAAAAGAACAGGACTTGTCAAATAAAACTTTAACCTCTCCACACTTGGTGCTTCCCCCTCAGAAGGGATTTTTGCAACAGACAAAGCATGTTTTTAAGTCCTGCTCTTGAGTTGGAGGTGCTAATTTCTAATCTTTCAGTGATGCTGATAAACCTCATAATATCCTCATAAAAGACTGAGTACTATCTTACCACATTTGTGTTTGGGGGAGGGAGGATGTTTCATTTACAAAAATAAGGATGTTTTTCATGACAAGTAGTGAGCTATCTGTAACATTCTATTGTGCAGACCTGTGAGTGTGTCATAGCATTATTGGCATTTTATTGTCTGGGGAAAAAGTAGATGGAACATAGACTGAACTTAGCTTTTTCCAATGAGAAAAAAATATTCTTTCATCTATAGTTAAGCTTTGGAAACTAATTATTTGACAATTTTTATAGCTGCTAATTGCTTAAATAATATGTAAATAAGTAATGGTTAAACTTTATACCCATAGTGTTTACCATATATTTCTACTTTTATTCAGAATATTTTTTCCTTTTGGGTTTCATGAGAGGCTGAACTTGCATTATTTAGCAGCTTGCTAGTGGCATGGTAGTCACTCCAAACACTCAATTTTCAGTTCCAGCCAAGACTACTTTCATTAATAAAGAGATTTTAGCAAACTTTCAGATCAATACTATAAATATTAATAGCTAAACTTCTGAAAAAATTATGCATTGTGCATATATGAATTTGTAGGTCCATGACATGCACTATCTCAATCCTTGATCTCACAAAGAAAATAACTGCAGCTGCCATTATTTAGTTTTACTTTAAACAAACCTGCAATGTCTCAGGGGTAGAAAGTGATTTAATTCTTTCAAACTTTTCCTCACAAAAAGCTCAGACCACCACCGTGTGTTCACATATATATGACAGGAAGGTAAGGGACTCAACAAAGGGATTTTTTTTTCCTCACCTTAGACCATTTACAGGTGGACAAGCACAGGTACTGGAGCAGATTGAGAGTAACCAAAATAATTGTGCTGTGCCAAAAATATTCCATTTCTGAGCCCAAACTGCTCTAGGGCAAAGTGGACATTCAGGCTGCATCTTTACTGCCCCAGGCACTCTGAAATCCTAATTTGACTGAAGCCCTTGAGCCCTGCTGCAGCTGCCAGCAGCCCCATGTCCAGGCTAGAACACCCCAAAAGGTGCAAGGAGTGCTGCACCATCCTTCCTGCACTGCCCAGGAAAAACACTGCCATCTGTCATAGCTCATTGCAAGTATTTGAATTTAATAGACAGCACTGCTTAATTTTAATATAAAAAGCCTTCTCTTAGGTAGAGCCACTTACAAAAAGGATTTTACTGAATGTTTCACTCGCCCCATTTCCCAATTGATGATATTGTGACTACCACAATATCCTTATTTACTGCTTCCTCTCTTTCCAACAAAATGAATGAAACTACTGTTACAAGAACTGTCAAACAAATTTAATTAACCTTCCAGTGTTACAATTTAAGGTAGTGTAGCAAAAATGCTGTTGTTCAGCCTTTTGTATTCCCTAATTTTGAAGGAGATGGAGGCCCAGGAGCTGTGTTCTGCCCCAGGTGTGGCTGGCAGAGAGGGGAGGCTTGAGAAGAGCTGGGTGTGGTGGGAGGAGGTTCTGCTCCAGCCAAGGCCACCTGAGCTCTGGCTGAGGGCAACAGTGACAGCGTGGCAGAAGGCAGGGAGTCAGCCCAGAGGGCAGAACAGCCCCAAAATTCTGTGCTCCAAATACACTACACTCCAAAACCACACCAGCTTTCTGAGAGGCTTGAAGAATAATGGATAAGCCAGACACTGTGAGAAGAGCTAAAGAATGGAGAAGGGTTTTTTCATAATTGTCTTTGCTGTTCTCCATGATATTTTCTCTTTGGGAGCAAGTACTTTGCCCTTTTAAACCCATAGTACATGGCTTGGGTGGACTAGAGTGTTACGTGCAAACCACAAGGCTGTATTCATGTTCTGAGGAGGTGCAGGGTCTGGTTTTTGCTTTGGAGAGTTAGCAGATGTGATACACTCATGACAGAATGGGGTTACTGCAGGAGTGACTCATTGTTGAATAATCAAGTGTTTACTCCACCAAAACTGCATGTAACCAGACTGCCACAGTTCTCCTGCTTTGTTCTAAGATGTAGCTCTTAAATGTCAGTGCACCAGGAAGGAAGGTAAACTCCTTGGGTGGCTCAGATCTCTTTTTATGCATGTGTTTAAAGGCAGAGAGTCTTAGGGTTCTCAATGGAGAATAAAAACTACTGAGCACATCAATTGAGACACACATTAATCAACTGAGGAAGGGAAATTAACTGGAGAGGAAAACAAAATCCTTTCCTGAAGTATTTCTGAAGTAGACCAGATGGAGAAAGAACAACAGGTGTGAGGTTCTGGTTTGGTTGTTTCACACATCCCAATCTAGTATCCCTCCTGACAATAATGTAACAGTTTGAGAAATCTTCAGCCAACAATTTCTCTTTTTTTTCAAACTACTCTCTTCAGCCTTTTGATTTTTCTCTTAAAGAAGCTAATTTGAGGGTGCTTGTGCTCTCTCTGGCTCAAATGTATCTTGGCTAGCAACAGGGACCTAAATCAGATGAGGAAGAACTGGCTGGAAGAGCATCTCAGTCTTCTGACGAGATAGAGGGCCCAAAGGTTATGATCTGTTCCAGGTCTAAAGTTCAGGTCAGGATGCAAATCCAGATCAAAGAGACTTTGAGGCCTTTCTCTAATACTCACTGTGTACATTGGGAGGGAGCCCAGTGCCTTATATGGCTGCTGGTTCAGCCCCTTCCCTGTTTAAAGGGCAGGAGGAGCAGGGCTGGCAGGTAAATCCCAGGTCATACCCAGGTGCTCCCTGGGTTATCTGTGAAGGTCTCCCACCAACATGCAATCAAGGTGCTCTTAAAAAAAATAACAGAGCATGCATATTCCCTCTGTGTGGGCAATCTCCCATGGAATAGAGAAAACTCACTCTGTGAAAGCATGAAAGAGCTGAGCTGGAGCTTCTGAAAGTTCCTCAAGTTTGAGTCTCCCACGGTCAATGCTCTTCTGGGAAACAGACATCACCATCTTGCAGGTGTGCTCTAATATCAATGTCAAGTCAAGAACTTGGTCTGAAGAGCTAAAATCCATTGTATTCAGACAAGAAGTAGTGCAACTGCTCATAAAATAAAGTCAGATGAAGCCTTGTCACAGGAGCAGTGACAGAAACAGCAGAGTTTTAAAAGATCTTGCTACTCAAACAAAAGCACAGCAGACTGAGGCTGTTCTAATTAATTCCTTGCACAGTCAATAATGTCCTGATCTTCCATCACTGTTTAAGTCTCTTACTGCAGATCACTATATAAAAAGAAAAAAAGCCAAATATTTTACTTGCCTGTATTGTTCCTGGGGGAAACATCATGTGGGTTCCAACTGAATGAAAGTGCCAGCTTTGGAAGTCCAAGTGACCACATTTCTAAATCACCCCTGGTCTTACAGACCCTAGATCACATTCGGAATCTCTATCAGGTTCTCCCATCCTCCTTCTAATAGTACTGGATTAGGTTTGACTCTGTTGGACTGACTGTGCTGTTGTGTAATGCTGTCAAGTGAAAATCAGGTCAGGTACCTCGTTAGGGCTTCCACACTAAGTTTTCCTGCCAAGTTCTGGGCAACGCTGCTTTTGGGTTTAAAGCCACACCTGTGTTTTGGCTTTAGCCACATCTGTGTCACTGCGAGACGAGCTAAATTTGGAAGTGTAACACCCAAGCAGGACCTCAGTAGCTGTTGATAGTGGGTGCAAGCAACACTTGTTCAAGCTCAGAAGCTGCTGTAGGATCATTGACAAGTTCACTGAGGAGCCAAGCAGCAGCCATGGTACAGGCACGGAGCAGCTGTTAACCCCTTCCTTCCAGCTGTGCTGTGTGTGAAGGGCCAGAGCACAGCTGTGCTCCAGACAGCAGAGGAGGAGCTTCTGGAAAGGATGGAATATGCAGGTCTCAAACAGTGTCCAATTCTGGATAAAGCTCTCAAAAGCATTGCTTCCAGCCAGAGGAGGCCTCAGTTTGGTGCCCAAGGTGGCAGTCAGAAAGCCAGGGCCCTGCAGCCCCCTGGGGGTGTGCCAGGGGTCACTAAAGGAAGCCCTTTTGTGACCCTTTGTTTTACCAGCCCAGGGGAAGAGCCCAGGCAGTGTCAGTGGCACAGAGCAGGAGCTGCAATCCTAACTGGTGGTGACTGAACAAGAATGACTTAACCATTTCCTGGGAAATTCACAGGCAGGCAGCTGTAACTGCACAGACATTTCAAACACAGAGAGGAGGGCAATCAATCCTGGCTCCAGCACAAATGAGAGCTCCAACTGTGTTTCTGTGGACTGTGCTCTGCACCAGCCTGCATGGATGGGAGAGGTGCTGGAGCACAATCTATGACCCTGAACAGACATCCACTGCCACGTTCTCCTTGCTGAAGGTTTAACCCTCTGCAGGGGCAGCTGAGCTCTGTGCATCAGGCCAAGACACATTTGTTCATGCTCCCTGGGCAGAATTAAAGATTACATGGTTTATCTCACCAGGTACAACCAACCACCCCAGCACAAGCAGTAGCAAACATTGAGCATTCAAGAGCACACTGGGGGCCAATGACTTTGAAAAGTTTAACACATTAATTAACCATAGTTCATCACCACACAGGAGGAAATAGTCAGGAAGAAACATTCTACAACCCACTAGAAGGTAGGTGTCCTAACTCTTCCTTGCAAATCCTCACTTCTATTGAGCAGTCATCCCCATTAGTTACAATTTTGAGAGAGAATAGGTCCACATTCCACAAAGAGCAGTTTCTATTCTCCACTCTCACCTAAAGGTGAGATTTGATTTTGATTCTTAACTTACTTGAACTACATTAGCTGGGAGAATGTGAGCTTTGTATCCTTGTAGCACTTCCACTGCAGTTTCATGTGGGAGCTTTGTGTGTTTGCAGCTAGAGGAATCAAACTCTTTAATGTGTATTTGCAGTCCTGTCAGCTGAGTATCAGTTCAGCCTCCCAGAGAAGGAACATCTGTGTTAAGGCTCAGGATCAGCATTTCACCTTCCTGATTGCACCACCTCCAGCAAAAGCTGTCTCCATCTCAGGAGTGTGTTCAGTGGAGAAGCCCAGTGAGGACACCACGCTCAGCACGGGTGGCAGGGTCCCCCTCTCAGCAGATAATTCCTTCAGATCACATATCCAGTTACCTTAGCAGTTAAAAAAGGCTCCTGAAGTTGGATGGCTCATTCCTCTCCCAGTGAAAGCTCATTTATACACAGTTGTGCCACCTCACAGAGTCAGGTCTTTCATCCCTGCTGCATTTTTGTCCAGCCCAGGAGGATTTCTGAATTGTTTGTGTTCTCACCCAGAGAAGGACTGAATGATCAGGGCATACCAGGGAGTCCAGTAGCACATTAGTAACTTTGAATATTCAGCTTCATTAAGACTGGGGCCACTTTTGACTTAGTGATATGAAGTAGTACACGTGACTATAAAGTGATAAATATTTAGGGCAAAATGCAACTGGAACATTTCAAATTATCATTACTTATTCTCTCTGCAAAATTCTACTTCAGCACAATTTATATATAGATTCACAGCAACAAACTGGTCAGGCTCTCAGTTTTCTTTTACTCTAAAACCATGTCAAGAGAAATACTCCTCAGTGGGAATATTTATACTACTATTATCACTGTTTCTATTCCCTAATTAAACTGCAGACAAAAAACCCCAACCCATCAATTTTTTTTTTAATTCTATGAATTCTTTTTAGAAATTCTAAAGGAGTTATCCTAAAAAGACCCTTTTCTGAATTTCCTGGCTCACAATTTGATTAATTCATTTTTAGTTTGGTTGAGGATGATTAAACTATTCACTGTTTTAAAAAGAAAAGCAAGAAATTCACCAAAGCATAAAGAACTTTCTCTCAACCCACAATATATAATTTCTTTTAGTTACACCAAATGTTAGTTTAAATTAATTGAGTATAATAGGTATCTCAGCTGAGCACTTTACAAAGATGACACTCTAGTCTATGAACTATCCACATGCACAAATTAAAAGGTATCTTTTTAAAGCCTATTAACACCCTACTTTGAACAGTGTTTCTGCTCCTTCCTCTTCTCCAGGAAAGCTTTGCTAGTCACCCTTCCCTTTTTGCAGCCTCTCCCCACTGCTCCCCCCTGCCTTCCTCCTGATTTTTGAACCATCCTGGCAGTGGGGACCATTTCTGCAAACTGCTGCAGAGGCAGCTTCCTCCCCGGAGCTGGGCAGCCACAGAGAGCAGCAGCGCTGCTCACGGGCTCCAGCTCAGGGCCTGGCTCCTGGGGATTGGCATCCAAGGGGTGTCCCAGGAGCCCGACAAGCGGGGCCTCGACTCTCAGCGAGAGACGGCGCCTGAGGCGTTTGTGATGCCTGCACCACCACTTCTGCACTTCACTTGGCTTTTTCAGGACTGTGCTAGCTAATGCTTTTTGGCTGTCACACAGGATTTTTTCCTTTCTGGCTTTCATATTGAGGCCATCTTGGTTGTTCAGAACACCAAGAGGAGTTTTCCATGAGGGAAAAGATTAAATCCATAAAAGATGATAAACCAGTCTTTATTTATTTTCTGCAGACAATGTTTTTAGACTTGGATTCTACATCTAACCTCAAAGAAATCTGTGTTTGGTAGGATAAACAGAAATATGATATCTTACATGAATACTTAGAGGTACCGCTCTCTTCAATGGGAGTAACAGATACATCTGACAATGGATTTTGCCATCCAACTTTAGGAGCTCAGATTGAGAATTTTGGTCCTAATGTTTGCTGCAACCTTAGATTTGGGTCCAGTCCACCTGGCAGTGTCCCTTTGAACAGGAGCTTCCCCACAGGTGCATTCTCTGATTCTGAGATGGTTTAGGATGCTTTTCATATACTACAGTTTCTGAAGGTCAGTGCGCACACATCTTAAGACACAGTGATTAGACAGTGTATGGAACTACTTGGCAGTATTTAGCTGGTACAGTTTCTTGTGGAAACAACAGAATTCCAAAATACACCACACTGAATGCTTATGGGTTATTACAAGCAAAAATCCCAAGACAGCGGGAATTAAAAAGCGGAGTTCAACAAAGGAACACTGATATCGTCGGTTGATATGAACAAAGGTGTGCCAAGTCTTCCTTCTCTGCTTTTTCAAGTGGAGAAATAAACTGGGAAATGAAGCAGAAGGAGAGAAAGATTAAAAAAAAGACAAAACCCAGGAGTTATTACAGTGGCAGTTGTGCTTTGTCTCACAGCAGTGTGCGGTGTCAGAGGACTGCAAACACCCTTAGCGCATCCCAGCTGAGGAGCGCGGCGTGCGGCACGCAGGATTCCTCCCCAGCAGACACAGGGATGCTCCTCCTGTGCCCAAAGGAATTCGGGGGGGACACTGGAGTAGAAAGAGGGGAGACTGTGGCTCAGAAGGCAGAAAGGGCAAGGACTGGCAGTGATGTTAGCTGCTGTCCCCAGCCCCAGCAAAGCCGTGTGTGGTACTGCATCCTCCTGCAGTGGCTCCATTTGTCTGCACCCACAGCCACCCCCGTGGAGGGCATGGCCTTGCTCCCACCCAAATCAGACTAGAAAAGCCATGCAGGCCTTGTCTAACAGCACCTGGATGCTTGATGGCTATGGGATTTAAACATAGACTTGAGAATAACTGTAAATAAACACAGCATTGAGTTAAATACACAAGGTCCTTCCTGAAGCTGCAACCTTTAGCTGCAACTTATTACAGAGGGATCAAATAGACTGGGAAAATAATTTGAACAACAGGTACACTCAAATCTCACTGACCTGGTATTGGATCTCAGTGTGGTGGGCCACGGCCTGGGTTGAACACTGTGACACTCAAGTTTGTCATTAAATACCCAACACTCAACCTAACCCATGTCAAACCTGCACTGGCTTTTAGATTTTTTTTTTTTTAATTTAGCAGAACAGGCATTCAGCATTTTAAACTAGGAGTGAAACAATGTTCTTACTTATATAGATTTCAGCCTAAACTTCCTTGGAGGTTGATATGAGCCATCTTGACCACTTTTTACTATCTTAAAACTCACATAATGCTCAATGAGGAATACATACCCAGCAATTAGTTCAAAGGCTGCACATCTTCTTTTGTCTGGCTGCTGCACAAGGGCGGGTCTTTCTCTTGAGTACCCAGTTAATATAGTTAATTAGTATCTAACCATTTCCCATTCTTGCTGTATCAGTGTTACGAAACCCTGGAATTATTCTGGGTCACTCTGGTGCCAGCATTCGGAAGGCTGATAAACTGTCACATGTATCTCATTCCTTGCAGTCATGTTTACAGGTGATCCTGCTAGCTTTCTTTACAGCAGCAGCAGAGGAAAATGGAAACATGCTGAGTATCAGGCATGTAACCTGAGAGCTGGGAATTAACTCATATCCACAGTCTGGCCTTCTGGTGAATCTCTTCTGGGTTACCACCTGCATTGTGTATCTGAAGAAATCTCTCTTTTAGGAGTCAATGCCATATTACAGTTATGTCACCTAACAGCTGTTGCCAACACAGGGTTACATAAATGAAATGTTCAGTTCCTGTCATTAGAAGGTCCCTGAGTCCCAACCAGCACGACTGCTATTATCCATTCATAGCTACCTTCCCTACAACAGCTGCGGGGAACGAGCTCATCTTTTGAGAAGTCAGTGAGACTTTGGGCCATCTTTTAACAACATTTGGGCATTCGAGGTGCAAAAGGACCTTCAGAAAAACTGACATCTCACATTCTAGCTGATATGGCAGAAACCAGGCACCTGCACGCTCTTAAAAGATTCATCAGATGCCTGTTTGCCTGTGTGCCTTCACCCTCTTTTATAGGCATGAGGCATTTCCAGAATTACTGCTCTTAGTAGAAAACACTGGGACTGTGGCAGTCGTCATCATCATACTGAAAGGAACATCTCTGAGACTGCATAAAAATTTATTTAAAACATAAAAAGGGAGAGCTTTTAATCCTAGGGAAAGTTACATAACATGCTAATGTTAAAAACATTAAATGTCAACAAATTCTGCCAATATGTGTCCAGGGAGTTTGCAGTAATTCTCACTATAAAAGCATAACATTAGAAGGGAAATTTCACAAATTAATCAGCTTAAATATTTTATATCTATTTTTTTGTTGCTTTGTTTTTTAATGTATCAGCCATTCTTAAGTCACAAGCTATTGAGATCATAAATAAAAGAGAAAATTAATTACTCACTTATAATTATAATGAGAATGACTGCACATACTACACCGAGGATGATCATCATCTATAAAAAGAAAAAGAGAAAGTCAGGTTTTCACATGAAAGACATTAACCCCTCAATTTTTTTGCTTTTACTTAGTGACTCAATCCTCAAACTTTTAACTCTGTAAACTTACTGCAACAGACTTGCTAAGGCCCCAGATTTATTGCTGGGTTTAAAATCAACAATGGACAGAACCTCTTGTCAGAGCTGGCCAGTTTGTCAGCCAAAGATGCAGTGACCCACCTCAACCATTCCCAGCAGCAAAGAAAAACTCAGTTTCGAAAGCAGAACAGCTCCAGGGGCTGGGCTCACACGTGGCCAGGTACCACTTGACACCAGAGTCACCTCATCCCTTCTCCCCAGGCTCCTGGAGGCAGTGAGGAGGCAGCTGGGGCCATCCAAAGCCCAGCAGCTGCTGAGACAGAAGTGCACGCCAGCCAGGAGAGCAGCCAGGAGAGCAGCCAGGAGAGCAGCCAGGAGAGCAGCCAGCAGGCTCTCCTGGAAGCAGCTCGGTGCAGAGCAGGAGCAGAGGCAGCTGGGCACAGCCCAGAGCAACAGGGAGCTGCCCAGAGCCCCCTGAGACACCCTGGAAGCTGATGAGCCCTCCAGGGAAGCTGCAGCCCAGTGAGCAGAAAGACTGAAAAACAACAAATGTGGGCATGTCAAAGCAAAGCCTTCATTCCTCCTAACACGAGGACAGAGCCAGCCACTGGCCTGCAGGAAATTCTTTTTCAATTTCTTCCTTCTCTTTGCAGAGTTTGGGAGCCAGAGGAAGGACAGGGGGATTGCTTGTCAGGAGAAAGCAGAAAGGGCTGATGAGGAAAGGAGAAAGAGGGCAGGCTGGAAGGTCTGGGGCAGTGCAGGTCCCTGTGGTGACTGCAGTCACATGGGTGAACCTAACTCAAAATCGGTGCTTGTAGCTCCCAAAAGCCCTGCTTCCTGCACTTCTGGACTCAGCAGTTGGGCAACAGCTAAAAGAGGCCCAGAGGACCTGCTCTGCTAAATTTCTAATGTAGATCCTTCTATTGCTGGAGTGTTTTTACAGGTAGTTTACCCAGAATATTTTGCCTTGCTCTATGTTTCATAGCACTGTGGATTGAAGAGACAAAGCTGACAGCAGCTAGTGAGGGACACGTGGGATTCTCCCTTGGGAACAGCTGGTTTTATTTGGGTGAACATCAGAGGTCAGCAGGAAAGCTGGGGTTGAGAAATGGAAATCAAGCTGAACTTTTGGCACAGTGTTTGTGGAGCCACCTCCATGAGCAGGAAGAAGAGAAGACATGAGTCTTGGAAGAGTAAGAGAAGATGAAGTTTCTGGGTCCAAAATCCACAAATGCTGGAGGAGGTCTGAAAAAGCAAAGGAGAGTGAGGCCCTCTCTGCTCTTGGGAAGGATTAGACTTTGGAGACAGCAGAAAAGGCAGCTGGTTGATCAAAGTCCTGCTCTAGCCTAACCAGCCTCTCTTCATAAGAGACTGTCACCTTCTCCCTTCTCACAGCAGTTTGCAGAACCCAGTTTTGGGTATTTTTTATGGTTAACCATCCTGAAGAAAAATCAAATCAATGATCCCCACAAGGAGAAAGCTTCTTTTCTCCCACTGCTGGAATTCACTGCACCTGATCAGGTTTTGTGGTTCCCACAGAGAACTGACACCAATTGACAGGGAATGCTTTCCCATCCCCATTTGAAGGCACTGGGGAAGCATCAGACACTGTATCTACATTTCATATACTGCAGAAATTATGGGTTCTGGTAAAGATCAAAGTTGCTTGACTTCTGGAGCCTCGAGGTCAAGGCACCTCCTTCTCACCTTGACGAGAAGACATGACTCAGAGGTGCCATCCTGCAGGCAAAGTCCCACTAAATGCAAGTGAAAGCAATTCCTGCCATGAGGTGATTCCAAACAAGAGGCTATATTCCTTACCTTGCAATTTTTCCACCAGTATTTCCTCTTCAGCTTGGCTGCACTGGTCTCAAACTGTGAGGCACCTGCTTGCAATGCGTCTGCCCGGTTGTCGAGCTCCGACAGCTTCTGGTCCCTTTCCAGCACCTTGTCCACGTTCATCCTCATGATGTCCACCACCTGCGAAGGCACAGACACACCTGAGACCCCTCCCGCAGCAAAGCTGAGGGGCACCCATCTGCTCACACCCTGGAGTGTCACACCTCATCCTAAACCCAGCTGTGGGAACCGGAAAAACAGAAAATTCCACAGACACAGGAGGGTTTGATCTGCAGCCTTGGGAGAAGCTTGGATTGATGAAAAATACAATGCACAGACATGAAGCAGGAAAATCATAAACTTATGTTTCTATAGTTGTAAGAGTGTGCCTTAAGTGAGAAACTGCATTGATGAGATGGTGAAGGGTTATAATGGAGGGGTGTAATTGGGTAGAGTAGCTGAGAGTTTAGAGGTTAGGACAGAAGCATTTGTGTGCACGTGAGACAGAAGCTCATTGGGTAAAAGCAACCAGAGTGCAGCAGAAGTGAGTAAAGGGGATAGGTTAGAAAAGCAAAACAAACCCTGTGGCAATTGTCCATTGCATCAGAAAGTTCTAGATTGCCTTGTAAGGAAGAACTTGTGACTACTTTGAGCTATGGCTGACTGCTTGCTCCTCTAAAATCTCACAGCCTCTGAGACTGATGTTTATCTGAGCAATAAATCATAGCCCCAAAATAGTCCCATCCCTTCATTAAAAGCAGTGACAGTGATGCCCAGACTTTTGCCACAGGTGTGTGATGGCATTCCCTGGGCAGTGCCTCAAAACCCCAGCCTGTGGAAGCACCCTCAGTGAGCCACACTGTGCTGGGTGTCTTTAAGGGAGAAAACAGAGAGCTCATGAAACACCACAGTCAGTTTGATTAACGTTTTTGACTTCTTTTATACAGATACAAAGACCTGATGAAGATCTCTGCAGCACAATTTGACTGACACCACCAAGAACAAGCCATTGTTTTCCTTGTACATTTGATACCTTCCTTACCTGAGGTACAGAAAGCAGACAAAGGGCACTCCAAGGGGAACTGTGTGCATTTCCCTACCAAAGCATTTCCTCACTCTGCAGATCTTTTGGGCAAGATGACTTCTCAGCCATGATCTGAAGTCCTGCTTGGAAGTGGAGGAGGAGAACATTTCACCTGAGCAAATTCAGCCCAAAGAGCAGCAGAGAGCTCAGGCTGATTGCACAGCCAGGATACACCAGGCAAGGGCTGCTCATGCACAGATTTTATACATTGGCTAAGGTGAAAATCCTCTTCTGGCAAGCCAAGAACTAGATGGGAATCCTGCAGAAAGTCACCACTAATGCAAATGTGCCACAATCTCTGTGAAGATGTGTCCAGTTTTTCTAGCAGTGAGTGAGGCTGATGGTCTGTTAATTCTCACACTATAATAAGGAATTCCATGCTATACATATTTAATACAATTTAACTATTACCTGCAAAAATCCAGAATTATTTAAAGGATACATTATTCAAATACAGCAAGAGGAAATTGATAGTGAAAGAACCTTTAACAGGACTAGCAGAAGGTCTCAAAAGATTTGTGTCACTTGTCTACCATACCTAAACCAAAATTAAATATTTTTGGTTAATCCAAATTTTCTTACTTGCTTTTCCACACCAAAACTTTCCAAGCACTTAACTTCATATAAAACAATGCTAATTTTTTAACTTATTTATTTCTCAGCTAGTAATTAGTTGAATTTTATCTTGCCACAATGATTTGTTGTGAAAATTATAAACTATTTGAACATGCTGATACAAAATACTATTTCCTACCCATTCTCTTCATTTTGGGGGGGTTTCGGTTGGGCTTTTTTGTTTGTTTGTGGGGTATTTTGTATGCTTGGTTTTTGGGGGTTTTGTTTCATTTTGGTTGGTTGGGTTTTGGTTTTTTTTTTGTTTTGTTTTGTTTTTGGGGGTTTTTTGAGTTTTGGGTTTTTTAGGTTCTGTTTTGGGGTTTTGGTTTGTTGTGGTTTTTTTTGGTTTTTTTTTTTTTTAGTTTTGTTGGGGGGTTTTGGGGGGTTTTTTGTTTGTTTGATTTGGTTTTTTTGGTTTTTTTTTGCTTCGTTTTGTTTTTTGGTTCTGTGTTTGTTTTTGTTTGTTTGTTTCTTTCTTTCTTTCCCCAGAACTACTTATTGAATTTAACCTGGCTGCAGTGAACAGCCAGCTCTCATGCCCAGGTGAGATTTCATTCTTGTCGAATAGATAAATGTTTGTCCAGGCCTTAGAAAATAAGCTCTACGATGTCCAGAGGAATGAGGGGGGAAACCCCCGCAGCGGAAGAGCTGAACCCCCCCCCCGGGCGCGGGGCAGCATCGCCGAGAGCGGCGGCTCCGGAGCGCCCGGGCTCTGCCGCCACCTGCGGGCGGCACGGAGGGGAGAGAGCCGGGACGAAGCACAGGCGAGGGAGAAGAGGGGCTGTGGAAAACGCCCACCACCTGTTTTTAAAATGTTAAAAGTTTAATTGTAATGAAATGGTTATAAAAATGGTAATAAAATTAGAGTAATAATAATTTGGACAGTTTGGATTAGGACAATATGAGACAATAGAAACAAAGAGTTACGGATGTCCAGGTACCTTTTCTGGGCAGCACAAGCCTGAAAAAGGCCCCACATGAACAGAGGATGAACCCTTAAAAGCAGCAGCCTGTTGCACATTCACACACCTCATCCATGATGCATCAATTCCATCCAAACACAGGATTCTGGCTGGGCAGTGTCAGCTTCTGCCTCTGAATCCTGATGGCATCATCCTACCCCAGCAAGGCAGGAAGAAGTTCATTTCTCCTGATAATGGGGCAATAAATTCTCTTTCTCTGAAAGATTGAGGTGTCCTGTGGCTGCTATCTCAGTGCGAGTCCTTTCTTTAAGAAAAGTACCTTGCATAGCATAGTTTCTATTTTAACATTTTGTTAGAACCTAAAACAATATTTAACACCCTACTTAAGAAAATTAACACAGCATAGCTTCCTAACATAACACATATAATATTCATTTGAATATTTGTGAAAAGCCAATCATAAAATACACATTTTCCACAGGGTTTTACTTTGGTATTTAATAAGTATCTTTGTGGTAGCTGTGAAAAATGCGTATTTCCAGAGTCCTGACACAGCCTGGCCCTGATTGGCCAAAGAGTGAAAACAACTCACAGCAGAACCCAATGGAACAATCACCTGTGG
>JAYDZK010000016.1:24465165-24476456 GCA_034509185.1 Euphonia xanthogaster
GGTAAGCAATCTCCACATTGCATTCTGCTTTGGCACAGACACAGGCACAGCAAATGAGATAAGAATTGTTTTTCCTTCCTCTGAGGTTCACAGAATGTGAAATCCAGAAATATGCTTGGGAAGAATTGTGCCTTGCTTTTCTCTGTGAAGAGAAATGTGGTGACACCCCTAGGTTTAAAAAACTTGCAGGCACAGGAAATAACCTCCATGACTTATTTCCATTAGGTTTGAAAAGATTTCCCAGTTTGCTACAAGGTGACAGAGTTCTCTGTGGGTTTGTTGAAGTCCTGGGGTGCCTAAAGGCCGTTCCCATTAACCCTTCAGTGCCACTGAAGGAGGGTGCTGATCCTGTGTGCTGTGAGCACACAGCTGCCCACCTCAGCCCTGTGTGTGTTCAGGGAGATCCTCAGAAGCCCACAGGGGGAATTTCCTTCCTGTGGCCTGTGCTGAGGGGCTGGAGCAGTGAATAAACCAGGCTGAGGAGAGAGAGGGACTGTGGTATTTCTTGGGTCCCCCCTGGCAGGAAGGAATGAATCTGACTCCATGTTCTCAGAAGGCTAATTTATTATTTTATGATCTATATTATATTAAAGAATACTATACTGAACTATACTGAAGAATAGAGAAAGGATACTTACAGAAGGTTTAACAAGATACTAATAAATAACCTGTGACTCTCTCCAGAGCCCTGACACAGCTGGGCTGCAATTGGCCAACAAGGAAAAACAATTCCCATGTTGGATAAACAATCTCCAACCACATTCCACAGCAGCAAAACACAGGAGAAGCAAATGAGATAATATTGTTTGCCTTTTTCTCTGAGGCTTCTCAGCTTCCCAGGAGAGAAATCCCGGGCAAGGGATTTTTCCAGAAAATATGACAGGGACAGGGGGCTCTGGGCACAGCAGGATGGGGAGCTGGGCCAGGCACCTCCAGCACCCACCCTGCCCAAGCCTTCCTGCCCTCACACCCCCACCTCTGTGAGCTGCTGCCCCATGGCTGTGTTCTGGTTCCTCCCACCAACATAAACCCTCAGTGACAATTTATCAGCCAGACCAATGTACATCCTTAAATAGAAATACCAAGGACTGGTAAATTCAAGCAAAACCACATCCTCTCAGGGAAAGCAACAGGGAGCAAGGAAGAAATTATTTGCTCACCTTGTTTACGTGTGTAGTGAAACCAGTCATGGTTCCTCCTTTCTCTTCCATTCTGTTGCATCAATTTCACTGTAATCCTTTTATTTCAGGAAATCTCTGCTTGATTTGCTTTTCTGATTGCAGATCACCGTGTTGCTTTTCTTCTAAACAGAGATCAGTCTCCATTTTGCTCACAGCCAATTTGCAGTGGCTCTGCCAGGACTTTAGTCCTGTTTTTCTTATCACCCTGCTGGACGCTATAACACCCGAGGTGACCAGAAGGTTATAGTCAGGGGGAAATGGTGTCTGAACTAGGTGTCTAAAGGTCAGGTTTTAACTTTGTAGCATCATTTCCACAGAAGACACTTCAGAAGTGCAGGAGTTTGCACTCCACAATTCAGATTAGCCCCACATTGTGTGGGCAGATCTTTGTGACAGTGATATTTCCTCTTGACATTTGAGCACTAGCAGCTCTCACAGCCTCAAGCCTCCATCCAGGGAAAGATCCCATCCCTGGGACAGAGGCAGGCCCCTGTTCCAGTGCAGGAGCACCTCAAGTCCTAAACATGGTCCAGGCTGCTTTTAGGTTCTCCACCTACAGAGTAAAAGTAATTCCTGCCTGAAACAAGTTCTGAAGACACTGGCATCACCAAGGTAAGTGAAAACACAGCCCAAGCAGCCCGTGTCAGCAGGGCTGTGTCTGCTGGGCTGGGTCCCTGCTGAACCTCAGCTTTGGTACCTACAGTTAGTGTGTTAAATTTGGCTGAGAAAACCGATGCTCAAATTATTTTTAATGCAGCCAAAGAAAGGAAATGGGTTCATTTGTGGTGTTAAGGTCTCTCTGGCAGAATGCCCCTCAATACCACAAGAATCAGGTGTGAATAACACCAAGCTGTGGCATAATTCAAGCTTCTGTTTTGACCATTTGAGCTGGTTTTTTAGAGAGCAGTGAGGGTGACATCTCAAATTCAGGCTGCTCTGGTGACAGCAGGACCCATGGAGCAACAGGGACCTGGGACTGGGACATCACTTACCCAGAGCTGCTGAGGACATTTTAAGTACTTGCAGCTGGACAAAACAAAGCTGAATAATTCAGGAGGTCCAGAATTATTCTGGGGGTCTGGCTGTGTGCAGCTGAGTGCCCCAGGACACCCTGGTTGTTCATGCCCTCCCTCGTGGCTTTTGCTGTGGCACTTGTGCACCCTTCAGAGGGGACAGGGGCAGCTGACACCAGGCTCAGCTTGTTCACCTGGATTTTGCAGCCAGGAGTACAGAAAGGTGAGTGGTGGGTCTGGTAACCTACTAAACCTTGTGTAGCTGGCAGCTGGGAGGATTTTTAGGGAGTCACTCCACAGGCAGTGGCCAGGAGCCAGCTGTGCTCTGCTCTCAGGGCACCAGGACACCCACAGCTGTGGCAGCAGGGCAGCTTCTGATGGCTGAGAGACTCCCCCTGTATTTGCTCTTGCTCAATTCTGGAAAAAAAAAAAAAAGAAAAGAAAAGAAAATTCTGGTAATTTCTGTTAACATGCAGAGCACAGGGACCTCTCTGGCTTTTAGCACATCCCAGGAGCCTTAATAGGCCTTGAAAAGAGAGATGAGAAAAAGTCATTAAGCTTTTTCCTTGTTTCCAGAGCTTATTATTTATGTTCTTCCTTGACAGCCACTTTTGTGATTCAGCATAGGGCAAGTAGTGCTTGTATGCTTATGGCTCACAGCTCCTGCTGTGAGAAATGTATCCTAGGAAATTGGTCACTGACACATCTGTTCAGAATTGTGATTGTCTCAAAGGTTAAAAGAGTTAAATCTTATTTTCTCCTGGGTTGTTTGTTTGTTTGTTTTTCTTGTTTTTTCTTCTCTGCTGTAAGCAGAGGCTCTGCTTCATAACTCCTCTGTAGCCTTTGAGCTCTGCTCCAGGAGCTTTACCTGCCATGCACCCTGTGACAGATGAGTAATGCAATGATTGACTCTCACAATTAACAGACAAATATCATGTGTAATAGGCTAAGGAAAGTTACAGATTTATAGTTATGTTGTGCCCCCTCACGTGGTTATCAAGGGACAGCTGGGAGGGCTGGCTGTCACTGTGGAACACCTGAGCTCCAAGCAGGATTTGAGGAAGAGATCTCCAGCACTGGACAGCAAAGAAGGGGTTGATGGACAGAACTTTGGGAGGAGTTAAAGGGTTAAAAAGGGAAAAACCTCCATTGTGTGGGTGAGCACATGGAGGGGGAAATCTTTTGCTCCCAGTGCTGTAACCTTTTTCTTTATTGAGTCTTCTGTTGTGTTTTTGATAAGGTTTAATAAACCTTTCTAAACTATGAAAAGTGAGGAGCTATTTCTCACAGCTGGGATTTCCCAGGGCCTTCATCTCCTTCTCTGCCCATCAGGTAAGAACAGCCCTCCCACAGCAATGGCCACAGCCCAGCACCGCCGGGATGTGCTGATGCAGCATGGTCACCCAGCATGATCCCATGGTCCAGCATGGTCACCCCAGCACAGTCCAGCTGCATCAGAGCAGCAACACAGAGGTGACACACATAAATAAACTAAATTTACAGTCACAGGGGTGACACACATAAATAAACTCCCAGTGACCCTTCCCTAGGGTCACCATACAAACCTGCTGCCTCTGCAGACAAAGACAAGAGAGGCAGCTTGTTCCTTAAAAACTGAAAAGGCAAAGGAGCAAGTGACCCAAGAGAGAGGGCAGGCAGGTGCTGCTGAGGGGCACCGAGTGTTGTTTAGGCAGGATGGCAATGAAGGAAACAAGCAGCAGGTTTGTGGGATGCTCCAACGTCGGAGCAATCAGCCAGAGGGGCCAGCAGCAAGCCCTGCAGGTGGCTCTGAGTGGCTCTCAGGAAATCCAGCACTCCATGCTTAGGGCAGCTGAACTCCTGGCTCAGGTGAAGCCTGGCACAAACCCTGGCCCTGCTGCTTTGTGCCGAGGCTCAGGGAAGGATGGGAGAGGAACGGGACCATGAGGTGCAGCTCTGCTGGGCCCAGCCCTGGACAGAGTCACTGATCTCAGCTCCTGGAGGCACGGCCAAGCCTGGCTCCCCCCGGCGTGTCACTGAGAGGGAGATCCTGGAGACCTGTCTCTGCTGCTCAGCTCTAGCTCCTGTGGCTGTGAGACAGGAGAGCTGCAGCACAGAGCGAGGCTGGGGCCGCAGGGCAGGGGATCCAGCAGGGCACGGCAGGGCATCCAGCAGGGCAGGGCAGGGGATCCAGCAGGGCAGGGCATCCAGCAGGGCAGGGCAGGGCAGGGCATCCAGCAGGGCAGGGCATCCAGCAGGGCAGGGCAGGGCATCCAGCAGGGCAGGGCAGGGGATGCAGCAGGGCAGGGCAGGGGATCCAGCAGGGCAGGGCATGCAGCAGGGCAGGGCAGGGGATCCAGCAGGGCAGGGCAGGGCATCCAGCAGGGCAGGGCATCCAGCAGGGCAGGAGATCCAGCAGGGCAGGGCAGGGGATGCAGCAGGGCAGGGCATCCAGCAGGGCAGGGCAGGGCATCCAGCAGGGCAGGGCAGGGCAGGGGATGCAGCAGGGCAGGGCAGGGCAGGGCAGGGCAGGGCAGGGGATCCAGCAGGGCAGGGCAGGGCATCTCTGCTGACATAACCTGATCCAAGTTTTTTCCCAGAGCTCTGCACCCATGAACACTTCCTGGCTCACCAGATGCATTTCTGCCTTTCTTCCTGGGATAAACCCCATGCTGTTTCTGACCCTGGCAGGACCTGCTCAGACTATTAAAGGGACTTTTTAAGAGTTATTACAATCATGTCAGTCTCTCGTCAGCCTGTCAGGATCTGTTTGCAGTGCAGGGTGCATCAGGCTGCAGTCACCACACAGGGCACAGAGCACTGCAATAGAGCAGGAATTCAGGACTGCAGCTCCAAGGTTATTTTGACACCACAGAAGTGGAGGCTGCACCAGACAGGAAAAAAGTCCCAATTCCCACTAATAACCCTTTAGCTACAACATATAATCTCAAGTCCTTAGCCAGCCATCTAACTACCCTTTATCTCCAACAAAAAACCCTACTCCTTCCTATTCCCCTCTTTTATGTTTGAACTAACTATTTTCTCCAGCAGGTGTTTTTTTACCTTGTCATAATCCATTACCTTCGTATGCTTTGATCTTTCCATAGGGAATTTATTTCTCTCTTCAAAGATCTTTTCTAGTCAGAAGATATTTTCCCCAGTCCACAGGCTCTGTTCCATTCAGATGTCCCAGCATGATGCTTATTTATCCCTGCCTTTTTTTTTTTTTTTTAAATTTATGAACATTTAAGAACTCAAATTTCAAATTAGAACCAAGCCAGGCAAGTTTATTCCTGATTACACAAGATGTGGCCTCTGATGAAAAATCTAAAAGACAAACATTTTGTACACACTGCTGGAGCAAATTCACTCCACAGAAGGTTTTGTGAGGCAAAAGAGTTACAGGAGAGCAAAGATAGTCAAAGGTCAGTCCTAGACCAACAGTTGTTATTCTGAAGGAATCCTTAAAATATATTCTCTATGGCTACATTTGCCTCAGTTTTCCAAGGAGATTTTAATTCTTCTCTGGTTCATTTGTCAGTGTTTGTGTTGTGTAAATCTGAGCAGTGCTGAGGTTGCCAGCATTGCAAGAATCAATTTGCTCTCCTTACATGTACATGACAGGGGACAAACAGCCAGGAGAAGGATGCTGGGTGCATCCTCTTCCCCCTGCTATGGCATTGTATTATTACAGCCCAGGATTTTCTTCCTCTGTGAATGGGGCCAGTTCCTGTGCAGGCAGAGGTCACCCACAGCCCTTCTGTGAAATAAATTCTCCATTTCTCTGATGCTGTAGGCACAAACTTTAAAATGATTGCTCCTGGTTTGTTGCCATTAGACTTGCTACAAATGATACCTCCACATGGAGAGGGTGAGCACCAGCAGCACATCCTGGGTACAGCAAAGCACCCCTGGCAGTAAGAAAGAACTCTGCAAAGCCAGCTCCCCAGCCTGGACAGGAGCCACCCCAGTGGACTGGAGATGAGGCCCCAAAAACAAAATGTTAAATTCCAGCATTTTAATTTGTCAAGTAACTTGTCCATTGTAGATATTCTGAACAACAAACAGAACAAATTTCCCATCCCAAAACAAGCCATCTAATGCAGACACACAGAAAAACCACCAGTCTCTCAGGGCTTGATTTCCAAAGAACAAAACACTGAATTGTCAAACAGAACATGCTTGAAGTCATCATGCTCACATGTAAAATAGCACAGCATCATGGAAAATTCTGAATTGATCTTTCTTTATACACATTGGCACAAAGCAACTGTCTTTATAAATAGCAGCAATTTGAAAAAAAAGCATCTTCATGCTCCCAGGCAGAGGTGTTTGTTCCTGTGCTGAATATCTTCTCACTTAAAATCTCACACTTCTTGTGGAGTGTTAATATCTTCTCTTAATCCTTGTAAGGCCAACTTGTCTTTGTGATCTCTGAGCTATGCACCCTGAGCACTTACCTGGACACACCCAAGAGCAAGTTCTATGTAAAAATCTATGTACAAAAAAATCACATAGATATTTAGAAATCCAAAATGCACCACGAGTAAAGTAAAGGCTTTAAGGAGAGGTAAAGGCTTCCCAAGAAGAACCCTGCTTTGGTTATGGCAGTACCTATAAGGAGTTCCCAGCTCCAAACAACCCCCCACTACTTGGGCAATGGTTTAATAATTGAAGATGACCAAACAAAGTCCATTCTTTTTTCTTCTTCTTCTTCCCTTCGTTGTGCTTTGCAGACAGAAGGCAGAGACAGCAGTAACTCCACTCTCTGCACAACAGAGAGGCAGAGTGATCTCTGGACATGCCAGCCAGGCTGTCCCTGTGTCCTCCTCTCCCAGCCCCTCATGGCTGCAGCCAGAAGGAAGCAGCAGCAGTCTCCTCTCTGCCCAGCCTGTGCTCCTGAGCCAGCCCTGCAGCAGAGGCAGGTACAGGCACAGCCCCTGCCTGCACAGGCTCGTCCTGCTCTGGTTTCTGCAGGGCAGAAATGCTGCTTCCCCTGACTGCTCGTGTCGCTGCAGCCTCAGCCTGAGCTGAGCAGCTCTGACTGAAGGGATGGCCCCACACAGCCCCCCCCTGCCCCTGCCTGTACTCAGCAGGAACATCCGGAGTCCCGGATGCTCCTTAGGGACCTTTGGAGAGAGACAAAGCTCTGCTGACAATGTCAGGTCTCCGTCCTGAGGGGGAACCCTGCAGCCAGGCCTGCTGAGAGTCCCAGCAGCTCTCACATGCTCACACAAAAGCTGAGGCACTTTTGGTGCTCTCACTTGGCAAAGGAGAAGAAGCCTTGTCCATCATGACAATTCTCAGTTTTCTGTGCTGCTCCCAAAAAAAGGGATTTACCAGGTAGGAGCTTGTGAGAACAGAAAATGCAAAGGCTGTTCAGGAACTCAAAAGTTCTGTAAGAGAGTCGAGGCCCTCACCTCAATCCCTCACATATTCTAAATTAATTTTCTTCTGACCCCAGCCCACATCCAGTCTGTTCTGTTATGAAAGAATGGGCAGAGTTTGCCTAGTTTATTCTTTCCAAGAGACAGTCAAGAAGAATAAATGCAGATTATTCTACTTTGACCAAATTAAAGGAAATTGTAGCTCAGAGCAGAGGGATTCCCTTTGTTCACCTGACAGCACAAAGGAATTACTGCAATCCTGTCTCCTGTCACCACTGACAGGCTGTTGGATGTGTTCCTGCTGCTACTCCTTCGTCATTTACCTGCAAAACCCCATCAGCAACCTGCACCATCAGTTTCAAAGCAAAACATAGACAACAGAAATCAACGTCAGCCACTGCAAAAAGTCCCTTGCACTAGAGGGGTTTTACAAATGGTGACATGTTCCCAAACAGGGAAGCACAAACACTGCTCCACTTGGAGGAAGCAGCTGCCTTTGCTGTAAACACACAAAGAAGCACCAGAACAGACCCAGAAACAAGCACCAGCACCAAAGAACAATAAAAAAAATCAATCAAACAAAAAAAACCCAAAACAAAAAACACAACAACAACAAAAAAAAAAAAAAAAAAACAAAACCAAAAACCCAACAACGACAAAAAAACCAACACAAAACCAAAAAAACCCAAACAAACAAAAACCAAACCACAAAGAAACCACCAAACCAAACAAAAAAAAAAAGCGAAGTTTTAAATTAAACAAACATTTGGCCAGCCACTGTTTAGGTTTTGTTAAGTATCTAATATTTTGCAATATTTGGGGATTCTTCACGTTCACTCAGCAAAGTAAGTAGTGCTGAAGTCATCGGGAATTCCCTTCTAAACTGCTCCTGGCTGCTCGTTCAATGTTTCCCTCCTCACTGCGCAGGGCCCCGGCAGCGCCTGCGAGGGAAGAGACGCGGCACGGGAGGACCTGGCTCTGCACGGAGCCCGAGCCCGCCAGCAGCCACGCCGGGCGCTCTGCCTTTGCCTTCCTCCTGCCCCCCTTGTCCCTGGGCTGCTCCATCTCCTCAGGGGCTTCAGGCCTTGTGACTGCCAGAGCTCTTCCCCTGGAAAAGCACCTGCAGATTCCTGCAGGACACAGATAGTTACTGAGAAATCCCAGAGTCCCTCGGCCACTGCCAGCACATAGGAACGGAGCTGCTAGGGAGGAGCTCTGCTCTGTGGGGTCCCTGTTTCCCTCTCCAGGGTTTCCAGAGGAGCTCTGCTCTGTGGGGTCCCTGTTTCCCTCTCCAGGGTTTCCAGAGGAGCTCTGCTCTGTGGGGTCCCTGCTTCCCTCTCCAGGGTTTCCAGAGGAGCTCTGCTCTGTGGGGCCCCTACTTCCCTCTCCAAGATTTTCCAGAGGAGCTCTGCTCTGTGAGGTCCCTGTTTCCGTCTCCAAGGTGCAGACCCTCTCTTGATTTGTATGCACAAACACTCGGAGTTGTTCTTCCTTCTGCCCAAATATTTCATGTTTGACTCCCATTGTTATGTTTTACTCCAAGTCCTTTCTGCATGACACGTTTCACCCTCCAGGCTGCTCCTGGGACAGGAAGGGCTGGCACAGGCAGATCAGGACTGAGCAGGATTTGTTTCCCAAGCTGTGCTGGTGAAGGAGCTCTCGAGCAAGCAGCTCTCTGGGAGTCAGCAACAAGAACACCAAATGCACCATGCCTAACTGGCTTTGCCAGGTGGGGGTTAAACAAGAAAAGCACCTGTCAGCTGTGATTTCTGTCAGGAGATCATTCTACTGCTAAGACATCTCAGTCTGCACAGAACTTAATCAAATCTGCTCATTCTCCCCTAGAGTCAAGTGCATGAAGTGATTGTCACTGCAAGGGCAACGAGCACACTGAGGGAGGGCTCTGTGCTGCAGGATTGCTGCTGCTGCTGCTGCAGCCACAGACCAGCCACGGGGATCAAACACAGGAGATGCACCACTGCATGTGCATGCAGCAGTCAGACTGATGTGGAAAATGCCATTCCTGCCAACATGCCAAGAGGCGTGGGGCACGTTCTGCCTTCCCATTCTGCCTTCCCATTCCCTCCCCCATCTCCCTAAAATGTTCAATGCAAAAAAAAAAAAAAAGCATCAAGGTGTTAAGAGACTCGAAATATTTTTGTATTTGTATCATCTAGTAAACAAAGTTGCTGAAAAATGTCATTGTGTGATCTTCCCATGTGTGTGGGAGACCAGCTCAGCTGTCAGGGAATGACTGTACAGCTCCCTGCTGGAAAGAAGAAGTCCAACATTTCCCAAGCAGACTTTCATAGCCTGCTGGGATCTCCGCCGAACACTTGGGATATCCAGGCTGTCAGTGGCTTCCAGGAGGATATCTGCTGATTCATCCTGGCACTGCCCACCCCCAGGCAAGCTGTCCCCAGTGCCAATCAGCAGAAATGCTCCCAGCATTGACACCAGCTCAGCAAATTCTGCCTTCAAACCCCGGGTGAGCCAGTGGGACGGGGCCACCACCACACCCCACACCCCACATCCCAAACCCCACACCCCACACCCCACATCCCAGCACCCTCTGAGGTGCAGGAAACAGCCCAGCACCCAGAGCCTTCTGGAAGGGCTGCTCTGCCACTCAGTGCCCTGGGGATGGTTTTGCTGCTGCTGACTAAAGCTCTTTGTTCCTTTGCTTCCCTTCCCCTTTCCCCACCTGGATTGTCACAGGGTGCCAGCTGCTGTCTCTGGGCACACCTGGAAGTGGATTCTGCTGCAGATAGGTGAGGGGAATCTGTCAGAGCTACCAGCAAACCCAGCTGCAGTTCAGAAACCAGTTCAGTTCCCACAAGTCAGCCAAAAGAGAGTGAGGGGGAGAGGGGATGAGAGCACTTCTGTTCGTGCTGCTCAGGATCACTGACAGCAGTAAGGAATGTACAGGCACAGAATCCCCCTCCAAACTCCAAAATAATGTACAGAACACTGCCCCATGCACAGCCTGTGCCACCAGCTGTGCCCTCTGCCCTGCTGCAGCATGCTGTAATCGTGGCCCTGCACAGGGCAGTCACTAGCAGACAGAGAGGAGCTGGTTTTGCATGTGAATTCAAATAACAAATGCAATTTCCAGCCACTGACCTCCTGTAGTAGATAACAAGTGGGTTTAGGGATAATTAATAATTTTCATAATTTCTAGGAAAGCTTTATCAGGATCCTTACATCTCTAAAATGCTGACACTTCACATGATCCCAGACCTCAGTGTGTGAAAAAGCACTGAGTACATCACAGCACCCCCAGCTCCCAGAGGCTTTCTGGGTGTGCAGGGGATGCTGAGAAGCCCAGGCCAGGTCCCAAGAGCTTTCCCTCATGGATGCACGCCTGCCCTCACACAGGCTCCGTGCTGTGAGCTGAGTACTTGGATGGATCACTCCCTGTGAGGGTTCAGACATTGATTCCAGCAAGAAATGCAGCTTGCATGGGAAACTCACTGCTCACCTCCTCCAGAGGTACACAAAATAATCTGGTGTGAGGAAGGAGATCTGGAGAGGCAGGGAAGGTGCTGGCCTAGGGATCCATCCAGCTTCTGATGATGCCTCAGGATTTCAGCTTTTGTATTTTTCACATCCTGTGCTGCATCAGTGCATCACTCCAAACTCCATGCAGAGCGTTAGTTACTGTCCTCACATTTTGGTCAGACAAAACAATCCCTCTGGGCCTGGGATCCAAGGACACCCCACAGCCTCAG
>JAYDZK010000016.1:24476638-24509994 GCA_034509185.1 Euphonia xanthogaster
AGGTGGGGCTGTTGAAGGCCTTCAGTAAATACCCACTTTATTCTCTGGATCTCGTCCAGCCTCTGCTCCAGGCAGCCCCCAGGCAGCCCCCCTGCCCTGGCCAGCAGCACTCCCTGCCTGCTGAGTGAGCCCTCCCGGCTGCTGCAGCTGGCAGGAACATTTCCCCCTCCTCTGCTGGGGCCCGAGCACCCTCCTTTGCTATAAACACACTTGGTTCTATTGAAGGGACCACTCTGCTCTGCTGAGGCAGCACTTGCAGGCAGCAGCTCCATGGCTTCTCCTGGACTCTCAGGGCCTTGTAAGCCCCTTGCAGGGAGCTGGGAGCTGACCCCAGGCTGCAGCAGCCTGCGCTGAAGATGAGAGATGAGAAAGCTCACTTGCAGAGAATCTGGGTTTTGTTCTTTGTGGGAAGAACACAAACTTTTGTATTCAAGACAAATTTAAGAATGCATTGCAGTGAGCTGCATTTTTCCAAGCTCCTCCATTCCCTCCCTTCCTGAATACCTTATGTTCCCCATTCTATCTGTGGCATCCACTGTCAATGGGTTGAAAATCAAAGTTCTCATGGATGAAACGTCAGGATCTTGAATGTTTGGGAAACAGCCAAATGTGAGTTTAATTAACTCCAACGTACTCAATTATGAGTGACCTTTTCAAACAGAACCAGAGAAGCACTGAGGCTGGAAGCAACCTCTGGAGATTATCTGGTGCAACCATCTGTTCAAAGCAGAGCCCATTAGATGGACTTGCTCAGGACACCATCCAGTCAGATCTTGCATTATCTCCCAAAACAATTTTCAAAACGTCTCTCCCCAACACAGGCACTGCAAGAAGTCCTTCAAGAAGTTATTTCAAACCAAATTTTCCAGCTTCATTTCCTTGAATGCAAAGAAGTGTTTTGATAATTTTGTAACAACACATTTTCCAGAATAAGAAATAAGAAAAACACTTTTGCTACAATGAGTGCATTTTTAATACTGTTTGCTTTTCAAATTTCAATTACTAATAAAAAATGCAAAATTTCAATATATAAATTCCCACCTGGATCTTGTGGAAGCATCTTAAAAGAAAACCATCACCTCTCCAGTGCCTTGCACTAAGAGTTCAATTCAACACTTATCACTGTGTGCTTCTTCTCTTCAGCTCTTTTCCAGATCACCCAGGGAGTCTGGAGACTCTGAGGACACTTTTTTGCCTGCTCAGACTCCAGCCCATGGAGACCATTGGATGGGGCAGGACCCAGCAGAGCCTCTGGGGTGTTCCCACCACACAGCAGCTCTGCCTCTGTCTCCAGCTGCTTCAGCTCTGTGTGGTTTCCACAGGTTCCAAAACAATGGAATCTCCCTAAGGGTCCCCTCACAGCACAGACCCCTCACAAACACAAAATTCCAGCTCTCTGGTGCTTCCAAACATGCAGTGCCCACCTACTGGGAACCGTGACCATACATCTGCTGGTTCACACTGGGAGTGCACTGCAATGCAGTGAGAGAGACAACAAAGATGAGAATGTACTTAAAAAAACCCCAAAACCAAACTAAAACAAAACACAACTCCTGAAATATTATGGGGTTTATCTTCTAAAAGGTGATCATAGGACAATCTCTACTTTCCAGAAGAATTGTCTTTTGATGCTGTGATACTGAGTCCAGGTGTAAGTTAAACCACAGGATAAATTAAATTTTTCTCTCATTTATTCTGAAATATAAATACTTTTATTTTACTTATTAAATTTTTTATCCAAAAAGATCAAGGAACTGGATCACGTAATTCAGATTATTTGGTCAGAAACCTCCATTCTAACTCTATCACCCAGTACAGAAGCAGCAATACAACTGCAACCAACAAAACACTTGGAAAGGTACAGGCAGCTCTATTTCAATGAGCTACTCACTAATTTACACTGAAAAAACATGAGGTTGTCATAGCTGAGCAGTTAAAAAAACCCCACCTTGCAATCACTTGTTGCTTCTGCAGTGAATAATGCAAAAGGGTTCAGAGTGCTCAGCCAGAGCCAGGGAAAAGGAATTGCATCCTTACAGAAACCCAGGCCGGTTAATTGCAGGTAATGGCCGTGAACAGTGACAGCAGAGAGTGCTCAGTGACGTGGGGAGGCAATACTCTCCCTCCGAGCTGGAACTGCTCCAACCAAAGAGTTTGGTCAGCCTGAACTCCGGTGCCTGCCCGTGCTGCTGCTGCTGGAGCTGCACGGTTTGGCCGGCAGGGAGCAGCTTCCCTGGGCTCTGCACCCGCCGTGGCAGAGGGGCAGGGGGAGGGCAGCATTTCTGATTCCCTGCCTGGCGATGAATGACTCCAATGCACAGAGCTCATGCTTTGCTGGGCTGGTCTCTCTCTCTCTCTTTTGCTGCCTTCCACCCTCTTTCCCTGGTCGTGGCCACTCGGTAGAAAGCCCAGGGGCAGTCAAGGAGAGGGAGAACATGGAACCCATTCCTCTTCTCTCCTCAGCCCTGCCTGTTCATCCCCCACCCAGGAACATTCTCAACACCTGCACACAAACATGGCTTTGCCTGGAGCTCTACAGCCTGATCACTGATTCCTCAGGAAGACATTAATTATGGAAATAGTTCCTGAAGAAGGAGAAGTGTTCCTTTGCTGGACCAATTCATCTGCTGCTGCAGCCACTCTCAGTGCCCTGTGAGTCACTCCACAGCTGGAGCTACCTGTGAAAAATGCTGGGAGTCAAGGGGAACAAGCTGTGGTGATGCACAGCAGAACAAAGGAGAGCTAAGTCACAAGGAGAGCGATCTCCACACTACATCTATTTGGGTTTCATCTACTTCATAGTAGCCTGTTTGGAAGAACGTTTATTAGGACACAACCTTTGCCTGCACTTGTCACATACCCTTCCCATTAGCTCCCTTCTGAGATTACTTCCTTGGCTGAGGCCCTCAAGACACCACACAGTTTGATCTCTACACTTTCAAACATTCATCACCCAAATATCCAAAAGATTTATGACCTACCTGGGCCACCCTTACCTCAAAGGGCAAGGGGAGTGTATGGGGAACAACACTTCATGTGAGCTGGAAGCATTCATTCCTATTGCAACACGTGAAGCTGATCTGTGTCTGCATGATGCCACAGGAGAGCAAGTCAGGGGAAGCCAACAGTGAATAAAACACAAGAATCCCCGTGGTGATGTCTCCAGGCAGCAGATTAAACAGCAGCTCCCACTCCTTAAAGGCTCTTACTGAGAGCTGTGAGCCTCAGAACCAGCACAGGGGTCAGGACAGAGCTGTGCTGAAAATGGGGAGCTTCCCACTCCTCAACATCCTTCCCAATGTACACAGCCCTGCTGCTCTGAGAACAGCCTGGTTATTTTCACTACAGGCTCCTTTACATCCCCTAGCTGAGAAGAGCAGCTCCACAGCCCTGGATGTGTGAGCCAGCCTCAAGCCATCATCTCTGGCTGGCTGCAGGAGGAGGCAGAATGCCAGCACATGCCACTCCTGCCCTGGCTGGCTGGGCCTGAGGCACTGGCCACCAGCTGGGAAACCCTGAGAGCTCCAGGGGACTCCCACCTTCCTGCAGCCTGGATCTACAGAGCCCTTGTGGAAGGGCACAGCCTGGAAGAGCTGCAGCTCTGAACGTGTATCCCTGCAGCTCCTGCTTGCTGGACCTTCCCAGGACATGCCCTGGCTGAATGCCCTCCTGTGAGGCACTGAGCCCCCTGCAAGCAGGGGATCAGGACTGTGAAGGGGATTATGCTGAATTGTTTGTCTCTGCTGATTAGTACAAGAAAAGGGCAGGGAGATTTTGACAAGTTTTATAAAATGATGCCCACAAAAGCAGGGCTAAGTACTGCTCTTCAAACAACAGGAGACAATAGTCACGACATTCTTCTCAGAGAAACTGAACAGACACTCCACCAGAACAGACTCGCTGCTCCTGCTGGAACCATTTTAATCCCACCCATCCCCTCCCTGCTGCTCTAAAACAAGCACAAGAACAATTTTTCTAAGAAGGTCTCACTGCTGCCTGGGGAATGAGGTAGGATTTTGCCCCGGGTGCAGCCAGGTGCTTGGCTGCTGACTCACAGAAGGTGTCCCTGCAGTGGAGCCCGTGGTGCTGCATGAATGCAGCCAGAGGCACCCTGCAGTCTGGTCACTGACCTGGCTGAACAGCAGATGACAGGATGCCTTGAGCTGCTGTTGTGTGGGATTGCCCACTGAGCTGTGGCCGTTGTCAATGAGACAAAGCCACCACTTCACCTGCTGCTCTTGGCCTGTTTTCCAGCCAGGAACAAAGCCCAGGAGCACCTCAACTCTGAGCACCATTTTGTCCTTCACTGCTTCCCACATCTCCTCCAAACGAGTTTGTGTGCTCTTCCTCACACCTGGAACAACTTTCCCAGCTCTTCTGGCAGGTCTAAGCTTTCCCTGTTCTTGCTTTAAATACCTTTTATGCCCTTCTCCTTTCATTTCATTTCATTGATGTTACAGCTTCCCCTCCTCTGCCTGCATAAAGGTGAAAGTTCTGTTACCTGGATGGATCTCACCTGCCCTGGGGTGCGCTCCCTGTGAGAGGCCACAGGCACAGATTCCCACCTGATGTGGATGACACAGCTCTGCTGGGGTGACACACAACCAGGAGTCACAGAAAACACAGTGAATAAGGAACACTGTTCTCTGGTTTCCAAAACAAGAGTGAGATCAGGCAGAAACCAACAGGGAGCTGCTTCCACACACTGCAGAACTCCTCACCCCAGGACACTACAAACTGAGCAACTGAGGCCTTACTGAGAGAACAAAGCCCACCAGGAGAAATGAAATACAAAGAAACATGAAACACAAAGAACGCCCCGAGGTTCAGACACTCCCCGAGCTGGAGACCTCTTCCTGAGCTGGAAACTGGGAAAGCATTCTGGGAATAGCTCAGCACAGCCCTGTACCTGCCCTGAGCAAACCCTGCAAGCTGCTGCAGGGGACAGCACAGGGGCTGGGTGGGAATGGCACCTGGCCCAGGGCAGGAGATCTTTATCCCAGCAGTGAAGTCACAGCACCCTGAGTGTCAGTGCAGGTCTGGACAGGCACAGGAGGAGCCCAGCACTCCCACAGCTGGCACAGCAGGACAAGGGACCTCCAGAGAGCATTTGGTGCTCAGCAGCAGCTGGCTCTGATAGCCAGGCAGCTCCAGCTGCTGCTGCAAGGCAGGAGCCAACCCACGCTCACCTCTGTGCCTCAGCAGCAGCTCAGCAGCTACTGGGACATGACATCCATGAAGATGTTCAAAGGAAAGGTTTCATTACATCTGGCAGTGAAACAGAAGCCAACTGGCACTGTCAATGACAAGGTGCTTGTTTGTCTTGGTTTTCTTTTAATTATCAAGCTGAAAGTCCAGTTGGCTAAATTAGACAAAACCTGCTTTCCCATTTTCCTCTGATTTTTGTCAGAAGACTGATGTAAAGCCAGAAGAAGTATGACCAAGTTATATCAGTACTGCCATTTCTACTTAATTTACAAATACTCTAATGAAAACCTACACACACCAAGACTGAAACACACACAGGTTATGTTAAACATCATCTGATTATTGCTTAGCATTAGAACAGCTCAGATTGTACAAAACTGCAGCAGCAAACTCATCTATTAATCATTGAAGAACAGCTCACGTACAAATAAAAGTGTTTGATGTCATCATCTGGCTCAACAGAAACACAGCCAGGCAACAGGAGCCTACAATGAACTGGCTTTAACTGACTGGCTTCGGTGCTTGCATAAGGAATCTTCTATTAGAAAGTGCCTTTTTTGAATTCTGGGGAGTTCCTTGCTTTAGAAATATTTTGGACAACATGAACAAAAGCTTCTTGTCTGACATATTATATAGGAAACAGCATTACAGGCAAAAGCTAACATTTCAGAATATGTGATTGCAGACTCTATTTTGAAAATGCCTCCTGAAGAATAGTTGGTTATTGGAAATATTTTTAAAGCAATTTAATCACAGATTTCCAAGACAGTGTGCACTCCTCATGTTCTCTGAATCAACCAAGCTCCAGTCCTTACAGGATCAGCCAGTACCAGCACAAATGACTGTTTGTTTGAGACATCTCCCTGGGCTCTCCCTCAAGGGTCACTGGGAATGAGCAATGAATTGAGGCAATCGTAAAATGATGCATTCAGCTGCCTGAATCCTTTTGTGAATGAAGAGGGGTCTGATCAATTCCTATTTAGCTCAGCACATTTCTGGTTTCAGAATGGACTTTGGGCGTTTTTCATCGCCGCCTAGCAGAGAACGCTAACGCTTCCATTAACGCTCCATGTAAAAACTTGGAACAGGTATTTGCAGAGATGGGAACAAGAAGGAGCAGATTACTATCAAGCACTGCTGACAGGAAGCCATTGGCACTGGAGAAGGTGAGGCTGGACTGATCAGACAGCTCCCGTCTGCGAGAGAACATTTCATTAAACACGGGAAGCAAACAGGACCCGTGCGCCGGGGAGCAGCAGCGCCGGGTGACTCATGCTATTGAACCACCCTGGCTCGAACCTGTTGAAGATCTTGGCCCAGCCTTCCCTTTCCAGCATGAATCCGACTAGAAACGTGTCAGTAACCCCCGGGCTGCTGGATAAACACGGAGAGAGCCCATCCGTGCGCTCAGGTGCAGCAGCAGCAGCAGCAGCGGGTCCGACGGGCGGTGCTGCCGCAGCTCCGAGCGCGGCACCTGCCGAGCCCCCGCCCTGGCAGCCGCCTCCATCCCGGCCGTGCCCATCCTTGCCCCGTGTCCGTGTCCATCCCCGGCCGTGCCCATCCTTGCCCCGTGTCCGAGTCCATCCCCGGCCCGTGTCCATCCCAAGTCCGTGTCCTTGTCCATCCTTGCCCCGTGTCCATCCTTGCCCCGTGTCCGTGTCCATCCCCGGCCGTGCCCATCCTTGCCCCGTGTCCATCCTTGCCCCGTGTCCGTGCCCAGCCCCGGCGGCAGCAGGAGGCCCAGCCGGTGCCCGGCTCTCCCCGCGGTACTCACATGGCGAGCGGGGGGCGAGCGGGCTGTGCTGGCTCCCTCTCCGGCAAAGATGGCTTTCGGCTCGGCTGCCAGCCGGCTCCTACTGTTGCAGGCTCTGCTGTTGGGAGAGGAGGGGTAGGCACAGGCTACTGAGCATGCCTGCGCCTCGCATCACAGGCTAGGAGCGGGGCGAGGCTCGGAGCGCCCTTCCACACCCTCCTGCCCGCGGCGGCGGCCCCGAGCCGGCAGCGGGGGCAGCGCCGAGGGTGGCAGCGGGGCGGGCCCGCTCGGCCGGCAGCCTGGGGGACAGGTGGAAACCGCTGGGTGTTTGTCTAAGCCCCCTCTTTCTGCCTCTCCTCGCTAGAAAGAAACATCCTTGAAAGGGAGAAGAATGACGGAAGGTGCTGCCGTTCGATCCCACGCTGTCGTGCGTGTCGTCTCATCCACTTGTGGATGAAAACCCACAGCGCAAATCCAGAGACAGATGAGCTACCAGATCAGGCACTGATTCTGGAAAGGTTGGAAAGGTTGTGTCTCAGAGGAAGTACAGCCCGTGCTCCCGGCTTAGATGTCACCTCACACTCACCCTCCATGCAGGCAGCCAGCCTCACCCTCCGTGAGCATCAGCACCTCCCTGGCATGCCCATTCCCCTGAGCAGGACTGAAACTCCGAAACAGCACATGTTCCTCTGCATCCAAACCAAGGCCTTCATATGCTCTAAACAGAGGTGAAGGAATAAGAAAGTCAGCATGGTTTTTCCAGGAGTGGCATTTAACACTGCTGCCCCAACCATACCTTGTTCCCTTGTAAAAAGATGCTTCACCTCTCACTGCCTTCACTCGTTTTCCTTGTGTGGCAGTGGCAGTGGCACTGGCCATTCAAACCAGGTATTTGGGCAAGGCAAATAGCTTTGCTAAGTATCTGGACCTCAAATCTTGGGGTGCCTGTCGGGAACAAAGTGCAGCAGTGTCATCAGATCAAATCTATGTTTTCTGACGTGGAAATCTAAGAAAAGGTGAATTGTTCCTCAAAGCAATAGGCAAAGGCACCACAGCCACTGGGTGTGAGCAAGGCATCAATCCCCATTTCTCAGCTTGTTATCAACCAGCTGAGTGTTTTCATGCAGAATGTAGCCAGGGAATGTGACATCACCCACAGCCCAGACATCAGGACACTCAGCTGTTGCCCAGATCCGGGCTCAGGGTTACCACAGCCTGACTCAGATGTAAGCCATGGGCTGTCAGCTCTGAAGGGATCCAGCTCCTTGGGGAACTGTGGAACTCTCCGAGTGACAGTCACAGAAGCCCCTCTCCCTTCTCCTCTGCTGCCTGAGAGCTTGCTCACTGCACTAGAGACTCCTCACACCTCCTGCCACTGCATTCTGTCTCTTGAGCTGGAGCCAAATATCTGCATGAATGAATAAATGTCACTTTGGGCAGCACTTGGAGCCTTAGGTTTTTTGCTCACATATCCCACTCATGAGAGCCTGGCCATAGAAACTTTTCCTGATGGAAGTAGAAACCACTTCAAACCGTACTTTCTCTGTGTAAAGATGGAGTTTCAACCATTTGGCATGCCCTGATGACAATCAGGAGGTTCCCAACTACCTTCAAGCTTCATCCACCCACAGATCACTTAGCTCAGCACTTCTCATCCAAAATTCCTCCATAACTCTTCCCTCCTAAGGAGAGTTTACTTTTCAGATATCCTAGACAAAGATCCATTTCTATCATACATTATATACATGATTGTTTATATGATACTTTTAGAGGATTATTTGTGTGATGCCACAGCAGCACCCACACTCAGGCTGGCAGCAAACACAGGCACCTCCTGCTGCCAGGGACATTGTCACCTTCATCTTCAAACCCAAGCCACACCTGAATATTGAGAAAGTGACAAGTCATGCCTGGCTTGTGAGGCCAGGAGCTTCTGGGACATGGAGACCTTCCACCAGAGCTTTCTGCCCTTCCCGTGGTCTCACTTCCAGTCATTATTACATGCAGGGGGGAACAAGTGCTGGTGCTAGACCAAAGCTCACAAGTCTCCAAAAAAAACCAACAACAACAGCAAAAAAACCCAAACAAACAAACAAAAAACCAAACCAAAAAAAAAAAAAACGAACGAAAAACCTGGAAGACTCCAAACCCAACCTATTGAAATGTTTTATTATACAAACTATCCAGAGTAAATGGTACCGTGTTTGTGCTGACCCCATGGCAGCTTTATCCTGATTGAAGGGGAGCAGAAAATATCCACAAAAGCATAAAGGTGAAATGGCAGTCAGGAAAATTAGAAATCAGAAATTAGCAGAAGTGTTCCACTAGAGGGAAAACACCTCAGACCTTGTGAGCACAGTGCAGAATCAGCTGAAGCTACCAGTGCCCCACATCATCTGGCCATGGCTTCCTCCAGAGCAGCACCAGAGAGTTCTCTAAACCAAATTAAACAACATCATTGCACTGTAGCTGCTAAAAATAGAATTTCCTACCAGCTAATGAAGGCATCACCATTCCAATCCAAGAAGCCTCATGATCCTGAGGAAAATCCACGGCTGACCTGGGGGACATTTCCTTTAGCCCCACATTCCCTGGAGCTTGCAGACTGCCATTAAAGGCCACCAAAGCCTCTGGTGTTGGAAGAGATGCAGAGACACCCTGTGGTGGCAAAACTAATACACCCAGAACGAGTTCAAACAGCTTAAATTTCATTGAAGTCACTGAACTGCATCAGAAATTGTCCCCCAGTTGCTATTCAGGTACTTTCCTCTCTCCAGACTCCCTTTCCTGTCCAGCAACTTTTGCTCTGTGTGTCTGCACTGCCACAAAGATTTTCCTCTTACTCTGTTTGGAATGATAACAACAGCAGGATCAGGGCTGGGGCAGTTGGAGGGATGGCTGTGGAAATGCTCCACTTTTGGAAAATAACTTCCTACATCTTCAGCCTGCCCCTCTTGGGTATGGAAAACAATCAGTCTGCTTTGCAAACTGTGGGGGTTTTACCCCATCCATAATTTGTATTTTGTCCTGAAGCATAATTTTGTCTACGAGGGCAGTTTCAGAGCAACCAACACATTGCTGAGGATGCTCCAGAATGAAAGCCACCAACAGCCATCATCAGTGGAAATCAATTCTGCATCTGGAGTCCTGCAGGTGCTAGAGCTTGCTTCTTACTCTCTAGGGAGAGCCTGGAGATGGAACGCTGAGGCTCCTGAAAATGTTCTGTGCTGCTGTTACGTGATCTTCACCTGAGGGAAATGTATTTTCTCCTAGATCTGCAAGTGGGATCCCCACTCAGAAGAGTCATCCTGTAGCCCATAGGTTTATGGAGTACCCATACAATAGAGTAAATCTCAGGGCCAGCCACAGTAACACTGGGACTGGTTACTTTGGCTCACAAAATGAAACACCATTAGTGCCAAATAAGAAAGGTGAGAGCAGTTAATTGGTTTATAGAAAGCAATGGTAATTAAGTTTCACAAGATTTAAGCAGAGAAGAAAAGCAAGGCAAACAAATCAATTATTGAAATGCTGCATTTTCACATCTGATCTGGCAATGCACTTGAACAAAATATAGGAAGAATTCCCCCTAAATCATCATAACTTATGACACTGGAAACTCAGCATAGCCAGACAAATTCATCTTTTAAAGACAAATGAAATGTGCAAAGTACAATTTTTCAGAAACTATTGTCTGAAAGGATTAAGAAAATATCTGTTTGAAGTATCTTCAATCATTTGTCACCAAGTTCTACATGTTTATTTTAAATGGCTTGTTTTCTTCTCTTGACTTTTTAGAAAAGTGGAATTGGCAGTGAATGACCCAGCCTTTGCAGCTCACCTCTCAGAAGGGAGGCAGATGGTGCCTGCCCAGTTGCTGCCTTTATTAGCCACAGGTGCTCTGTTCTGCAGAACTTCACCTCAGCACCACTGCTTGCCTAAAATGGGTCTTGCATTTGCAGATTATTTTGTCACAAATTAAAACCTCAAGTCTGTATTTGTGGAGTGTGTAATTTTCTTTCACTCACAACTTCTATTCATTCCTTCACAGCATATTAGTGCTTTAGTAATAATTTCCTTTTACAGGTTAGTGAAGCATTTGTAATTTCTCTCATAAATTGTCTTTTCTGCCATTTCTCTGAGAGATCTAGGTCCAGCTTACCTGGGTTCTGTTAAAACCCTGAGTGGCTCATTACCAAGCCTGAGTAGCAAGGTGTGATGCTCTGTGCTCCTTCAAGGGATTTACAGTTCCTTGTTAATGTGTATTAATGGATAATTTTGAAAACTTTGCAGCTGGGATCCTGCCAAGCATTTGCACAGTGAGGCCCAGTCCGTCCTGCCTGTGTATGTCCCTGTGGTAAAAAGTGGGTACAGGGAACTCTGCTTAGAAGTCTATGAGGGGCTGAGGAGGGAGGAGAAGAAGATTAAAAGAAGAAAAGTTAAAAATGGTTGCCAATTTTGTTTTTAAGCCTACGAGCTTCGTGTGGTTTGATTTAGAAGATTTGTGGGAAATATTTGTAGCAGGCAGGAACAAGACAACAGACAGAGGAGGGGGGGAGCATGACCCTCCAAGTCAAGCAACCAAAAGTTAATGCAATTACCAAATATGAAATGTGGAGCAGAGGCACTAATTCGATCAGAGAGGCCAAAGGGATAATTCTTGGAGACAAAGCAGTGCAACGCGGAAATGCGGGCTAATCAACTGCTTTAGCAAAAGAAAAAGGAAACAATTTCCAAGCCTTAACTAAAATCCCCAGCTGGTTCTTCATCTTTTCAGGGGCCTGTTTTCTGCCTAGCAGCATTTGTTCCATCTCCCATTTGTTTCACTGCTTCTGGTTCCTGCACAGAGCTGTTTCCCTGGCTCCTGCTCTTCGCTTGTGTGCAGCGACCCGCCTCTACTCTGGGTTTAAGGAACTCCTCAGTCATGAAAGAGAGCATGCAGAGGGAAATACTCATTCTATTTAATGTCCAAGCCTACTTTCCATAATTATCTGGAATAGAGCAAGACTATCCAGAGTCACTTTGTGCCTGCAGGATTTTTCAGAGCAGGTATTTGCTTCATCTGATGGAAAGCAGCTGCTCAGTGATCTCCACTGAGCTCCTGCCCGCCTGGGACCCTCTCAGGTCTGCAGAGCAGCAGATCCAGACTTCACCAGGTACAACCCAGCAAAGCAGAGGTTTTCAGACTCAGACTTCTGCTTCCAGCTAAGCAGGTGCTGCTGGTATGCCAGATAAAATGAGCTGGCACAAAGGAAAGAAGGAACTGACAGCAGAAAGCACAGGAGCGGGGAAGCACGGCCAAAAAAAGCGAGAGCGGCTCTTCAAGAAGAGATTTTCTCGACTGAGCCTCTTCTCTGGGTCTCCCAAAAATAAATTGTAAGTACATCCAAGATTATATTTTGCATACATTTTCAAACAAGAAATTTTGTGAGTATTTCCAGAGCAGCTTTGGAAGAGCCACAGGCACCTTGTCACCTCCATTGGATTAACTGTTTCACAAACAAGGAAACAGATGCTAATTAAACAACTTGAGCTAAAAACTATTAAGTGTCTGGCAGCACTAGAGATGAAATTAACTTCTCCAAGTCTTGTCTGTCTGTGTGTTTATCTAATATCCATTTCCCTATGCCTTGAGCAAGAGATTAGCAGGAGCAGCATCTCTGTTTCTCCAGGTAGACACACCAGCACTGCCACTGGGACAACCCCACTGTTTCCAGCAGTAACTTAAAAAAAAAAAATTATTTGTTGCACCAGAGCTGTAACTCTGGGGCGCAATGGAAAATGTCAATGCATGGGCAGCAGCAAAAATCACTGTTCAACAAAGTTAATGATACTAAATTTCTGAAAATGCACAATTAATGCCTGTGTTCCTGCAATAGTGCCTTTATACTTACTCTTTCCAGTTAGAAGGAGAAAAAGAGAAGCAAAATAAAAAGACAAATAAATAATAACAATTCATTTTTTAAACCAAAGTAAGCAAGGGCAAAAATTACTTAGAGCTTACTGCTTTGTGCATGTATTTGTTTTGAGTTATCATAATCATTCTTATGGGATTTGAAATTCTTCTCTTGGGTCTTTCTCCTTGGTATTTTTCTTCCTTAACATGAAGTATACTGAGTGTATGCTAGGATCAAGGAGGGGTTTCCAAAAAGTGTCTTTTGTCATCCAAGAGCTGTTTTCCCTACAGATCTCCTAAAAGGAGTCTGTCTTTGGTAATTATCATGAAATTACCGTCTTAGCAGGAAGGGCAGGCAAGTCTCCACAATTACTCAGCTAACTGCATTAGCCTTGATAGCCACAGCAGCTGGTTGCAGGCTCCACAGAAGATTAAAATACACTAGCAAGAAATGAAACTGAGAGCCAGATTTTTCCCTCTGATCTAATTGCAGCACAATTAATACCAAGGGCTTGGTTTTGGGATTTTTCTTGCTGCACCGCTGAGGAACTGGACTAGAAACATAGACAAACATCCAAAAAGTGAATTACTGCTGTGAAATGTTTTCTGTTATTCATAATTTCACTGAAGAGTGCATTCAGGAGGCAGACAAATACAATTGAAACAGGAAAAGCCTGTTTTCTGAACATTCATCCTTATTTGTAAGTGATAAATATGGATTTTCCCTAGTTTGAGCTAAAGAAAAAAGAATTACAAATTGAACAGTAATCTAGTAACCTCCAATGGTACTCCCATGTTAATGGAGAGGGAGTCAGCCTTCAGACTTTACTGGGTCTTTTCCTACAGACACACTGCATGGCAGTGGGTTTTAAATGCCTTCGAGCCATCAGGGTTTACGGAGCTTTCACAGGGGTGCAGCCAAACCAGATCATCTCTGTAGTCAGCACTGATTCATGAGCTCTGTCAGGGACTGTGTAGGTAGAACAGAAGGGTGTATAATTTGATCAGGAGAGCTTTCCTGTCAGCTCTTCCATCTCTGCCCAAGGCCAGTACAATACTGGCCAGCATTGGTGTGCATTGCTGGTGCACACAAGTGGGACAAGAACCTTTGTGATGGTGTAGGGGAGCATGGGGTCAGACACAGAGCTGTGTGCAGTTTGTCTTCATGCAGACACGCGAGGCTCATGCCACAATCATCATGGATGTTGAAACTCCTACCCTGTTAGGAATACAGGTAGGCATCAGCTCCCACCCGTAGCTGATGCCACTCTTGTATGGTTTTGTTTATATGATGAAAATCATTCAATAATTCCGTGCTCTAAAACTAACGGCTTGTCACTGCCACCACAGCCCAGAGCCAGACTCTCCTTTTTGCTGTCCATCCCTGTTTTTCCAGGTGGCTACACACGGCCCTCACTCGTAGGGTGTCACAGGTACAGCCTCTGGAAGGGTTGATAAATCTAATGATTTAGGAAGTCACTAATCCTTCTGCTGCCCGAATCCATCCGGGAGTGCTGAGTTTGTCACCTCCGTGTGTGTCTCTTGCAGCCCGCAGGGAAGGAGCCCGCTGGCGGAGGACAAGCGGAGGTGCTGGCACAGGAAAGGCTGCCGGCGGCAGGAGGAGCCGTGCTCGCTGCCGCAGCTCGGGGCCCCGCGGCGCCCCGGGAGGATGTGCCCGGGCTGCGAGATCCTGCTCTGCCGGCCCTGCGGCACCCTGCACTCGCAGCGCGCCTTCATCGCCCACAGCCTGCTGGACCACTACGACAGCGCAGCCCGGCCCTGCTGAGCTCTGCCGGCGACGGAGGCTCTGCGGGCCCCAGCGCATCCCAAACCCGAAGCTGGATCCATCGGGATGACGGATCCCGGCCGCAGCCGCCCCGCAGTCCAGTCTGTACGCATCGCTCCTTTACCCAGCACAAACCCGGTCAACACTGCTGTAACCTAAACATTTCTCAGCTGCTAAGGACAGGGAATTGTTTCAGAAATATTCTCCAGAGCCTTCATTCTCCTCTCAAGGAAACAAAGATGATCCCATTGAGCTGCAAATGCGAGCGTCATGATTACGTGCAGAGCCACTTGCAATGCCTTTGTTTGCTTCACTGTTGTGGTCTGGAATATTAAACGTTTTATTTCTAAATTACATACCTCTGAGAAGCAACTTTATGGGGGAAAGGGGCTTCTAAAACCTGTCCTGGCCACAGGGATTGCAGCTCACATCCCAATTCCCTCCTAGAATTTCCAAACTTTCACAGGTTTTTGATATCTCACATGAGATCCTGCACCTTGCCTTAAAAGGAGCAACAACAATCACAACTCACAAAGTGTTTAAGCCTTCCTTGAGCTCTTAAAGCCTGACCTGTATTTTTAAGCAGTTCTTCAAACAGTGTAGTACATCTCCAGACACCAGGCCAAGGCTCTGGGGCAGGGGTGGGTGGCACTAAGCTCCAGGTGTACAAAAGCCTTTTCCACTGTGGAATTCCCAAGCAGAGGTGAGGGGTGGAAGTAGCCTCGTGAACAGGTGGTCCCAAGTCTAGCAGTATGCACCTTTTCCTCCCATGCCAAGGGGCACACATCTATGTGTAGGATCAATTCCTTGCTCTTTGGCTAAACAGACTTAGTCTCCCACAGCCATTAATATTAAGGGTTCCTTTATTTAGCCAAGCAGAAGAACATAGGCTGGGACGTTTGGACCTTCGTTTCATCTCTCCTATTCCTAAATTCCAAAGTAACAAGTCCATAGGGAAAAGGACTTTGTGTCCTTCCCACTCCTTTTTTGGAGTTGTTCCATTTTTGTTCGAATGAATGTCTGGTAAGGTGACTGGAATCCAGATTTTTTTCCTGTCTCTAGGGAATACTTGGACTGGGCTATGACATCTATTCTCATGTTTTGTTTCCAACCCCCTAGGAAAAGGGTTTCAGCAGGAGGAGTTCAGAGCCACATATACAACATTCTGTGCTCCAGAGTATCTTGAACAACAGTGCTCAGCTCCCTTTGTGGAATGTCTGACACTCAATGCTCCTCATGCAAGAGGTACAGAGATCATTTCAGAAACCAGACTGAGCTGCTGAAAGCTCCCAGGGCAAAGCCCATTAGGAATTTCATGTAGGAGAAAGCTGCCAGGTTCCTCCTTTCTGCCCAGACCTCACTGGTTCTGCACATTGCCCAGATTTCCTGCCCAAATGCAGACTTCTAAAGCCAGAAATGAGATCTTATGAACACCCTCGTGCTATAAGGGCCTTAATCCCACCAAAACCACATTTCCATGGTGCTTAATTGTCACTGGTGTTCATTTTCAAAAGCCAACCAGGGCCTGGCAAACCAGAATTAACCTTTCACATTCCTCTGGGACTGCTATTCCTAAACTGGGACCCTTTACAGCTCTCCCAAGAGTAAGCCATACCATTAACTTAAGAAACAGAAATTTAACCCCATTCCTCATCATCAAGCAATTCAGAGGAGACTTCTCCAGACAATCACCTGAGGAAGAGCAAGGGGACAGACTGAAAGGATGAAGGACAAGCTCATCACAACAGCATTATTTTAAATCCTTTAGTGCCATACAGTGAAATCAGTTCAAACAGGCCCCAACCGAGCCTTTATCCAAGTGCTCCAGAGGGGACAGAACAAGGGAAGTTCTCTCAGCATCTGCCTGGTGGGATTTCCTGTGTGGCTTGCTGAAGGACACAACAAGCTCCTCACGTGGGCCATGAGGCTGGAAAGGCACCCGAGCAGCAGCAGCAGTGTGCAAGCCGAGCTCACTGAGCACAGCTCCCTCCTGTGCCCGTGGATGCTGCCGTGCTGTGCTGGCTGGAGGACACCTACCAACACCAGGGTGAACAGTGCTCCTGGCAGGAGCACTCCCTCTCCTTCACCAGGCATGGAGTCATGCTTGGGGAGAGTAACTACAACATTTTTGTTACACACTGAGGCAGCACCAACAGTTTTGTCCTTGATTTCTCAGCAGCTGGTGAATTACTGCTCCTTGCCTCCATTGGCTACCAAAACCTGCTGCAGAGCTCTGCCTGGTGCTGTTTGCTCCTACCACACCCAGATCAGTGAGTGTCCATTGAGGTCAGGCAATAGAACCACACCCTGAGTTTAGGCTGGCTTTAATCTGGTCAGCCACACCACAGCCAGCCCCTTTTGTCTCCAAAATCCCCAAAGCCCCGTGCAAACAGTGAGGCCCAACAGCAGCAGGGCACTGACCCCTCACATGGCAGCACCTACTGGCACTTGTGCACCAGAACAGCTCTGCTCCCTCAGCTCTTGGAGTGTCATGCCAGACAAGTCATTTTTAAAATTATTACCTCTTAGCAGAGGATTTCAGGCTTGGATTTTAAAGCTGGCTCAGACACATAATTACACTAATACACCATATTGTGAAAGAGTAATAATAGAAATACTGATTACATGTTTAAAAGATGTAGGCTTGAAACCATCCTAAGAATAAAGCTACAGTACAGCCTGACATACCAATTATTAAGAGTCTCTACTATTTAATTATCTGATTTCAATAGCTCTGGGAGATCAAAGAGGAATACTGGACTCTTCTATATGAAATACAGAAATGGGCTCTGTCCAAGGCATTTGCTGGAATGTGAGTGACTTGACAACCAATACCCCACTGCCAAAACAACCAATACAAGCACGAGAGGGAAAAGAAGCAGCTCCACAGCTGAGGGGCAAATCCATGGGAGCTCCTTCCCTGGAAATCCAAGACAGGACAAGCAGGAGTGTGAAAGCAGCAGTTGTCACCGTCTGTCACAAAATAAAAGATTTAAGGTAGAAAGAAAACCCATCAAGTAATCATGCAATCGGTAATAAACCAGAACAATTAAAGATTATTTACACACTGCATATACCCAAGTTCAGCTGTGGTTTTTAAAGCAGCCCAGGCAGCTTTCCCCTCTGCCAGATACAATGAAGGCCTTGAGAAGGAAAAGTCATTTTTCCAGTGGACATATACAAAGAAAGGTAATTAACATGAGGCCATGTGAACTGAAGATTCAACACAAACTCTTTAAATTCTGTAATTATAATCTAACCATGTGATGACTTGTGAATTCAGAAACTGGTCCAAAATAGTATGTTCCAAATCAGCCCAAATTAACTTACCAATTTAGTATTAGAGCTGGATATTGTGAGGAAAGTATGGAAACAATGGACTGATGTGCCAAAATCCAGTCTTCTCTTGGATGACAAACAGTGTTAAAGTCTCCTTTGACTTTTCACAAAGCAGTTCATTTATTTTTCGTTTGTTTTCTGAATGAAAGTCTGTATGCCACAGGCTGATGCAAGTATGATGAAAACCAGGGAAAGTGGTGATCGTTTTACTAATGCAATTCAGCAAACCAGGACTGTGCTCAAAACTTTACATGAAGGTATCACAAAATCACCTTCGGTGACCTGGTGAATGCTGCTTCCTGCCAGGTTCAGCCCTGAGAGGTCAGCCTGGGAAGCATTGCTGTGGGTGGGATCTCTTCTCAGCTATTTGAAGATCAATTCACAGGAGGAAAACGCTTCATTGTCTTTGCTGCCAAACACAGAAGTAGACCATTTAACTCGGCTCTTTCTTTTCCCGTTCTTGTTAATTAATTGCCAAGAGTATACATAGAGAAAATAAAGACAAGCAAAGACAACACAGCCATTGAAGGGCTATTAACCAACACAAACACTGAGTAGAAAACGTATTTCCTAATCACCGCTAAATATTCCTCAAGGAGCAGAGGCAATGGGATTTTCTCACCACCTCAAGTACTTTTACAACCTGCATTAAAGTCGCGTCCAAAATCCCCTCTGCACGCAGTGCAGTACCCCGGCGGTGCTGGAGGCAGGGAAGGTGCTCCTGCAGCTCAGAGCCCTCACCTGCAGAGGTGCAGAGGGGAGCCTGAGGCACAGCCTGCAGCCGCCTGCCCGAGTCCCACAGGACGCCTGGGGTGGCACAGGAGCCCAGCTGCCCTTGGAGCTAAGGAAATAAAGGGAAGGGAGATGCCCCTGTGCTCTCTCCTGCCAGAGCCCGTCCACACCAGCCCCAGGCAGCCAAGGGGCACTCCCCAGCTTCACCTCACAGTCCTGGAAAAGCTGATGTCTGCCTCAGCACGGCCATAGATGCCCAAGTGCTCTGTCCCACAGAAAAACAGAACGTGTCCATGAACGGCTCCTTATGCAAAGTCATATGCTGTGAATTACCTGAAGATGCCATTACCTTTTTCAGAGCTGTCACCTGCAATGTAGGTTTTTTAAACTTTCTTGCTATCTGCTATAGAAATAATAATTAAAAATGAGACATGGCACACTTGAAATGCTACTATGCTGTATATTAAAAAAAACAAGCCCTAAACCCAACAAAACCAACCCACGTAACACTTGGTACTTTTAGAATGTTCTACAAGTCTTCTCAGAGAGATAAGCCCATAGGGTGAGGAGAAGAGAATCAATGCCCTACACAGAACTGACTCCAGGTAAGTTCTTTACCTCTAAAATAAACACGGAAACCCCAAAATAACAAAAACAAAACACTCTCAACAAAGTAAAACCTACTTTAATTAAATTCATACATCATCCAACATTGCTATGCAGAACAACTGTTTAGTCAAAAAGTAAATATATCTGTTTAAGTCTCTTTCAAATGTCCACAAGAATCAAGAGGTACCAGTGTTCCTTGGAGAACAGGCAGTAGTTAAACCTCTCTTGCTGATGTTCAGGAACAGTTTGTTACATCTTTTAACCAGCAGTTCCCTATTGCACATAACAAATTTGCTCTCCATTTAAGCACCTAAAAGCCTGGTACCTCACTAAATAAATTAAAACAAATCCAGTTTCTTCAGCAACCATCTTCAACATATATATCTCAGTAAAGCAACATTCCTACAAGCTTTTAATAAATAGAGAGAGAAGATCAGTGACCGCATTGGTGTTCCATGGAATGATCTTTCCCCATAACCTCTTGCTTCTCCAACCAGCTGGGGTTTTTGGTATGTATGCCTTAAAAATCACTTTGTGCTGTATATTTAATGAGAACATCCCTTACATAGGTCAGTACATTTCACAGGGAAGGACTGATCTGAGATAGGAATTTCAGTGTAAGGCTGGAAGGAGCTTCTTGCTGGAACCAAACCAAACTGTGCCTCGCTGGGAGCTGAAAGCAAAGCCCCAGAGGCTGAGTGGGAGACTGTAACCAACGAGGGATTCTCAGGCACGTTTGGAATTGGCCTGACCTTCCTCATTCTGAAGGGTTTCTTTTGTGTGTTGTGTCAGAGGAACAATGCTGTGCAACCCTGAACATCTGGATGCTGCATCACATCTGTCAGGTCTCCCCACCCTCCACAGCCCCAGCCTTGCTTCGGCAGCGGCGCAGACACAAAGCAGCTCCCTGCAGCACAGTGATACCATGGTTGCTATTTACAGTAGAATTAATGCATCTGTGCCAGTAGGGCAGAGGTCATGAAAAATATATACAATACGCTCATTTTTTAGCCAGATTAGGATATATTAAAAAAAAATACTCTTCAAGTCCTAACTTTAAATGAAGAACAGCTCTGCCAGAGGTCTTCAAACCTCCCAAGGATATGTTAGAGCACATTACCCTAACGTATAAAAACAAATATTTACACCTCCATGAAGTACCAAAGAATTTAAAAATGCCTAGTAGCTCTCAGCGTGCAAAGTCAGCAGGAACTGATTATCCAGGATGATCACTAACTGTAGAGACAGTCTTGGAATCAAGCATTCAGAAGCAGAGTGCAAAGGACTCAGGAATTATTTCAGTCCATTTGTTCTCACTGTTGTTTCCTTTCTTGGTTTGGATCATTTCATAGAATCACAGAATGTGCTGAGCTGGAAGGGACCATCAGGATCACAGTCCCACTGCTGGCCCTGTGTGGGGCTCCCCAAGAACCACCCTGTGCCTGAGAGTGTTGTCCCAGCGCTTCCTGAAGTTGTGTTGGTCCATACCACAGAAACCCTTTACAAACACTTATCAAGGTAACCTTCAGCTTAGTGCAAATGCCAGAATCTCCTAGGACCTGTAATCCTTTCTGACAGTGTGAGCCATCCAGTTCACTTTAGTAGTCCAACTTTCCCGCAGAGCTTCATCAAACTTTTGCTTGAACTGTTTTAGTGCTTCTTCCTCACTCTTCCCTAAGGCCAAAGAGTCCTAAGGCAACAGGGAAACAAGGATTGTTAGGAATTTTAAAATGCACAGTGAAAGCCTCCTTCACCTTTCAACACAAGCCACAGTGTGTTTTGTTCTCCTTTGACACTTTTTCTGCTTACTACTCATTGAGCAATACATCAATTGGTTAAAATACTAAATCTTCCTGGGTTTAAAGATAAAACTGAAAGAGAATGAAGCAAATAATTTTCACCTTTCCAGGTCTATGCTTGTGCATGAGCCAAGATGTAAAATACCTCTGAGATGACGCCATTTAAGATGCACAGATCCTGAACTCATCCTCTGAGCTCTAGGCCTGACTACAGACCTTGTCCTATACAGCTGAAAAAGAAAACTTCAAGGATTGTGTGGAAATCTTCACAGAAATTAAGAACAATGAAAATGTATTAATCCTGGAATCAAAAAATCACATCCTGGAAAAATGCTGAATCCTGCTGAGCTGTAGCTCTTACTGTACCTTGAGATACTGGATGTCCTTGACAGAGGTGAGCTCTGGCAGCCCTGCAGTCAGCATCAGTGCAAAGAGGGTAATAAATAGGTTGCCGTGCTTGCGCAGGATCAGGTAGGCTTCCTCACAGTACTGCCGGAACCTGGGCACAGGGCAGGGAGCACAACAGGGGAGTCACACGCTGCAAATGTCTGCAACTGCTCTCTGCTTATCTGTTAATTCTTATCTGCAATCTGGGATCTGTCTGACAAACACAGGCTGTGGAACACAGCACAGAGAGACAGAGATGCCTGCAGAACCTGTTTGTGCATTCCCACAGACACATCCCATGTCTCCCCAGCGAGCCCTCGTACAAAACACCACCAGCTGCTCTTCAGAAAGAACCAAAGTGCCAGAGGTCATGGTCCCACCTCCCTGAGAATTCGTTAGGTGAAAAGCCCTGATGATCCTATAGGGTGGGCTACAGTGGAAAAGCCAAAGCTCTATTGCAATCCCTCTAATCTCTGTCATTTCTAATTCCTTCCGTGGTCAAAACTGAGCCAGCTTCCAGGGCTGGTGGATCACAAGCACGTGGCTCCTCATGGCCAAACATCCAAGCAGGGCCAGCATGGGGCAGCACAATGAACATGCCCTGATGGACAGGAAGGGCAGGAGGGAGCCTCTTCCTATGGGCAGTGCTTGAACACCAGTCTAGCAGCCCTGCTGGAGCCCAGAGCTGCTGCAGGCAGAGCTGAGCCCAGCAGAACTTGCCACCTCCTGCTGTGGGAGATAACTGCAGAGCTGCAGCTTCTGGTCCTGAAGTCATCTGTGGACATTCCAGCTCAGGGAGAGCAGTAGATAGTAAATGCATGTTGGCACACTTGCACACAAGTGCAAATGAGCAAACCAACCCCAGGTAAGTTCTGGTATGCTGGAAGTTATCTCAATTACAAGTAGATCAAAGTAACACTCACCGACCAAATTTTTCAGTGTTCCCTGTTTTTCCTTGTTGAATAACATGAATGAAATCATAGGTGAGTATGAAAGGTACCCGTTCCCTTTTAATTCCAAACTTGGACTTGAAGTTTCCAAGAATATGCCCAAAATCTATGTGAAAGAGCTAAAAAAACCCAAAACAAAACAAACAAACAAAAAAACAACAACAAAAAAAAAACAAGTGAAAAATAATCTCTCTAGAGAAATGTGTCACTTTTCTAATATCTCTACAGAATGAAGGTATCAAGAACATTTAACTCCTAATGTGACTCTCCAAAACCTGTGGTTTCAACCTTTTGGGAGAATTTGGTTCTAAACCACTTCAAGATTTCAAGTCAGTAATAACATCCATACACTTCTGAGTGACCACTGCAGCAAAATATTCTCTCAGGTTTAAGCTGCTGCTGCCACAGAGAGACAGCTTGGTGGCAGCATCAGACAAAAATGAGCCCAAGGATGAACCCACAAGGCTCAACATCATCACATCCAAGGCCTTCCCACACGAGGACAGAGGCAAAGGGAGCAGAGCTGAGTTAATCTGAAGGACCCTCTGGCAGCTCCCCATGTTAGAATTGAGGTTAAGGGCATTCCATCTTTCTTCCAGGAAGTACAAAATTAAAAAGCATACTGCAAATGTCTGTAAAGCTCTCAATTTTATCACCCTTGCTGTTTTTCTAGGAAGAATAATTTCAATTAAATCAGACAAGTTACATAACAGGGTAACAATTAAGAAAGCAGATGTCTAGGAGCTCCCCCAGGATCTGAGTGCACAGCATTGTGCTGGTGCTGGGTTCCACACTGAGCATTTCTGCAGGGCTGAGCTGCACAGACTCACTTCAGGGAAACCACACTGCTCCAAAAAACAGTTCATGGATTTTTAAGGGTGGTCTTTTGCAAGATACCCTAAGAACACTTTTATTCAATGAATCTGAACCACTATAAGGCATCTTGGATGTTCAGTAAAAGCTCTGCAGAACAGCCTCTCTCCATACAGAATTGCTGATGGACCAGGCTGTGCTCTGTCCTTCCCCCAGCATTACATTTCCTTTCCTTGAAGCTCTCTCCAACCCTCAGTGAACCACAGACATCAGTTCTAACCATGTGTGCCTCTCCTTCATCATGGCACCAAAGAAATTACAAGTTCTCAAGAGAATTCTTGCACACCAAGGTCACCAAAGGCATTCTGCCTACAGAAGGTTCTTTTACCTGCCCATTTTTCCTGACCATGATATTGTCACTGTGTCTGTCACCAATTCCCAGCACATACGTAGCTACACAGTAGCCAGCACAAGACAGAGTAAATTCTTCAATGGCTCGATCCAAGTCCTCTCTGTAACCATAGAGAAAATTGCATTAGTGCACACTGATGGAATTCATGTCATGCTTTGGCCTCAAAAAAGGATTTTTGCTTGCTTAAACCAGAAGTCAATTAGGATGCTGCAAAACCAGAATTACTTGAGAAAAAAATACTGTAAGGTAGCTGTGGAGAACAAGCAGTATGGAAGGCAACATCAAGGCTTGAGACCCATGTTGTTTCCTTGGGTTTGTTTGTGCTGCCAAATTTAATATAACTTACTCAACAGCACACAGCCAAACTGCTGCAAATGCCAGGGCCAAGGGTACCATGAATCTCAGGCAGAATTTGACATGCTAGAAAAACAATTAGCAAGAAACCACACCTTCCTCCAGACTGAAAGAGAAACTTCAGAGGAATTTTGTAGCTTAGATTATAGCTGAGAGAATAAGTGTAGAAATTACCCCAAATTGTATTCCTTCAGCCAGTTCAAGAGCGCGTCCTTGTTGAAGGCAGCAGCTGCAGCAACGTTGCTGCTGTTTAACTGAATGTCAGCAATGGTTTCTGAGCTAGAAACAGCCTCAATGAGGCCAGAGTGATCTCCAGTTGCTAAACAGCCATAGGGCAATATCCTGCAAGGAAACACAGAATCATGTCAGAACCTAAACCAGCAAAATGCTTCCTTAGTGTATTCAACGTTTGGAGATGGCTGAATGCTCATGTGAACAGTAAATTCTCAAGGGGCACTATACAGGAATTGCTTGTAAAGGTTAAAGACCAGCAATACATTTAAAACATTCGTTTTCCCCATTTTGTATACAGATGCAAAGAAGAGAGACACTTTAAAAAGCCTAATTTTTCCTTTTTACTGGAGCCCAGTTTCTTGTAACTTCCCAGGACGAGCCACAGAGGGAGCCCTGTGCCTGCATTTGTGAATTCCTGCCCGGATAGACCCTGACCTGCTCCAGTATAAATTATTGCTGGAAATGCAAAAGGAGATCTTATCCTTTTCTACCATCTTCCTACTTCAAAGGAAAATGCTAGAAATCCTTCTTAATATTAACATAAAGAATGTTTTCCAGCTCATACTAAACTGAAGCATAGAAATCCAATGGAAAACAGGAATACATCTCTTAACTGGCTTGGCATCTCAGACCACACCTGTGCATTCACACACTGTGACCAGTGAAAATATCTCTCACCATGTCACTGCATTGCAGTGAGACACAGTTCAAGATGAAAATCAAGGAGAGATGTGTATAAATAGGTAAGTGTATCTTTTCCCAATACATTTCCTCCCTGCAGATGCTTAAAAAGCTAAAGAGAATGGCAACACTCCCATGAGATGGGAGCTCAGCATTTGCAAGGGAAACTTACAGCAAACTTTTCAAAGGCAATGCATCACAAATTGAGATGTCTGCTCTTGTGCCAGGCAGCTCAGGCCAAGAATATGATCTCAATTGTGGTCATGGTCCATGGGTAAGAGAATGAATACCAACAAAAATCTACACTGCACACACAAGGTATAGACCAGCAATCACTGACTTACAGAGCTGTATAAAACAACTGCAGGACATGAAAATTGATGTGTGTACTACCTACAGACAGACATACAAACATACATACATACACACATACACATATATATATAAAGCTTCACTGCTGGTGAAGCTGTCATTAGTATTTATATATAAAACTATATATATTTATATATATATAAAATTTAATATAAGACATTAAATTTAATAGCTACAAAGCATAACCACACCTCTTAACTGACACAGCCTATTATCCCAAGCCATGGAAGAAAAAGAAATAAAATTCCTTACAAAATTAAACACAACATTTTTGCCTTATAGCTATCAGGGAACTGAGCAGTTCTCCTTCTCCACCAAAGGGATAACATAATTCAAGTGGTGCAAGTAGTGATGGCTTGGAGGGGCCACCTAGAACACAGGCTAGACAAGATTTAAAGAATAAAGTGGGTATTTATTAAAGGCCTTCAACAGCCACACCTTGGGCAGCCAGAAGCCTCCCAGAGGCTACACCCAAGCTGGACAATGGGCACCAGTTTTCCAGACAATTGTAAGTTTGATCCATTCACATATCAGGGGTTAATTCTCCAATTACAGCTTCAGCTAATGAAGTCATTTACCCCCAGTTTGCTCCCCCAATTCACTTTTGTTTGTACTTTTTGGGGTCTGAGGCTGTAGGGTGTCCTTGGGTCCCAGGCCCAGAGGGATTGTTTTGTCTGACCAAAATGTGAAGACAGTAACTAACACTGCATGGAGTTTGGAGTGATGCCCTGATGCAGCACAGGATCTGAAAAATACAAAAGCTGAAATCCTAAGGCATCAGAAGCAGTAATGATATAGACTGGGATTCTTCCCTACTGGCAACAAAGTGCACTGAAAACCAGATTCAGCAGGGTATTGCAAGAGGACTCCACTTCAAAGCAACAGCAGAAGTGCAGGCTTGGAACGTTCTTCCCGTTTCTGTTCTGAGCCCTGCCCAGTCCCAGCCCTGTCCCCAGAGCAGGGCTCTCCAGGAGCAGGAGGGTGGCTGGGATTGCCCCTGGGCACGGGGAAGCTCTGCCCATCCTTATCACCACAGCACAAATGGCAGCCAAGGCTGGCCAGGTTAAAGTGCAGCCTGGCCTCCTTCCACGGCACCGCAACCCACCCCGCTGGGCTGAGCCAGGCACATGGCCAACAACTTCCCCTTCAAAAGCAGGCAATGATGAAAGCCTGCAGCCCCTGGAGTGCTGTGTGCTTACAACTGCAGGAAAAAACATCCTTGTCAGAGAGACAGTTTGACAGGAGTCAAGTTAGGGACAAATCCTCTGGGCCCTTTCCATCTCATCCTGGTCTTTCTGACTTCAGCATCTGTCAGCAGGATATGCTCCCTGCTTTTTAAAGCCAGCAACAGCCATGGGCAGATCAATACTGAAATCCTGGGTAGGACAGAAAATTCTCTTCACTCATTTAAAACTGTTCTTTATTTCAAGTGTTTAATTCACCAAACCAGTGCCCTTCCAAACACACACAAAATACTGGCAATTTATCAACACATTCTCTGTAACTTCAGGTCCAATAGTTTAAAAATGATGACACGTTAAAGAGTTGTAACAAATACATTTTCCAGTATGGGTGTGAACTCTGATTTCACTCATACACAGCCATGTAACCTCAGATCTCACACACGTAAGGGAGACAAAAATGAAAGCCTACTACAGACAGGCACTGAAACAAAAAAGTGTTTTGGAGAATGTCCTGTATCTGGTCAAAAAGTAATAAAGTATTAAATACTTTTATGACAATTTACCACGGCAAAGGTGACTTGCATAGATCAAACTCCTCAAATTAATGATTTTCTGTTGCTGTTGCTTTAGTCATTTCTCCACTAACACAACTTTGATGCTATAACAGAGCTAAAGCAGCCCAAACACTTTCTGACACAGGGATTTTCCTGAGAGGTGCAGCACCACAGACCCCACAGCATCCTTGGGAAAGACAGATGTTGTGCTCCTCTGCTGTGACATGTATTTGTAATAGGCCATCTACTTCCTGCTCAGTGTTCAGGTACAAGTTTGTCTTAGAAATTAAGGTGTGGAGATTAACTTAAAAATGTACTTTTTGCTTTGTTCATTTCTCTCTGCTGCTTGGATGATGTTTGAGGCAGACTCACCAAAGGCAGAGTCCTCTAAGTGTCAGTGTTTGTCTCGGTGCTGGTCCTGTTCTGGGAAGCAGATCCACCCCACACCCCAGGCTTTCCTCAGCTGTGCCCATGCAGGGAGAGCCCAGGATGAAGGACTTATAGGAGCACATGGTGCCATCCTCCTGCACACAAGGGTCCCCTCTGATACACCCCCTGCCCTGTTTGTCACTCCCAAGACAAATTAGTTAGCAGTTACAAAAACAAGCAAACATTTCTCCTCCTTCAGCTCTCAAAATCAATTTGCGTATTTGGCGTTTCTCTCTAGAGCTGAGAAATCCCACCGGGAATATTGTGATTGCTTTAGACACAGACTGAGCTTAGGTTTCATTTTCAATCACTGCTAGAGAACTGAGTGTGGACTGCAGTGCAATTAAAAGGGAACTGATCCTGTCCCCAGCTCAATGGTGCACTGGCTGCCATTTGATCCATGCCTCATGGAAGCTGGACAACCTGCTTGTGGCAAAGCACAACTGATGGGGAGCAGCAGCAGCCAGAGCTGCTCTGACACTGACATGGCTGAAGCCTTGCCTGTACTTGGATGGAGTTACCAGACTCTCCACAGTGGAAAAAAGTTGAAAAGTGCAAAATCCATTGTGCATCCACAAATGGGAATAACTTCAGGGAAACTAAGGATGATACAGGGCAACAAGCAAGGACTGCACTCTTTGCTATGGGCATGAGGCACTGTGTTTTTCAGGAAAGCAGCTCTTTGACACTACTTTTTCAGCTGAGACCATGCTTCTCTCCCAAGCAAAAGGTAACCACTGACTCCTGACTCACGAACTGGCAAAGAACTCACACCACCACTGGTGGCTCGTGGATTCTGGAGTTGTCTGCTCTTGAGAGAGATGCAGGCTATAAACACAGAGATGCCAAAGCCTCGCCCTGCTGGCTGTGCCCTCATGCTCTGGGTGTTCTCAGTGCTGTTTTTGGCCAATTCTGTTCTCAAGGAAGGTCATTTCAGAGCCTTCTCTTGGCAAGTGCCCGATTAATCTCTTTGACAGACACTGAACTATAACCCTGCCTCAATCCCAGGATTTTATTTCATAATGGTAACTATGACAGGATGAATGGAAGGAAGATGCTCCCAGTTAAGCAAACAAATTGAAGAGGCCAAATATAGAACTTCAATTCTCACTAGGAACTTCCCCTTTCTACTTTTTTTTCTTCACAGAGTTTTAAGAAAAATCTTGGACATCAGAGCTACTTTATTGTTTTCCTTTGTTGCATTTAAAAAAAAAAGGCTTAGTCAGGAAAAGCATATTTGATGACTCTCATCACTATTCCTGTTTGCTAGGCATGGTGTGTGGCCTAGGCTGGAACCACAACAGCTTCTGGGAAGGCAGCTACTGAGGAATGCCTCATCTGGGATTCCACAGCTGCCAGAGGCTGTCCTTGCCCCCAAATGCTGGATCAGCCTCCTCAAAGTCAATTTATAATGACATAAATGACCTAAGGTTTCCTCAAGTCAGTGTTCAACTTCACACACACTCAACCATCTCATCACAACTATACCTTTCCAGAAACAATTTGTAATTCACATTTCCACCTTTCCCTAAGCATTCTAAGTAACAAGTTGATCATTTTACTTACCTGTGCTGATGTTATGTGCCTTATGTAGTTCCCACTACTATACTTGAACCATAAAAATTTTAAAAGAGCTCCAAGAATCTAAATTAAGTACTTCAGCCAATATTTAAATAAGTACTTCTAGACTTGTAAACAAAACTTAAACAGAGAGGATTACAGCTCTCGAAACAGGCATACAAAATTTAATTTATGGCTAAAAATGGTTTCTAATAATATGACACCCAGTACCTTCCTTAGGACTACTTTCCTACAGTGCAATTAGAATTTGTGAATTTTGTTACCCAAAACTGGTTCATAATTTGGGTGGAAAGGCTTCTCATGTACTGGAGGGTTGTGTGATAACACTGAGCAATGACTGATACTGTTGCTCTTAGGAATACTCCAGTATTCATTCAAAGAAACCACATTACCTTACCAAGGATACAAAAGCAAGAAAGCTACTTCACAAGAGACTTTGGAAGATACAAAGATATTTCTGGCTGGAAGAATGCATTCTGGTATCCAAGCAGTGTTTTACCAACAAGAGGAAGTGACTTCAGAGCTGCAGATGTTCCCAGTGGCCGTCAGTGCTGGCGTGAGCAGCAATGAGAGCTCTGCTCCCAGCAGGAAGAAGTGGAGGTAGCGCTCCCCACAGCCTGCTCACCTTGGTCCTGACTGCTGGAACCTCTGGGAACCCCAACAGATGTGTCGAAAAAGGACAGTGGGGAAAGTGCTCTAACAAGGAAAGCTTTACTGCTGAAAGCAGCCCCTCCATCCAAAGCAAGCAGCCCCCAGGAGCTCCCTACCGGAGATCCAGGCCAGCCTCCTTCCACAGAATGTCCATCAAGCGCAGAATCTGCAGCGTCAGCATGTCCTGCCGGAGATCTGCAACGAGAGGTGACACCACTGCCTCAGCTCCTCACACTTCCTCCAGTTCCCAAGGCCTTCAGAAACAGGGATCTAAAAATACTCACTCAGCCTAAGGGTTAAAGTGGTATTAATCATAATTACATCCCGACTGGCAGTGTCTGTGCTTGGAAACTCAGTCAGAAGATGCTTAATTTGTTTAGTGATGTCAGAGTAAGCCATGTTTACAAGATGGCAATACAGAGTAATACCAAATAACTCAGGCAAACATGCCAGTGAAGAAGGAAAAGGAAAAATGGAAAGTTTCTAGCATTGCTTACCATCACCATTTTTAAAGATGATCCCTACAAGATCTCCTCCAAACATTTTGTTGTTGTACACTATCCAGAGAGGCTTCATTTTAGAATCCATGTATCTACACTTCTCAACACTGGAAGAAAACATGACAGAAGTCTTAGTCAAATAGAAATAATTCACCTGAAAAGATCTAAACATGGTTCAGAACATAAGAGAACAGGTAGACTTCCAGTCTGGAAGTACTTAAATGCTCTGTCTGCTTTCATTCTGCTGCTATGGCATGAGTACTCACCAAGCTATGAAGGCATTTGTTACATGTGGAATGTATTTGATACTGACTGGTGAATGTAGTGGTACTGGTGTGTACTTCTTAAATCAAGCACCCTCATTTTCAGAGAAAATAGTTTTCTTTATATCCTTTCCCATGAATTTTTAGACTATATTTACGTGCTGTGGAAAGTTTTAGTAGCCTTTGTGCTTATTGTAAAAAAACAGAAGCCAGGAATGCAGTCGAATTCACTTTTAGGCTTACATTTAAATATGTGTAGCCATGGTAATGCATTGACTAAGACAGCATTAAGTTTCATGGTGGACCACAAAAGTCTTCTAATTTAACTGATACCTTAACCTCAGAAGATGCCCAGCAGAGCTTCTGTCACTGCAGGACCAGTTCCCTGTGGCAGCACGTGCTGAACAATGCAGCCAAAGAAGTTCAGACACAAATGTGCTTCTGCTCTACTGTTTCCATGCAAGGCTGTGGTGAAATTGTGCTCATTCTTTACTTACTGCAGCTCTGAGAGTATAACAGAAGGATTCAGAGGAGACTGGAGGTCAGAAAGTGCTTCTCTGTAAGCATTTTGTTTCAAACACGTATGCATTGCATCTTTGCCTTTTGCTTTGCTTTGCTTCATGGCATTCAGCTTAATTAGACTATTTAAAGTCTTCATTTTATTGAGGGCTTCCACCTGAAAGAGATATTTTATCATTAAGAGTTACTGCTTCTATTTGAGATGTAAGATAATGTGAAATCCCCTTTCACAACAAAACCAAGTATTAAATAATTCTACAACTTTTTAAAAATTGAAATAATGGATGGAAATTAAGTTGCTTGTGTTTCAGAAATACCATTTTCATAATTAACAGAGACTGATGAGATGAAAGCTCCTAAGCTTTGAGTCACTTTTAAAAGCATGACTTAACATTTCCAAAAAAATGAATGAGGCATTTTAATGTATGACACATTAACACAAATTCCTTCTTCACAGTACAATTTTTAGTTCCCTATTTCAACAAAGCACATAACACAGGTGCCCCCTAGGCACAGAGAAGTAACAGAAATACTGATTATTTCATACTCTAACAAACTGAGACGTGGCTGGAGATGAGCTGCGGATGCAGATCCTTCATTGTCCACATTAAGTTGCATCCAACTTGGAGGAATGGCCATGTGACCACTTGCATGTGACAATTTTCACAGAACAAAGCCTTAAATGTGTGTCATTAAAATCCTGCTGAAGTCAGGCAGAACACAAAAGCTTTATTTGGCTAAGGTGTTTAAAATCATAGCATCACAACTAAGCTAAGTTTTTACCTTAGAAGTGTGTAAAAAGTCAAGGCAGTTATTTGCAATAATACAGGTGGACTTAACTCCTTTTTTCCCTTCTGTTTTGCAAAGTTTTTTACTGTTCCAAAATCTCTAAGGAAATTGATGATGTAAATGTGTAATACTGACAGAGCAGAGCCCTTTGACAAAATAGCACATACAGCAAATACACCTTCTACATCTAAGCAACTTTTGGACCAAATAGCTCTTCTAACAATCACTGTGCTTGCACCAGGAAGATGCTGAGCAATACACAGATTCTGTAAGCAAACAGCAGCAATGTAACAATTATGAAAGCTCTTTTTCTATACAAGGAAGTTTCAGCCTGACTTACAAGGTGCTGAGTCAAAACTCACCCCTCCCACAGCCTGAACCCTGCCAGGCAGGATGCTGTGGAAATTGTATGGAGTTTGATTATAAAACTGGGCAGTGGAGAGCTGCCAGGTCAGCCATCTGTCAAAACCAAAAGGGCTCTGCTTTTCCACTATTCTAGGAGCTGTACAAACACCAGTGACAAGGGAACAAAATGGAACCTGTGTTGTACAAACAGGAACTTTTTGAAGTATTTCTACTTTGAATTTCTTCCGTGTTTGCACAGTTGGGAATTTTTTTGCCCCTTCTTTGATTGTACTGACATTTGCTTCCTGTAAAGTGCACAAAAACTTTACTGACCTTACATCTATTGCTTAAAGCATTTCACCACCTACTCTTTTCATGATTTTGACAATGCTAACGAGCACACATGGCAGAGATGGTCTTTTCCACGTCCTGTGAGTTGCAGCAATAAAGATCACAACAGAACATCCCTGTTCCAAATGCTGCCAAAGCAGTTTCAATGCAGACAAACACCACCATCAGCTACTCATCCACTGAGTGAATCTCTGTGGCCTGATACTGTAAATACTTCAACTCCAAAGAGAGACGAATTTTCAAATATTTTTAAGATCACAATCTAAATTAACTCACTAAAACCACAATAGAGACTTCAAACATGATTTGTGTCTCTTAATGATCTGGTGATACAACTATTAGTGCTTTCAAAAGCAAACCTCTCATACTTATTAGGGTATTTAAAAGCAAACATATCTCTCTTTTGTTCTCTCTTTTTGTGTGTGCATGTGTGTGTGTAAATGAAACACCTCTATTAACTCTAAAATGAGTATTTGGGTAATTTGCAACACCTTTTAACAAAAGCAAAAGCTGCAGGAAGTAGTCCTGGAGTAATCTAAGTAAAATTTAGAATAAGCTACCCTTACAGGGAGAAAAACTTGAAATGCACAGAAGATCTTCTACAGTTAATCCAGAGTCTCTTGTGTCCAGAATAGACAGACAGTGCTGAAGGTGTCTCTCCCTGAGGCCCCACAGCCCTGGCTGCCTTCTGTGCCATGGAGGCTGCTCCATCACTCAGCCCTTTTAATTCCCTGTCCCACTCACACCTCCTTCTCCTCCACACTGCCCAGCTTCGTCAAGGCAGCCAATATCCCCTCAGGAACAATGGAGTAAGGATGGGAGAGGGAAGGGAAGGGAAGGGAAGGGAAGGGAAGGGAAGGGAAGG